>OZ012707.1:49790606-50009160 GCA_963942595.1 Cylloceria caligata | reverse complement strand
ATTGTTATCTTTATTACCGTGATACTCTCTAGCAGCATCTCGAGCATTTAGTCTGTCTTTGGCATCCTACTTGCAAACAATAAAAAGCAATATGTATCCGCGATAGGGCACGGAGATTTTAAGCGACCTGTTTTGGTGCCGAGTAATGTTTGTCGAGAGTGTGATGAGCGTGTTCCTGCGTACACAGGAAATGTGCGATGCATACGATGAGCTGGAAGAGCTCCTGCGTAGCGTGTATTTAGTGGAACGTCGAGGAAGACTCGTTGAACTTGGCGAACTGTATATCGGAATGTCCTCGTTTCAATAGAGTTGTCCGCGGCGAAGTGATTTACCCGGACTTTGATGAGTACTGCGAGGTGTTGTTAGTCGATTTCGGCGAGACCATTTACATCGACTGGTCTCACCTATTTCATCCGGAGCCTCTAGCAAGTATGCTGCTGGCTCTTGTCATAGAGTTTTCAATATACGTATTCGAACGCGTGGATGTTGCAGGTATTGAGCATCTCATCGAAGAAGCGTGCAGTAGAGATGCCTTGATCGCTGTCATGATGCGACCTCTTGCCGGCAATAACGTTCCGCGGGTTCGATTATCAAACGGGGAACGCGCGGACGTGGCAGCGGTTATTGTAGAGGCACTCGGTGACGAGATAGATATCGGCTAAGATATCGATGCCGTGGACGAGGGCTTTGACGAGGACATAGTAATAAATTAAAGACACGGCGCTGTGTGTGTGTATGTGTGTGCGTGTGTGTGTGAGAGAGAGAGAGAGAGTACATTCGAGAGTCAGGATTTTAAAATCGCTTTGGCAGGAGGGCATATGCCTACAACAGCTGTGGTGGTGAGTATGTTACATCATTTTATTCATTTTACCAAGTATGTGTACACCTTTGCTCTATCCTGCTCTTATCTCTACTCTTCCTTGTTCACCAGGGTACCCACACCACCTCACTTTACCATCTCCACGTTACCGACACTGGTTAAGCAGAGTGAGTAGCGCGGCGGTGGAAAAGTGAGGTTGTGGGGGTAGCCGCATGGTGGGGGAAGGAGTGGGATGGAGCAAAGGTGTACACATACTACTGACGGGTACCAATAATGCCGAGACTCACATTTAATATAAGAAACATATTCCCTCGTTCTTTAATTTGTATGTGAGAAATCGATGAGATCTAAATTTCTTTCGCCTGTGGCACTTAAATGATTAGTGGTGTAGCTAGCCAGAAATAGTAGGTGCGTGTATAATTTCTATAATTTGTTCACGATTTGTATGTTTATGTATAAGTTAATGATAAAATATTGCTTGTAATTTGATATTGTGAATTAATGTCATAAATGGGAAGGCTAAATTTTGATTAGACGAATTGAATATTACTTGGAAGGCCACTCCATTTAAGGATTTGAATTGTAATGCTTCGCGCATGCGCTGTACCTGTGTGCCTCTATTTAATTTTATACAGACACCCGATGGTGAATTGTAATAAAAAAGAAAATAGTTAATTAATCAGGAATGAAATTATTATTGGTCGATTGAGAATTTCATTTAGTGGTGCCCTTTTTTGATGTACAAATAAAACAAATTTAATCAACAAAACCAGTTCAGGATATAGGTGTGTGGCCATCGATAAAAATAAATGAAGTACAAAAAAAATGTTTAAATATCGTCCTACGTAGTCACACCTGGGCCCTGCGAGATCATGCTGGGAGTCGTCGCTTGAGAAGGACATAGCGTATGAAGACCTGATATATTGCCCCGTTAATATATTGTAACATAGTTACACCCGCTAGCCTGCCTGATTATATTTCGCTATTATAAGAGGCGAGATTACTCTCTAGCGCACGGTAGAATTCGAGCACTAGGTCGGCGAACTCGCGTTAAATGTGACAATAACGAGCTACGTCATGACGAAGGAATTCCCTCGCTGCCGTAAACACCAGGTCAGCGACCAGCTGGCCTCGCTTGGCGGCAAGGGGAAGACGGGTGACGCGGCAGCGGCAACTCGAAGAATTATTAAACCTTATTCGATTTAAAAGTAAAGCCAATAATGATGTAGAGGGGAACAAGCCAGCGGGGCAGGGTATAAAAGAGCGTGCGCAAGAAGAAAGGTATCGCTTATCATACGTGTATTTTCTCTTAGCTCTTAGCTCTTGGCTTCTAGATCTGAGATCATAGCTTATCTCTTACGTGCATTATGGTGAAAAATGTACAGTTCGTGCAGTATGAAATTTAATTCTATGTCTCGAGATTCTAGAGGGTGTCCCAGCAAGAGCGCCGGATTTAAATTTGCCGCCATATTGTTAATACGAGTTGTACGGTGATTTTTTTTTTACATTTATCACGTACAGACCACGCGATTTAAGAATATGGAGAAGTATTCAAACCAACATCGTTTAATTATTGTAAAAACACATTACAAAAATGGTGAAAGTTTTATGAAAACAGTTCGCCAATTACGTCAAGTTTTTGGTCGCAATAATGCGCCAAATGAATCGACAGTAAGGCGTTTAATTACAAAATTTCAGACCAAATTTACGCTGATGGATCAGAAGATCATTGTTCGTCGTCGTCCTTGTCGGTCACTCGAAAATATAGCCACAGTAACGGAATCTATGGCCGAGAATCCAGGAACTTCTATTCGGCATCGTCGTCAACAATCCGCATTAATTTGATGATGTTCCAACACCTAATCAGCAAATTCACGGCGCTGCGCATGGCCCCTTGGCTTGATTTCTTGCAACAATTGAACCTTGTACGCGTGCAAATGCAGATCTTTTACCAAAATTCGTTGCATAGTGCTACTGGAAATGTTTAATTGTTGACCATTTTTAAGCGAATAAGATTTAAGCGGATAGAATTTAAGCGAGTAGCATCTAAGCGTGTAGTATTTAACCAGGAAGAATAGGCAATTATCGTCGAAGCGAGTAGATTTAAATCAGATAGAAAGGAAGTGAAACGACAGGAGATAGAGAGGACTATAAACATAATAAAAACATCGCCTTTAAGAGCAACTTCAAGCGTGTTGTTTGAGTGTGTATGTTGGGTGACAGGCCTTCTACCAATGAACAATACAATAACAGGCTACATTGCTAGGTGTATCGAGGAGCTACGTGAACGAAATACACGAAAAGAATTGCAGAATAATAGCAGAAATTAACGGTTTGAAATGCAATGTACTGGCCAACGGTGCCAATAAACCGAACATCGATATTCTTCTAATTATCTTGGTAAATAAACCCTACTTTTGCCTACCTCGAAATTTAAATTAATTTTCCCTGTGTTCGAACTCGAATTCTTCCCCTCGGAAGACAAAAAATAATGCTAACGATAAAAAATATCGTTACAATATACGAGTATATCACGAAGTAAATACTGAGTGATACACGATGAATGTTGAATAGCTAGCTGCTCCATCTTGCTTCGTAATTTTTTGCGAAAACTGCCTTCACGCTACTGATACGTACGATACCGCTGACATTGTATTTAGGAGAACAATACTCTGTTCACTTTTAGCGCTGCATCAAATAATTCTGAGCACTAGCGACTGTAGCGAGCATCACGGAGGCAGAAGCTATTTATATATTTTTATAAGTAGAAGGGTTGTATGCTGAAACGATCTTCTGCAGAACGCCAAGGTAACATTTTTGTCTGGAATACGTGAAATAACGCCACATTCTTTTTTTCAGCGTTCCGTTGAATCTCTCGACAATAGCCGCTTTTATATCAAGGTTTCTCGCAACAGGAAACTAAATGTCCGATCGTCCGTCTGTAGGCAAGCGGGCGATCGGTCGTTGCTATTTTTTTTCGGTAAAATGAGATCAACCGCTTTAGCTACAGATCAGCAGTCTTGTCGCATAAAGGCTGAACCTATGCAAATTTACTCAGAACATCTATAATGACAAGGAGGTAAACATAACCATCCTTAGAATCCTTAATCGAACGAAGGTTTACGAGATTAGCTGCCCAAAAGTCATCAATATTCCGTACGTTATAAGAACGTCGCAGAAAGCGATATCACACGGGTCTGTATTTTGCGTAAGCATCCTATGCTTCAAGCTATTGCAGCGCCTTCACCTTAAAAATTTTCATCCGACACGCCTGGCGTAACAATTCAGCAGCACCTGAAAACGATGCTTCATTCGCTGGATTAAAGTACACTTTTTCGAAGATTTTCGTAGTTATAATTTGAAGTTAACCCAGGTTACACGGTTTTTCTTATTATGATAACCAGTATCACTCTGTCCAGTGCGTTCTAACTGTAGCGCCTGTGATCTGTTCTCGCGGCCACCGAAAAATAATGACGACTCATTTCGGGTGCTCCTTCGCTGTCTGTACTGCTATCGTCGACCTGCGACTGTTGCAATATTGAGTTAACTCTTGACTCCATCCACAACGCTTCATTGCTGATGACTTCCCATAGTGTCTGCATCATTCTCAGAAATCTGACAAAGGCACTGCGTCCCGCTGGTTTAGGTATTATTCGCCCTCATGGCGTTGTTCACGAGATCAGCAATATTTAAATCCTTGATTGCGTCATGCAAACGTGCGTCACACAAACGACGAAGTAGCAGTTTTGCTTTGATGTGAAATTTAGCCGGTATACTCTCAATTATGACAGAATCGTTCATGTCGTTACAGGTTTCATCGTCATTTTTATCACAACCAGGGTCTATGGTATAATATATTGTGGTGACACTGTCTCCACTACGCTCTTGCCAAATATAAATATTCGAAGTTTATTTCTTTCAAACGTTCTTAACATTTTTCTCACCATGTATTTCTATCTAAACGGTCGATTTTCTCATAGTATTCATTCTTTAACTTCTTTCATACTTTCGAAGACGAACAACCGCCTCACGGTTTTCCCCGCAATAATACTCAAGAGCCACGAGGGCCGAAGCCGAGTCTCCATCGAGACAATGCCTGTTTATTGTCGGCCACATCTGGCGGCCAAAAGGGCCCACTCGTACTCTCGCGTTTTCTTTCTAATTTTTCTAAAACTTTCCTTCCCTTCCTCTTTTTCTCAGTGTCAACTCAGCGAAGCGTCGGGATATTTCTTTTTGCTTATAGTTAGTTCCTAACGAACCAGCGTCGAGACAACACCCCTCCGACCCTTCGCTAAGTCTACACTCTATTTACGAGTTGACTATTTTGTGTAAAAGAATTTCTTGTATTTATCGAATAAAGTGTTATCATTTTTATTCAATTTATCCTAACTCCTCATTTACGCCGAACACCGAATCCCACAAATTGGTGACCCCGACGTGATCCGCGAAATATTTGTACATTTGCCGATTTTCTTGTTCTTGTGCATGATTCGTGCCGTTCGTTAAGGGAGTGTTGTGACGTTACGTTAAAGTTACTTTGAGAATGCCGAATGAACAAGTCGCCGCCGCTACGCCGTCGCTCGACCGAGTTGGCGTCCGCATTCCACCATTTTAGGCTTCCGATCCGGAAATGTGGTTTGCGCAAATCGAGAATCAGTTCGCTCTCGCAAAAATTACGTGTGATGAAACCAAATTTCATTACGTTGCCGGGAACATGGACTCAAAGTATGCGGCGGAGGTCCGCGATATTTTAACGAGTCCTCCCGCTGCTGATAAATATGCGTATCTGAAAAGTGAGCTAATCCGTCGCTTGAGCACGACGCAAGAGGAAAAGACGCGGCGCCTCCTCGAGCGCGAGGAGATCGGCGACCGTAAGCCGTCGCAATTTTTGCGGCATCTGCGTAGCCTTGCTGGTACAGCCGTTCCGGATAGCCTCCTCCGTACGCTGTGGATGGAATGATTGCCATCGAACATGCAGGCTATTCTCACGACGCAGAAGGACGCAGATCTTGACAAGGTTGCCGGACTCGCCGACGCAATCGCCGATGCATCACCGAAACATCAGGTGTCTCAGGTGTCCGAAGGTTCAATCGAGACCCTTATCAATATGAAAATGTCCCAAATGGCATTAACTTTTACCCAGGAACTAGCAACTTTCCGTCAAGAAATCTCGGCTCTTGTTGGTCGAGGCGCGACGAACGATTCACCTCGACGAGAGCATCGTCCACGATCGCGGTCACGCTCGACAGGACGCGGACATGGTAAGAACGGGCTGTGCTGGTATCATTGGAGGTTCGACACCAACGCTAAGAAGTGCGAGCCGCCGTGTGCTTTCAAATCGGGAAACGAACAGGGCGGTTGCTAATGGTGACTAGCGATCAAAGCCCGACGTCTCTTCAGCTGTTCGTCACCAACAAGGATGCCAACATTCGTTACTTGGTGGACACCGGAGCCGATCTCTGCGTGTTTCCTCGAACAATAATACGAGGACCGCGCGAGAAATCATCGTACGAGCTCTGCGCAGCGAACGGGACTTCCATCGCAACCTATGGCGTTGTAACGCTGTCTCTCAACCTCGGATTGCGTCGAGTGTTAACCTGGAGATTCGTCATCGCTGATATATTCAAGCCTATAATCGGTGTCGATTTTTTAGCGCACTACGGACTACTCGTGGATGTGCGCAACAATCGACTCCTCGACGAACGCACCCTTCTCACCGTGCAAGGACAGGTAGCAGCATGCAGTACGCCGAGCGTAAAAACAGTTTCAGGTACGTCTCCATATCACGAGCTTCTGCAAATGTTTCCGGAGGTAACTCGCCCCAACGGCGTTCCCGGCACGCCAAAACACAAGACGCAGCATCACATACGCACAACTCCAGGACCATCCGTCGCGAGCAAACCGAGGCGCCTGGCAACGGACAAATTTAATATTGCGAAAAAGGAATTCGAAACCGTGTTGCGTTTAGGAACGACTCGGCCCTCGGAAAGTAGCTGGTCGTCTCCTTTGCACTTGGTGCCGAAGAAAGACGATGAGTGGCGACCGTGAGGAGACTACCGCGCACTCAACGCGAGGACTCTGCCGGACCGCTACCCCGTTCGACACATCGAGGATTTTGCACAGTCGTTGCGTGGCAAGAAGATTTTTTCAACGATCGACTTGGTCCGCGCGTACAACCAGATTCCCGTCGCTCCTAAGGATATTCCAAAGACAGCAATTACGACACCATTTGGCATGTTTGAATTTCCATTCATGTCATTCGGCCTACGTAACGCAGCGCAGACGTTCCAGCGTTTCATCAACGAGGTACTTCGCAGTCTGTATTTCTGCTACGCTTACATCGACGATATTCTCGTAGCATCAACATCGGAAGAAGAGCATCTTCAACATCTCAAGAGCTTGTATGAGCGGTTGAAAAGCTACGGGGTCGTAGTTAACCCAGCTAAGTGCATCTGGGGTAAACTCGAGGTCAAGTTCCTCGGCTATATGGTGTCTGGCGAGGGCACACAACCGCTACCCGATAAAGTACAAGCCATCCGAAGCTATCCTCGGCCACAGACAGCGAAGGAACTTTGACAGTTCTTCGGTATGTTGAACTTCTATCGACGGTTCATATCGAAAGTTGTTCAACTTCAGGCTCCACTGAACGACCTTCTCAAGAACAACATCAAGGGCAAAACACCGGTAAGCTGGAATCCAGAGGCACAGGTCGCGTTCGAGCAGTGTAAGGAAAGCCTCGCTCAAGCTGCATTGTTGGCACATCCGGAGCCCGAGGCGACGCTCGCACTCATCTGCAACGCCTCTGATTTCACCGTCGGCGCCGCTCTGCACCAACAAATCAACAGCAGTTGGGAGCCGCTGGGGTTCTTTTCGAAGAAACTCAGCCCGGCGGAGAAGAAATACGGAGCGTACGACAGAGAGCTCCTCGCTATCTACCTGGCCATGAAATATTTCCGCCACATGGTAGAAGCCAGGACGTTCACCATGTTCACGGATCATAAGCCAATCACTTTCGCCTTTCGTCAGAAATCCGACAAGTGTACACCACGGCAGTTTTGCCATCTCGATTTCGTCGGACAATTCACCACCGACATCAGGCACATCTCCGGAAAAGACAATGTCGTGGCCGACGCTCTCTCTCGCGTCGAAGAGCTTGCAACATCCATCGACTTCAAAGCTTTAGCAGCATCGCAACAATCAGGCGAAGAGTTGAAGACTTACCTACGTGCAGGATCTCCTCTGCAGCTTAGGCAAATGCAGATCCCCGAGACGAACGTAGCTGTTTTCTGCGACGTGTCGACGACGATAACACGGCCATTCGTCACAGCACCTTTCCGCCGAGCCGCGTTCAATGCAGTTCATCAACTCGCGCATCCCGGAATCAAGGCGACGATCAAGCTGGCAACGCAACGTTACATCTGGCCGTCGATGAAAAAAACGATTGCCGGAGATAGGCACGCGCTTGCATCGAGTGCCAGAAGTCGAAGATGTCTCGCCATGTGTCAGCGCCGCGGGGTTTGTTCACGCAGCCCTCAGTAAGGTTCGAACACGTGCACATCGACATCGTGATTTTGCCAGTCTCGGAGGGCTACCGTTACTGCCTCATATGCGTAGATCGCTTCACGAGATGGCCCGAAGCTTTTCCCTTGGAAAATCAGGAAGCGTCCACCGTCGCACGCGCTTTTTACGAGGGCTGGATCACACGTTTTGGCACGCCGCTTCGAGTTACCACGGACCAAGGAAGACAATTTGAGTCGCATCTGTTCAAGCAGCTAGCCGCCTTGACAGGTACCACTCATCTGAAGACAACGGCTTATCACCCTGCAGCTAACGGCATGGTGGAACGACTTCATCGCCAACTCAAAGCAGCGATAAAGTGTCATCAGAACAATCGGTAGACAGAAGTTCTTCCTACCGTTCTGCCCGGCATCCGCGCGGCTTGGCGAGAAGATCTGCAGGCAACAGCAGCCGAGCTTGTGTATGGCGAACCACTTCGACTACCTGGCGAGTTCCTAATTCAACGATCATCCGAGGACCACGACGACGCACCCAACTACGTTAAGGAGCTGCGACAGCATTTCCAAGCAGTGCACTCCGTCAACGGAACGCACCACGGGGACCACAGAATCTTCATATTCAAAGATCTCATGACGTCGGAGCATGTGCTCGTCAGCCACGGTGCTCCCGGAGGCATACTTCAACAACCGTACGACGTCCCATTCAAAGTGGTCAGTCGTAGCAGCAGGACATTTGTCGTGAATATTCGTGGCAAAAATGTCACAGTATCCATCGACAGATTGAAGCCAGCCTACATCATCTCGGACGACTCGGACAACGTTGAAGAACATGGCACTGACCTTGCCGACCAACCTGGTGAGGAAGAGGACGACCCGGTAGGGGTTTCAGACCCTCCACCCACCCAACAACCCAGCAACGATACCGACCAGCACACCACTCGATCGAGCAGACGAATCCGTTTCCCTGATCGCCTTCAGAGCAGTTTTTTGTGATTGGCTCAATCACTGGTCGGGGGGTACTGTGGTGACATTGTCTCCACTACGCTCTTGCCAAATATAAATATTCGAAGTTTATTTCTTTCAAACGTTCTTAACATTTTTCTCACCATGTATTTCTATCTAAACGGTCGATTTTCTCATGGTATTCGTTCTTTAACTTCTTTCATACTTTCGAAGACGAACAACCACCTCACGGTTTTCCCCGCAATAAAACTCAGGAGCCACGAAGGCCGAAGCCGAGTCTCCATCGAGACAATGCCTGTTTATTGTCGCCCACATCTGGCGGCCAAAAGGGCCCACTCACACTCTCGCGTTTTCTTTCTAATTTTTCTAAAACTTTTCTTCCCTTTCTCTTTTTCTCAGTCAACTCAGCGAAGCGTCGGGATTTTTCTTTTTGCTTATAGTTAGTTCCTAACGAACTAGCGTCGAGACAACACCCTTCCAACCCTTCGCTAAGTCTACACTCTATTTACGAGTTGACTATTTTGCGTAAAATAATTTATTGTATTCATCGAATAAAGTGTTATCATTTTTATTCAATTCATCCTAACTCCTCATTTACGCCGAACACCGAATCCCACAATATTTATTCTTTATAAGCACACGGTACTGCTGAGCTTTCTCGTCATCGACGAAATAGAGGTAACGTTGTACAGCTAAATATGCACCTAACTATTTCCTCTCATCTTTGTATGTATTGGAATTCAGAATTTCATTAATTTCTGTATCCAATCTATTCAGCGTAGCATCAATTCCCCGCGTTGGGCATGCTTGAGACGCGTCCGCACTAAAAACTGGTAGCTTATGACATTGCGCGCCGAGCTGCGATAGCTGTTCCTCCGGCACGAGTACTACTTTTCGTAACACCATATCCACGGCGCACTTGCGCTTTCTATCTCGCCTACTCACTCGTTGCATTCTGCGATCACTCTGTCCCCTTTCTCTCTTGTGATGCCGCAAAAGAAGTTGCTTTTTATCCTTCTTATTCGAAATAAGGGCGTAACTCATATATTTTATAAGAAGAGATACCTTTTGCTTTCCAACCCTCAATATAGTCATATCGCGAAAACGGTGAGGGTTCCCTCAAGGGTGTTGCGCTCAGTAAGATGAAGCTGACCCCTTCATCGGAAAATTTAAAATCAATAACGCGCGGTAGAACGCATCACTCTCGAGTGAGTGACGGCATAACATATATGCTTATTCGAAGGACATACACCTTTCTTTCCTCGGAATGTGGGTCTATGCTTTAGACATCCTATGATCAGTGCCTCGAACCATTCATGTAAACGCCTGCACGTGCAATTTGGCTGACGCTATGTATGGCAGTAGCGGCTTCGCGACGAAGTGCATGCTACTGTCACTCAAAACGAAGTATTCATTACCTCTAACGCGTCATAAGTGAAGTGGCAGTAGCATCTTCGCGATTGTGGTATCTCCCAGTAGGAGTCAGTATTTCTTCACGGCTGTAAGAGTGCGCATCGAAAAAATATGTCCGCGCTATAGTGCTAACTAGTGTTTTAAAAACCGTGTTCTTTGTAAAGTCGTGAAAATATATACTATACGTAGTGTATTCGTTCGCACGTCAGAAATACACCCGGCGTACGAGCAATTGCAGGCCGTTTTGCAAGACTTTAACCTAGTAGGTAACAGGGGTACACGCGCGTCCATCGAGGAGCTCGCCGACGGCATGTCGTGTGTTGTGTGACGTAATGGCATTGTATTCCGCGGTGAGGTTGTTCAAACGGACTCGTACGGTACCTCAGAGGTATTACTGGTCGACGAGGCGTATACGGCATATTTTGATATTCCTGCTATTTATCACGCGGAGGCTTTCTGGAATATGTTCCTTGTGTTAAATAAAGAGTGTTCATTCCATGGTCTGTGTCGGATCTAGGATGACGTAGCAGCCGTTTTGTTGGATGAAATGTGTGCGACCCTGAATACACTGACGTATGTTGCCAAGCTTTGCCCAGTATCCGGCTGTAAAATCCAGAGCGCCGCGATGTTGGCGCTCTTATAATAGAATATCTCGATTCCGATTTCGGCTACGATGACTTAAATGCTGATGAGGTTTCCGATGATCGGCTTTTCAGTAGTAACGGCAACAATGACCCCGTTATCGTCGCCCTGTAAGTGTGTGCCACTCATTCGTGCGCGCGCGCGCGTGTGTATTTGTGTGTGTGTGTGTGTGTGTGTGTGTGCTGACGGATAAAATTCAGGACCTCGTCGGTGATTTTGTGCCAAAATATGTATAATGAGCTCCTCGTTCTACCAGCCGCTCACTCTCCCTGCAATTATCGGCTACACAGAACATCGAAATCAGGTAAAAAACTGGGTACAGCTCACACATTGTGATGAATCTGGCCCTAAAGATAGAAAAACATTTTTTTAAAAAAGTATTGTTGTTACGTCCTGGATTTTAAGGACGTTGTTCTTTTCTCCATTTTGAGACAGATTGTGCTGCCTCGGGATTGGAGGACGGTCGGTGAGGGGCGGGTTGAAATAAATAATGAATGAACACAGGATAAACACCAAAAATGTCTGAATAAAGTTATTTGATATTAAAACGGTTAAATCACACAACATTATATAGTTAACACAATTGTATATATAGTAAGAGTCTTTTAGCACCGTTATATATATTATAAAAGAAATGGGTGGTTATAGGTAGACACGGGCCCGTGCTGTTACGAGGACCGACCGTCGTGGTCGGCCCCCGGAGATGAACTAACTAATCAAAATGAATAAAGCAGTGCAGAAGGCACGCGTAATAATTATTTGCAGGGCGCAGCGCGTCTTGTCGGTGCGCCGCGTCCCGTTGGTTAGCGTGTGAACGCTGACCTAAGCAAATTATTAGCGGATGGCAACGTATCACGCCGACGCTCCGCGTCTCGCCGGCCAGCGTGTGAACGCTGACGTTAGCAAAAAGAATGAATAATAAATCGAATATAAATTATTAAAAATTCAAAAATTCACAAAGGGGGTTGGAGACCCAGGACGTAACAATTGTATTTTATGTTTTGACGATATCTCGAAAGCGGTAAGAGATACGGTAAAACGGATCAAATGTTGAGGTCTATCGAGACCGTCACTTATGCCGGCCAGTCAAGCTGACTCCATAGGTATAAGTTGAAAATAATAATAATCGAAAAAAACATATTTATCGACGGTGCGCTGTGACGAGTACTTGCTACTCTCCCCCACTTTGTAACCCTCACTCACCTCGGACCGAGAGCTCTCAGCAGGCCGAAAGAGTGGGGATAGGAGTCGGGGTTACTATAGCGCACCATTTAATACTCACTAAGCCCTCATCCACTGCTACACCACCTTGCAAGTATCCATAAATAGTTGCGAGCCAAAGCAGAAAATCCTATTTCCAGAAATTCACACCCTTCTTTCTGCCGTTTCAAAAAGAGAGATTGCTAAAAGATGGAAAGACGGATAGTGATACCAGAAGAAAAGGATACTTAACCCTTACAGTCACGTATGCATTACGGTCCTACGAGGGGCCATGATAATCACCATGCGTGCGCACAATTGAAATTGCGAACAGCGTCACGCCGTCTAGTGGACCAATATGTATACTTTAAGAGGAGAAGGAGCTTCCTTGGTGGAATATCGCTTCTTCTAGAAGTTTTTTGGCAAATATTAAGCGTTATGTCTTGGATGCTTTGAAGGACGTCCTGTCATCTACTGTGCAATTTCGAATAGTGCTCGAATGGTGCAACGCTTGACGCCTACGCTACGCATCTCTTTGGTCGATTTATATATTCCATGTATTGAAACATTTCGCGTTTTTTCTACCTCCTAATGGTTTATTTATTTTAGCTGAGTCGCGCGTTTATGAGTATCTTTTAATCGATCACGGCCAAATTCACGTTGTTTGTATTGTTCTGAGTAAAGTCCTCTCCCATACCACTGGTGATCGAGTTTTTATGAGGATAGAGCTCAGAAGGGATTCGTGCCCTGGACTGGACTTGGATGCGTTTTTTTGAATCAATCGTGATTTGGTTTTATTTGTAAATTTTTATTATTATTATTATTATTTTTGTTTAAGAGATCTTAGGTTGGTTACTGATCTCGCATGTGTCTGTGGTAGACGTGCGTTTTATCACCCTTTCGTCATTAGTCTTCTTGTGTTTGAGGGTGTTCCTTAAGCTGTAGAAATTGGGTCTAGGTTTGTGGGTATGTGGCATGGTTGACGATAGAGTATTAACGAAGCATTTGACGACCACCGCGCGATGCGTGGGAATGCGTGGGAATAGATGCGGCAGCCTATGCTAGGTGTTTATTCGTTACGTGACTCGTTATGCGGGACATTTCCCGATTTATCTGCTTGATGTGAATTTAATCTTCCCTCGGTGATCGGATATCACTCGGGCGGAGCTTTACACTCAATTTGGTACAAAAAGAAGGTAGCGCGTTTGCTTTACGTGATTTCGTAATTCTACATAAGCGGAATAATTTCTGATTTAATCGGGGTATGATTTTAATATTCGCATGGTGAACTGGTGTCACGCGTACGGAGCTCAACACGCAATTTGTTACAATAGGGGTTATCACGTTTGCTTTTACGCGATTTCTTAATTTTACGTATGCGGAATAACTTCCGATTTATTCTTGATATGATTTTAATATTCGCACGGTGAGCTGATGTCACGCGTAAGCAGCTCAACACTCAATTTGATACAATAAAGGGTTGTCGCACCTGGTTTACGCGATATCTTAATTTTACGTATGCGGGATAACTTCATATTTATTTGTTTAATATAACTCTAATATTCGCATGGTGAGTTGCCTCAGCCCTACGGAGCTTAACACTCGATTTGACACACTGAAAGGTTTTCGCGATAGTTTGTAATTAGGACTACATGGCTATTTCCATTGCGCATTTGATATATTTTCCTACTCTGTTTAGCCGCTTTTGCTCGTCCTTATTCGTGGCTTCCTTTGGTAGATTCGTGAGATTTACCGAACGGCTCGAGTATAATCATCGGACGACGGCTTGCTATTGGTGGGTATTTTTCCTAATGCATTTTAGGGTGTGACTTATTGGTATATTCTGCCTCTCGGGAATTCGTATCATTGGGTGTTCATCGGTGAATTTCGTGTCTTTGTCTTACTAGCATAGAATCGCGAGTGTTATTACGTCGAGTCGGGTATGTGAGTTTACCTACCTAACGTACTCGGCTTTGTTATTGTTTTGGTTCTCTAACTATAAGCTCTCTGTTCGCGCAAGTTTCTCAATATTCGAATTTCTCTGAGGTGTCAGTGTTTGGCAGGGGTATGTTGGCCACTGGTCCTTGCAGGGTGCCCCCCCATGCAGGCACACCCTCCGAGTCGAGCGCGCGCGCGGTCCAGCAAGCCGGGATGCAACTCCCCAAGGTCTTGCGACACACGTACTTCTTCACCTCCCGAGGGACGAGTAGCTACTGCGCTATGTGTGGGGACCCGTTAATGGGAGATGCCCTGACGCTGTGAGTAGGGGCGGCCAAGCGCAATGCAGGGGAAGCTTACTACTCACAGGGTTTAGCTATTTAGTTTGTTCGATCAACCAACGGCCAAGCGCAATGCAGCGGAATCAGTTTATCGAAAGAACACTTTTATTCAATAATTTCTTTCCAAAACGTTATTAGACTTTAAAATAAAATGTAGATTGACTGTCGAGCAGCACTTCGTCTTGAGGAATAGGATTCAACAAGAGTCCAGAGGTTTGTCTTGTCGTGGTTTATATACTTTTGCCGATGCGCCCCGAAGCGGTGATTTCGGGTAGATCACGAGTAGATGTTTGTCAGATTGTATCACTGGGTGAGAGCGGTGCGGGGTGGTGTGTAGATGTCCCATTAGGTCTTCGAATTTATTCGTGTAGCTAGTTTTTGCTTTTCGGGAGTTTGAACCGAGGTTCTGGCGAGGTTTAGTTTCTTGCTTCTATGTTAGTTTCCTACCGTCTCTAGGTTCAGTCTTTCTTGTGGGGTTTTTTGTTGTAGTTTTCATGTTTTTTATGTTTTCGTTTGATGTCGGTATTTGACTTCTTTCATCAGATTTGGTTTACCTACAGTTATGTTTAATTTTCCTTAAAACTCGTATTTTTGGAGGTTTTTTGTGTATTCTGCGTCTATTTTGCGATTATTCAATTTTTTGTTGGGTCTTAGTTGTTGGCGGTGTGCCGAGGGTTGATTATCTATTTAATTTGTAAGAAAAATTGTCTTTGTTCAGTTTTTTTGCCTCGTTTTAATGTTTTGTTGGTGAGTGAGGGTCGTCGGTAGAATCTTCATGTGACGGTACCCTCTATCATCTGGTTGATCGAGTTTGTGGAACCTCGGGGGTTCCACAAGTAGTTTTTGCTTTGTCCCGTTGTGTGGCGGTCTTGGCGTACTGGGTTTGTTTTTAGAGTGTCGCCTAGTGGGCTAGTAGGGCCTACTGCGTTAGGTGGTCGCTTGGTGATGTGTGTGATCTCGCGAGCGGTTCTGCCTACGGCCTTTGCTCTCCCTTCTCGAGTGATGCTCTCGCGTGTTGTGCTCACGTCTCGCGAGTAGTCTCAGCGCGACGGTGGGGCCTGCTACGTTAGGTGTCCGCTTAACGGGTGTGTGGCTTTACTGAGCGGTCCTACCTGCTGCTTTCGTACTGTGCTTCGTAGGATAGGCACTCGCGGTTGCTCGCGGTGTACCTACTGACTCTTTTTGGTTCACTGGTCCGGCCGGTGCCTATTCGCGATTTTGTGTATTGGTTAACGGCAATAATTTATCTGTTGGATAATCAGCTGGCGCACGGCGATCGATATTCGTCGTGCGCCTACCTGTTGCGGTGCTCCAGCACACGGAGTTCGGTTGAGCCGAAGATAGCCGAGGCAGGGCTTCGCGAACCCGAGGCTGTGCCTCGTTGGCAGGCCGCGTCGAGCGAGAGGACGTCTCTCTCGCTTGACTTCGGTTTCGCTCACCGGCTATCTCGCACAACTGACTTCAGCGCCCAACGACGCTTTCATATCCCGCAGCCATGTTGGATATTTTGTCTCTTAAGTGAAAACCCGAACGGCACAGCGCACGCATTTGGAAGGCTCGGACAATTTTCACTTTTCTCAACAGGTGACTCAACCTTCTTTGCTCACCAGGACTCAAATTAAAGTAAGCGTACATCGTTACAATTTAACGTAATTCAATGACGGTGAGGAGGTTCATATATCGGTACATCAACACTAAAGGTCTCACACTTTGACGTGCTCTGCAGCGCGGGCTGCACCACGTTTTTCACTTAATTATTTGCATGCTCGATTAATATAATTGCGTGTGTTGTACCAATTCACTACACTTTCCCCCAATTAAACTGAATGGGAAAGTGTTGTGAATTCAGTCTGATCATTTTCTGCATCCTCAAGCTCACATTGCTATGCTCTGAAGCGTAGACTGCTTCATAGCCTGTCACACTAGAATTAGATACAGTGGCCAGATTTTTATGTGCTAGCATTCACTTGCTGTAAGTTATAATTCACGGTCTCATTGAGTACTAGGTGACAGGCATTGAATTTGTCTACGCACTCATTTATCCCATTGGGTGGCATGCTCCGCAGCACTGGCTGCAGCACGCACACTGCTCTCAGCGAGCGCACCGCTCTCATCACATACAGCACAATTAATATAATTGTGGGCTGCAACATCTCAAACCAAATTCCATTTCCAAAATTAAAGTCAGTTTTCAATTCTCAGATTTTTGGTGCATTTATTTATATTATTTATCTTTTCCAAATTAAACTTATTATTGTAGTTATTTTATATTCCTATATCTTCTAAATTCAGCTAATTCTTGTAATTGACATGCGGAAGGTACAATAAACCGCTTTCTCAAAATACCATCTACAAGTCTTGTTTTATTTTCACCCTGTCGTGAGTGAAGACTCATATTTTTCCAATATATTCGCAGGTTCAAGATCTGTCAAGTTACACCGGATGGATTCTCAAACATTATCACTTTCGTGACTTTTATTGATGAGGAATCTATTTTTCTATCTATATTAATTAAAATTAAAGAAACTACGTTAAATTAAAAAATTTAAAGTAAGGAGGGAGAAAGGGGAATGAGACGGGAAGAAGGATATAAAAGGAGATGCAGAAGCACAAAAGACTCTCTTAGATAGAAATCTACTAGCGAACAGGAAGAAAGTCTCAACTACTAGTGAAAGAGTGGAGCAAACAGGAAACATTGTCCCAGGAGAAGCGAACAGAATTTATGATACCAATAGGGTGCATAAATTAAGCCTGTAAGCAAATGAATTTGCAGGGATTTAGAAGAAAGGAGCCAACGAGCAAACAACCGAAGAATTGTCTGATTAATTAGGAACTAGGATTAAGTAACGATTAAGTAGGACATAGAAATTTAGGAAATAAGGAATACAACGACAAAACAGCGAATATTTAGCAGGAGCCGAGTATCAGTCTGAGAGGACTGCAGAAAGTCCCACGTAAATTAGGAATTAAGATTCATAAGAATTAAGGAGGAGATCAGGAAATCAATAATAATAATAGATATAACGTAGCTGTCAAGAAATGAGACCGTGTGCTGGATCTAAGGAAGTGCGCCTTCGGAAATTATAACGGGATATTATTATTATATCAAAGAAAGGAGAGGAAGTTTGCAACATCCAGGGATAATTGTCTAAATAGTAATGAATAGGATACGTTAGACGCTAAGTGATAGAAATAGATCATCGCGACACGCCAGAAAGATATACTCTCACAGGAGAGGAATACTTTTAGAGTAAACTCTGTAAGGGAGACAACTACAAAAGAAGAGCTTGTAACGGTAATTTTTATCGTTGACATTAAATTTATTTTCCGAGGGGAAATTCGAGCTCCATCACAGGTGTAATTAAATGTAGTCTTCGGGGTAGTTGAGAGTAGGGTTTATTTATGCAAATAATTAAAAACAGAATGTTAACGTTCAGTTTCCTGGTACCGATAACTAGTACATTTCATTTTCACTTTGTAATTCCTACGATTATCTCCACAATTCTTTTCTGTATTACGTCGACATAAGCTCTCGATACATCCAGCTCGGTATTCTGTTATTGTTTTGTGCGTTGGTAGTGAGCTGTACGCTCGACGCACACATCCACAGTTGAACGCGTCGCACTCGCTCTTGTACCCGATGTCTCGATCGTCCTATAGATCTCTTTATTTATCCCTTGCTTCACTTTCCTACTAGCCTCGTTCAATCGACTCGGTTGCCTATCCACTGGTTTAAATGCCGTGCACTTCAATTCTAGTTTCTTAAACACTACCTGCCTAATTCTATTAACTTAATTCTCTACACTTAATTCTATCCACTTAATTCTTTACACTTAATTCTATCCACTTAATTCTCTACACTTAATTCTCTATACTTGTTCAGTTTTCACGCTTACCAGACACACTCAACTCATGCATACGCTACAGTCACAATCATCTGACGCCTCGCGTCATATGGTATAGCTCGCAGGTATGCTATATCGATTTATCGACCGCGCACTCATGCATATTGTCCATCTGCTCACATCCTCGATCGAAGCTCACTCAAGCGGCCAACGCTGTTAGCGTGGCCCCATCGGCAAGACCACTCATAAGTCTCGCCTTCCATCGCTGACAGCAAATCACAAGCAAGCCGTGACGCACGTCCGTCTTCTTGATACTCTGCCGCGTGGTCGACGGATGTGGCCATTGTTCTCACTCGAGTCGCTCGCTGTACACGTTCCCGCGTAAAACTCACAGAGATATTCACTCGTTCTAATCACTTTAGTGCGCATTCATTTCTATAGTGTAATACATTCTTGGTCAAATCACCCGTGTTTCAACTCAGTGTTAGTGAAAATCACAGCAGATCATCAGAACCACAGAACCAATCACATAAACGTCAACGGCGTGGTTCGCTCGTTGGCTGCACCGACGCCATTCTGCTCAGCACCGATCATCGGCGTCCGGACTCTCATAGACTGCCGTGTGGCACTATTCGAGCTCTACAATCAGACCTTATCACCAGGATCAACCACACGGAATCACCAAGGCAACTCAGAGGCTTGAGACCCAATCACCAACAGTACATCAACACGCAGGCCAGACCAATCACAGTAATATATTAAACACAATCAACAGGTATTTTTTCATGCAGCCAATGTTACATACTTTCAATAAACGTTGAATTTATTATTGTTCATTACCGAGTGCTTTCAATTATTTATACTTGTCACCAGGATCCTTAATCTTACTATTCGCATCTGTCACTCGACATGCTACGTGCGAATGCATCAACCCGCTATCCACCAACAGCGTAGTAATACTCAAGTGATACAGGTTCACTGTGCAGAGCACTATATTCATTGTTATTTATTATGTTGTACTCAGTCCCAATAGGCACTTACTCTACGCACTTGTTAATTCATCTCATAGTGCCTTGCCGCATCAGTTAGTGTATATCTTAAAGGTTTTTAACACTTTTGTTGGAACATTATCAAATATTTAGAATATACTCATATTCAACCATCATACATTTTTTTGGTCCTTCGAGCCGGATATAATGTACTCATACTCATTAACATACATTTTTTGGTCCTTCGAGCCGGATCCTGGTCAAGTATATAATTTTATGCCTCGATACTCACATGAATCACCAATCAACACATGTAATACACTACAGATTGCGCAACTCAGCATGCATCGATACAAGACAATGCTCAATAATAATAAAATACTCACCCAAGTGCACTAATCATTTTTTGTAAACCATTCAACAGGCTCAACTAGTTCAAATCATGGCTGACGATAAGAAAGCGCAGTCAGACCAAAGCAAATCCTCGCAGGAAGGCGACTCACATGATGGTGATGTGGAAGCAATCGATGAAGCAACAGGCGGCACCGAGACACTTAATGTACCACCCACGGTACAGAGACCACGCACCAGATCACCATCACCAAACACCAATCACGCTAACCTCATGGAGTATAAGGTCGCATCACAGCATGCGAGGATAGCAATGATCAACCAGCTACATGATCACCTGCAAAACTCACCAGGCAGCGTTTCTGCAGAACTCACCGGCCAGTTAGAGATTTTAAATCGCACTTGGGACTGTTTTTGTAACGAGCATGATCAAATGGGAGAAACATGTAAACGTGCTTTTCTCACTCACCCGTATGTTACAGAGAAGGTGTACCAATCAGGCTTTGATAGTTACTTCAAGGCACTCACACTCATCCTGCGAAAGAAGGCAATCGCAGCAACTCAAGAGACCATATCAAGCAGAACTGATCAACAGAGTCAACCAAGTCAGCACCGATCAACATTGCCAAAAATAACGTTGCCGGAATTTGACGGTGATTTTACAAAATGGCCGGCATTCAGAGACTTGTTTGCCTCAATGGTGGTCGACAATGACCAAATCAGTGATGTAGAGAAACTACACTATTTAAAGATCAGCCTTAAAGGATCAGCCGCTCAACTGATCTCCAATGTGCCGATCAACAATGATTCGTTCAATTCATCATGGCAAATAATCAAGGACAGATTCAACAACAAGGAAAGACTCATCCTGTCTTATATTGAGAAACTCCTTAGTAACACTCGACCAGTGGCAAAATCTGCAGCCGCACTCAACACATTAGTTAGCTCAACGAAGGAAATAATCAACGCACTCAACGTTCTCGGAATTGATACAGAATCGTGGAATTATGTATTAATTTTCGTAGTTGCTCAACGCCTTGATACATCCATGCGTGAAGCATGGGAATACAAACGGAGTGCGCACAAGCAGCCAACCTCGTTTGAAGATTTGATGGGATTCATCGAATCCAGAGCGAGGGCTTTAGAAGTCATCCCTATCAACCCTGATCAATCGGCTGACAGAGCCAGCAACATCTCGAAGCACTCAACAAAATCTGCACTTCTGCCAGCAAGACCGGCTCACCATGCGTCCACTCAACCGAGGACACACCAATATCCATGCGATCACTGTGGTGGTTCGCATTACATAGTGAGCTGTGCTAAATTCAGAGAGCTACAACCTGCAGATCGCCACAAAGTTGTGACTGAACACCGACTGTGTTTCAACTGCTTTGGTCATCACAACCTCCACTCGTGCCAATCAACCATCAACTGCAAGACGTGCGGTGCCAAACACCACACGATGATTCATTTGCCATCCACCGCAAGAACCACACCAAAGTCAAATCAACCAAGCACCTCAGCTACACCTGCCACAGCTCATCCAAGCACCAGTTCACGTCAATGAGAAATTGACGTGCCATTTTGCCAACTCATCAACTCACACGGTAGAACAGCAGTTCTACTAGCAACGTGTCAAGCATTACTCATCACATCTTTCGGCACTCACCAAGTCAGATTACTCATTGATCCAGGATCAGAGCTCACCTTCGTCTCAGAACAACTTGTATCGGATCATGGGCTTACTCGTCAACACTCATCAATTCCAGTCATTGGCATTGGAAACACGAGATCAACACAAACCAGAGGTACCACCACATTAACATTACGATCAATTCATTCATCACGTGGTGTTACCATCGCAGCTCAAATACTCAATAAATTGACGAGTACATTGCCTTCAGTCCACACTCAACCACAGCAGTGGCCACACATTTCATCACTGCAATTGGCAGACCCTGACTTCTTAACACCACGGCCAGTAGATATCATCGTCGGGGCTGATTCATACGGGCTCATCATCCAGCCTGGCATCAAGAAACACTCGGACTTCTTACCGATTGCACAATCAACAATCTTTGGGTGGATTATTCTTGGTCCAGTCCCAGAGAATTATTCAACACCAAGCAACTCATACCACATCACAGTAGAATCATCAAACAAGGAAATTCAAGATCTTCTCACGCAGTTCTGGGTTCAAGAAGAAACACCATCGACAATAGATCACAAGCTCACCCCAGACGAAGAAGCGTGTGAAAAGCATTTTCAAACGACTCACACTCGAGACGAAGAAGGACGGTACATCGTGCGAATCCCGCTCAAATCATCACCATCGAGTCTAGGAGACTCAGAACTCACTGCTCAACGATGTCTACAACGACTCATGAAGAAACTCTCAACAAATAATTCATACACCAATTTATACAACTCATTCATGAAAGAGTATGAAGAGTGTGGTCACATGATACGTGTACCATCCTACCACCAGTCAACTCAAATGAGCGAATCTGTTCATGACTATTGTGAAACCGAGACGACCTTGGCACATGATGCAGTAGCATCAGGAGGGTTGAGGGTCTCGGAAGATCAATTGTCAGAACACACTTACGCTCATCCTCCATATTATCTTCCTCATCATGGTGTACTGAAAGAAGATCGAATCACAACAAAGTTGAGAGTTGTCTTCAACGGATCCAGCCCAACGACGTCGCAAGTATCACTCAACGACATCCAGCATGTTGGAGCAAAATGTCAACGTGACATCTCAGACGTGCTCTTATGGATCCGACAGCACAAACTCATCTTTTCAACAGACATCACAAAGATGTACAGACAAATCAAAGTCCACCCGGACGATTGGGATTTGCAACGAATCATATGGCGAGATGACCAACTCAATATGGTGCCATATCACCTAACAACAGTGACGTATGGAACTCGCTCAGCACCATTCTTAGCAATCAGATCATTGCTTCAACTAGTTGAAGACGAAGGTCATCGCTTCCCGCTCGCAATTGAACCACTCATGAAAGGCAGATATGTTGATGACATATTTGGAGGAGCTGATCAGCTTGACACACTCATCGAAATATCAAATCAAGTGACCCAGCTCTGCATGGCGGGCGGGTTGCCTCTAGCAAAATGGCACAGCAACACAGAGCAATTCATCGAGCATATCGACCACCACTCACCATCAAACTCACACTCATTCGAAGATAGCAGTACCAAGTTACTCGGCCTGTCATGGATACCTCGTGAAGACGTATTCAAGTTCCACGCAAAGCCTCCATGCTCAAGTTCCAAGCTCACCAAGAGAATCATCTTGTCTGAAACAGCACAACTCTACGATCCACTCGGGTTTCTCTCACCATTCATCATCAAGGCCAAATCATTATTACAAGAATTATGGCTGGAGAAACTCAGCTGGGACGATCAAGTTTCAGATCAGATACACACCAAGTGGACGTTGCTCAGACAAGAGCTCACTCAAGTCGATGAAATCTCAATTCCACGATGGATTCAACTCACAAGCTCAACACTTGTGGAGTTGCACGGATTCTCCGACGCATCTCAAATAGCAATGGCGGCTGCTATCTATATCAAAACAACAGCTCCAGGAGAAGAAACCAAGGTTACACTCATCTGCGCGAAATCAAAAGTAACACCACTCAAGCGACTCTCCATCCCTCGACTCGAGCTCACAGCAGCACTGATCTTAGCAAAGCTCATGAATTACGTGCAAACAACCTTGGAACTCGCCAACACTCAAACGTTCCTGTGGACTGATTCCTCAGTAACGCTCACCTGGATTAACTCACACCCATCACGGTGGAAGGACTTTGTCAGGAACCGAGTGTCAGCAATTCAAGAACTAACTCCAAACAGCGTATGGAAATTTGTTCCTGGCAAAGACAATCCAGCCGATTGTGCTTCAAGGGGCATCAGCATCTCCCAGCTCCAGAAGCACCTCCTGTGGTGGACAGGACCACAGTGGCTCACAGGCGATCAATGTTCATGGCCAACTCAACACTATCAACAAGACTCACAGACTCATCAGGAAGAGCGACCGGGGCTCGCATTCACAGTGGCAACAAATCAAGCAGTATATCATTGGGAGATGATATACAGACACTCTTCTCTCACTAGACTACTCAGAGTAACCGCAATATGCTTTCGAGTAAGTCAACTCATCAAGAAATTGCCAAACTCAACGCTCTTTAACCCTCTCTCGCCACAAGATATTGAGAGAGCAAGAGTATTTTGGATCAAAGCAACTCAAGCAGCATATTTCTCAACAGAGCTCAAATTGATCACCATAGCTCAACTACCAACAGCTCATCCCTTCAATCGCCTGACTGCCTATATCGATACTCAAGGCATCATTCGGGTTGGAGGAAGATTGACCAACTCACAACTGGAACTTGAGGCAATTCACCCAGCAATACTCCCACGACATTCTCACTTCACTACACTCATCATAGCAGATGCACATCACAAAACCATGCATGGAGGCACTCAACTCACCCTGAACTACACAAGGCAATCGTACTGGATTATTGGTGGTAGAGCTCCTGTACGGTCGCATATACTCAGCTGCATGAAATGTGCTCGACAACGTGGCGTCAGAGCACAACAACTCATGGGTCAATTACCAACCAAGAGAGTCACCCCAGCACGACCATTCTTCTATTCAGGTGTGGACTACGCTGGTCCACTGACCATCAAAACCTGGAAAGGTAGAGGCGCCAAACAACATAAAGGATGGCTGTGCATTTTCGTGTGCTTCGTCACCTCGGCCTTGCATCTGGAGGCCGTGAGTGACTACTCAACTGACTCATTCATCGCTGCATTCAGACGGTTCACTGGACGCAGAGGCATCTGCAACACTCTCTATAGTGATTGCGGCACAAACTTCATAGGAGCAGATGCCATACTCACCAAACTCTTCACTCAAGGTACAACAGAATCACTCTCACTGCATTGCTCACTCACCAGTGATGGAACTACATGGAAGTTCAACCCACCAGCAGCTCCACATATGGGAGGAAAATGGGAAGCAGCAGTCAAATCAGTAAAATATCACCTGAACCGAACAGTAGGAGACATCGCACTCACGTTCGAGGAATTAACTACGTTGCTCATCCAGATCGAAGCAACGCTCAACTCACGACCATTGCAACCACTCACAGAAGACCCTGAAGATACTTCAGCACTCACACCAGCTCACTTTCTCATAGGAGAGCCGCTCACAGCCATACCAGAGCCATCACTCACAGATCTGAACGTTACTAGACTATCACGATGGCAACTAATACAACAAAGGCTTCAATATTTTTGGTCCAAATGGTCAACTCAATATCTCCAGCGCCAACTGTCTACATCGAAATGGCATCATCCATCGAACACCATCAAGGTCGGTTCATTAGTACTGATCACTGATGAGAGGTCTCCACCATCAAAATGGCCTCTCGCCAGAGTCACTCAACTCCATCCAGGAAAGGATGGACTGACCAGGGTAGTGTCACTTAAAACTGCAACAACAACACTCGTTCGACCAATCACCAAGCTCGCCATCTTACCAGCTCAAACTGAATGAAGAACAGATCACATTTAATCATCAACACCGTTGCTGATGGCGGGCGGAATGTTCAGTTTTCACGCTTACCAGACACACTCAACTCATGCATACGCTACAGTCACAATCATCTGACGCCTCGCGTCATATGGTATAGCTCGCAGGTATGCTATATCGATTTATCGACCGCGCACTCATGCATATTGTCCATCTGCTCACATCCTCGATCGAAGCTCACTCAAGCGGCCAACGCTGTTAGCGTGGCCCCATCGGCAAGACCACTCATAAGTCTCGCCTTCCATCGCTGACAGCAAATCACAAGCAAGCCGTGACGCACGTCCGTCTTCTTGATACTCTGCCGCGTGGTCGACGGATGTGGCCATTGTTCTCACTCGAGTCGCTCGCTGTACACGTTCCCGCGTAAAACTCACAGAGATATTCACTCGTTCTAATCACTTTAGTGCGCATTCATTTCTATAGTGTAATACATTCTTGGTCAAATCACCCGTGTTTCAACTCAGTGTTAGTGAAAATCACAGCAGATCATCAGAACCACAGAACCAATCACATAAACGTCAACGGCGTGGTTCGCTCGTTGGCTGCACCGACGCCATTCTGCTCAGCACCGATCATCGGCGTCCGGACTCTCATAGACTGCCGTGTGGCACTATTCGAGCTCTACAATCAGACCTTATCACCAGGATCAACCACACGGAATCACCAAGGCAACTCAGAGGCTTGAGACCCAATCACCAACAGTACATCAACACGCAGGCCAGACCAATCACAGTAATATATTAAACACAATCAACAGGTATTTTTTCATGCAGCCAATGTTACATACTTTCAATAAACGTTGAATTTATTATTGTTCATTACCGAGTGCTTTCAATTATTTATACTTGTCACCAGGATCCTTAATCTTACTATTCGCATCTGTCACTCGACATGCTACGTGCGAATGCATCAACCCGCTATCCACCAACAGCGTAGTAATACTCAAGTGATACAGGTTCACTGTGCAGAGCACTATATTCATTGTTATTTATTATGTTGTACTCAGTCCCAATAGGCACTTACTCTACGCACTTGTTAATTCATCTCATAGTGCCTTGCCGCATCAGTTAGTGTATATCTTAAAGGTTTTTAACACTTTTGTTGGAACATTATCAAATATTTAGAATATACTCATATTCAACCATCATACATTTTTTTGGTCCTTCGAGCCGGATATAATGTACTCATACTCATTAACATACAATACTTAATTCTCTATACTTAATTCTATCCACTTAATTCTCTACACTTAATTCTATCCACTTAATTCTTTACACTTAATTCTATCCACTTAATTCTCTACACTTAATTCTCTATACTTAATTCTCTATACTTAATTCTATCCACTTAATTCTCTACACTTAATTCTATTCACTTAAAAACTATCTAAATCTTGATCAATGTCAGTTTACTCAATATGTCACTAAGAATTTCTATATTCTTTTAATGACTCGCCTGTCCTTTCTTTTCTGTCGTTTTCGCTGTTCAACTCTCACTGACACGATTTTTCTTTTATCTGGCAAAATCGCGTATTCCACTCAAATACTAGCATGAATAAATTTTTATAACTCAAGAAAAATGCACAACTCTGTTTTTTAATCGTCTTTAATTTGGTAACCTGGGCCAGAAGAGTAAGAGAGCTTTTTCCTCCGCTTAGGCTCTTTTATTGCCTTTCCCCCTGTCTGGTTCCCCTCTACGTAATTATCGGCTTCAATTTTTTAATCTACCGAGATTTCATAATTTCTTGACTTGCCGTTACCGCGCTACCAGTCTTCCCCTCGCCACCGAGCGAGGCCAGCTGGTCGCTGACCTGCTGTTTACGACAGCGAGGGAATTCCTGAGCTGTGACGTAGCTAGTTTTTCTTAAATTCCGGGTTCGGTGGCCTAGTGCCCGCAATGCTCGGTGCTTCCGAAATAGAAAAGTAGGCTAGCGGTTGTAATTATGTTACAAGCTATAGGCTCTATGACAACGGAGACGGAAGAAAATAAATTCAGATGAATGCGTGGATAGCAAGCCCACAGGAAAAATAAAACCTGGTATGCGAGCTCCGTCGAGTACAACGGACTGAAGCATCGCAGTGAAATAGAAAGCCAAGAAGGAAAAACGACTTACCTACGATTAGTTTGGAAATTCAATCCGACCCATCCTAGGGGGGTCAGTCGTCCCACGTAGTTCCGGAGTTTCACATAATAAATAAATAAATAAAGAAAACCACTTTTAAACATAATAGAGCGTGGACACGTCACGGCACAAAACGGAGATTACTCGCGACTCGTAGATCCCATCACCACAAAAAACATACAATCGATCAACGGAGACGGCACCAACATTTTTTTGGACGAGATACACCCGAAAAACGAAGTGGAAATCAACGATTTCCCACTTTTACCGAAATTGAGGTGACGTGTCCGTGGTTACAGCGTACACCACATCTGACAGGCGTGCCAGCAGCAGGTTTCCAGGCATAGCAGACGACGCGTCCAGCGGCCCGTAAGGATATTGAAGAAGATAAGAAGAAGGAGGACCCGATTCTGTTTGGTTCTCGAGTTCGCCACTGTACCAGAAACCGCGGTATCGAGAAGCAAGACTACCGAAGATAACGAAGATCGTGTAACCAGTGTCTACGAAATCGAAGGGGAAATTTATTGCACTGGTAAACGGCGCCGCAAAGCCGAAAACCAAAATATCTTGACTGCTTTTCAAATAAACCCTACTTATGGTACCTACCTCAGAAGTCTAAACTAATTATTTTCGAGTTCGAGCCCAAATTCTTCCCCTCAGAAGATAAAAAATGAATGATAACGAGTAAATACCGTTACAATATATACAGAGTTGCGAAGTTTTATTTATACAGTCGATTTTTTAACAAACTAAATGGGATGCGAAATTATGTTTCAGACAGACATGTCACGATTTCGAGGAGGAAAGAAGATGGCGTTATTAATTCAGTCGTGGATGGCGCCACTTCCAAGATTTATTCATTGCGGCATTTTTTTTAAACGGAAGTCGATATTTTCTTTGTAATTAAAGTTGTAGATCTCTTCGAGACGTTTTCAAAATACTTCCCAAAAGTGGTTTTTTCATAGGCCGTTAATTTATCCACGCGTTTTTAGAAGCATTTTGGACAAATATGCCAAATATAAAAGCTCTAGGATTTAGAGGGGGACAGCTGTTAGTGACTATAAACATGATCGTGGGGTCAAGGTTAGAGATCATTTCAAGGTCAACTTCATTTTTTTTTAATAAAAAGGCCTATTCTTGCAACGAGAGCTTGCCCAAGCTTTCTTGCAGTCAGCAGTTCAGTCATGCACAGCAAAATGCTAAATAATTCTCAATCAGTGACCATTATCTTATTTTCCAATCGCTTTTGTTCATTGATGAGGTTTAGTTTTTTATTGTCAAGCATTAAAAGTCGAACAAGGTTCCTCGTTTGCTGATTCAGGAAATTAAAGTGCGAGGGTGAATCAATAATTCGGTGACTTTTAAATGAAAGATAGTTTTTTCAGCGAAAAAAACGTTTTATTTCTTAACAGTCTCCTTTGAGTTCAATACACTTTGTTCAACGTTTCTCCAATTTGTTGATAATCTTTAACCCTTCCAAATAACAAGATTTGCCGAGGTCCTCAAAATAGGCGTTTATTTGAGCAATGATTCCATTGTTGAAACCAAAGCTCTTTCCGCCGACCCATTTCTTCAGGTTTAGAAACAGGAAATAGTCACTGGGGACTAAACCCGGAGAATGTGGTGGATGAGAGAGCAATTCCTATTCTAATCCATGTAATTTTGTGACGACTACGCACGTGTGCACTCCTGCATTGTCTTGGTGGGAGAGCACTTTATCTTAGGCCAAATGCCGTCGTGTTTTCCTCAAATCGACGTTGAACCGGTCCAATAAGTTGGCATAATATTCGCCGTTAATTGTTTTACCCTTTTGAAGGTAATCGGTGTGGATTATACCGCGTGCGTACGAAAAAATTGTCGCCAAGACTTTGTCGGCCGACAGACCCACCTTAGCTTTCTCCGACGCCAAATCAGCCGGAGAAACCCACTGTTTCGACTGCTGCTTGGTCTCCGGTATGTTGTGGTGGATCCATGTTTCGTCCACGGTTAAGAAACGGCGCAAAAACTCGTCCGGATTATGGTGGAATAACGCCGAACACTCCTTCGAAGTTGTCACACAATTTTGTTTGTGGTCAAGTGTGAGGAATCGCGGCACTCATCTTGCGGATAGCTTTCTCGTACCCAAATGATATTTCAAAATCGAAACTACTGAGTCATGAGATATGGTTCTACGATCTCACGCATTTTTAATCTCCGATCGGCCAGCACCATATTGTGGAATTTAAAATTGTTTTGGGTCTAGAGACCTCAATTGGGCGTCCAGAACGTTCGGCGTCACGCGTGCTTGTACGACCACAACGAAATACAGTAAATTTATCAAGCATATCTTTGGTTTGACTGATGATTTTTATCCGTAAAAATTAATGCTTGATGAGCACACGAAATTCACTGTTTTCCATTTCCGCAAAAAGTCACGCATTTGTCTGCTTTCAATGGCTGTCAAATACAAACTAAATGAGGTAGCTTGCTTAAAAATTTAACAGCAGTCTATCGACAGATGGCAGTTGACGGAAGCAGTGTTACTTTTCAAGTTACAACGCGGGAAATTAAAAAAATCATACTAAATACGAATGAAATCGATAATTATTCTGACTTTCGGTAGCTTCTCTCAATTTCCTATTACGAATTTCTAAATTTTGAGTATAGAGTCGTAATCAGCGACCTCAAAAATTTTGATTTTTTCAATTTTAAGTTTAGATTTGCATTCAGCGACCTCAAGTACCTCTTGGTATGAATTTTTATTTATGGTTTACCCGGTAGATTTGTCAGAATTACATTTGTTTGAGAATCCTGATGTTCTGATGTGTATGAGCTGCAATATATTGAAAAAGGGATGAGCTCTCACTCGTGACAGAGAAAAATAACCAGACGAACGATGTTGGAAGAGTAAATGGTCCATATTCACTGAAATAACAAACTACAAAAAAAATATATAAATAAAAACTGAGCACTGAATTTACTGGTGAGCTGCACATACAATTATATCAATTGTGTGCCAATTAATAAAGGATGAGAGAGCGTGAAGCAGCCCGTACTGCAAAGCACGCCACGAGGTGAGACATTTGAAGATGCACAAAATAATAATTTTCCATCTCACCTTGATTGTATCTATTTCAATTGTCAAGGTGCCACCTTAACGTTAATTTTGAGTCCTGCTGAGCATTATTGAGGTTGAGAAGATCCGAGAAATTCGATGAATGAATATCCAGTCGAGTAGAGGCAGGTGATGCTTGCTTGGCGGTTTTCACGAGAGTAGCGAAAATTAGCAATAAGGCTGAGTTATTCGGAAGCATCGCTACTGCCAAGCGAGAGACAGATCGTAGTCTCTCGCGTGAATTGAGTGTCCGTGAGGTGCTGCCCCCCGGCTGCACGCACGTCAGCCGAGCGCAGCGAGGCACCAGCCGCGTCGACCCATCACACAGTGACCATAGTGGCCGCGTGCCAGCTGTTTTCTCAACAACATTTATTGAGTAAAGAGGGTGTTATTTTGCTTTTCATTTAGTTATAAAATCCACTAGTCGAAAATTTGAACTATAATAATCTTTTTGCATAAGTAACTGGTCTCCTAGGAAGCTATATATGCATTTAAAATCGTCGCACGCGTTAAAGAAACATGTGCAAATCGTGAAACACCGAATTTATTTCTTGGTCTGTGTGTATTCTGGTAGCCAATGCTGAGAGAAGCGCTAACAAAAAGGCTCCCTTGCGATGACGCACCAATAGAGGTCGCCAGTCCTTTTAATTATATTCCTGAAGGGATAAGAAGATTTCTTGATAATGTAAGTAGATCGATAAATGTTAAAATAACAGGGCAGAGGATGGTTAACGGTGCTACAGTTGTGGAAATAATTGTTCGCCCACCATGCAACAGTTACGAATAACGGCACAGTATTTTCATGTTACAATTGGCTTAGATACTGGTCAAGTGTAATTATCGTATACCGCGATTGCACGGTATTATAATTCTCCGATCCCTTGAAGCAAACTCGGTGCTCGTTAGCACAACTGTTGAGATATAATACACAGTAATATAAAATTCAATATCGGCGTTACGTCCTGGATTTTAACGAAGGGACGCAACGAAGGAATAATATTTTATTTTCTCCATTTTGAGTCGGAATGTGCTGGCTCGTGATTGGAGGACGCTGGTGAGGAGCGAGTTCTATAAATAATAAATAAACACAGGATAAACACCAAAAATGTCTGAATTATTAGATATAAAAACAGTCGGATCACACTACATTAAATGTGTATTAAAACAGTATATTAACACAATTTCGAATGGCACCGAATAAAGTTATTTGATATTAAAACAGTCAAATCACACAACATTAAATGCCTATTAAAACAGTTAACACAATTGTATATATAATAAGAGTCTTTAGCACCACTATATATATTATAAAAGAAATGGGTGATTATAGGTAAGTACGGGGAAAATTTGATTAAACAGTCTATGAATGGCGCGCGGCACAACACTATATATATATTAAAATAGTCAATATTGAAATAGTATTAAAATCGTAGCAAGTATTGAAACAGTATATATACTAAAACAGTTAATAAACGGCGCGCGAAATGAATGCGATAATGTTTATTGGGTATTAAAACAGTAGTCATTACGGGCCCGTGCTATTACGAGGACCGACCATCGTGGTCGGCCCCCGGAGATGAACTGACTAATTGAAGTGAAGAAAGCAGTGCACAAGGCACGCGTAAGAACAATAGCAATAGGTTACGGGGCGCAGCGCGTCTCGTTGATGATCCGCGTCCCGTTGGTCGGCGTGGGACCGCTGACCTAAGCAAAAGGTGTGTACCCAGCAGCGATAAGCGCTACTGAGTTGCGCCAGAAATACGTGCATGGAAGTAAAAATGTATAAATCATATGTGGAAGAAAAATTAAAAATTATACATGTATCGGAAGACCCAGAACGTAACAATCGGCAAATTCGAACAGTACAAAATTAAGTGCAGCCCAGACTGAAACAAAGAAAATAAATTCCACGATATAAAATAGAGAAATAGGTAAATGCGTTACTTGTGAATACAATACTGTCAGTTATCTGTAGACGCGAAGCGTCCCACGCTATTCGACGTTGCCCAGTAGATGACAGGACGTCCTCAAATGCATCTGAGACATCACGCTTAATTTTTGCCAAAGAACATCTAGAAGAAGCGGAATTCCACCGAGGAAGCTTTTTCTTCTCGTTAACAAGGAAGGATAGTATGGTGTCCTCCACCGATTTTGATGAAACTCCCTTATGTTATAGAGCATCGAAAACTAAAAGACACGTTTTTTTTTATCGGCGGAAAAACATTTCTAAGGGGTGAAATCCCCCTTCAAAGTATGGCATATATGTATGGCTGTATTTCGAAACAGCGGCAATCAAGTGCGAACATAGGCGAGAAATAACAAATACCCGGTTTCGGTAAGCGCTTTTATTCGACTGCGTCTTTCACAATGCACACACGTCCTGGTACTTCACAGTGTTCTGGAGACGATTGACCGAAACCAAAACTCACTGGATTGTCGAACTCGTTTGGCTTATCGGTTATATAATGACTTTTGAACCATACATGTTTGAAAAGATTTATATATCTGGGTAATGAAAGTTGTTTGTGTGTGAGCGATTGCAGTTTCATTATGTTGTTTCTCAAGTGTAAATTAATACCAGAATTAAGTAATAATACACTGTCGGAAAAATGTCGTACAACATTTTTCCATATTCGGAAACCAAAAACATCGACTGGTTGCGTTTCCCTGTGGTGCCTTTAGGTATTGTCTTTGTGATTGTTTTTTTGCCCCGAGATGTTGCTTTTCGAACAACTTCTGGGCAGTGTCCACTCCACGAGTCTATCAACAATACGCTGTCATGGCCGGTGTTGTGGAAGAATACTTTTTACAACCAAACTTTGAAGTGCTCTATACATAGGATGATATTGTTTATGTCCAATATTTTCTGGCAATCATTTTTGTTCATACCTGAAGTAATTTTTCCGGATTTCGTTGCTGTTAACAATACGTTTTCTGGCCTGAATACATTTTTTTCCACGATTGGGCGGAACTCACCCTTTCCCTCTGTTAGAACGATAAAAAGGGGTGACAGTAATTTTCCATCTGCATTTATGGTTGGCTGGATAGTGTAGCTGTGAGTTATAGAAGATACGGATTGTACTACACATTGCACTTGTTTAGTTCCTTCCACCGTCAGAGTCCTGCCAGAGTGGATTTCCAGTTGAAAACCGCTCTGATCTGAATTATATATGTTTTCCGCTCTAAATTTTTGAATATATGGTTTCATTTAATTCACGAAGTTTTCTGCATTCATCCTTAAAACTGGTTCGTCTTCTATAGTCTTTCGTGTTACGAACTTATTAATTTTCCTGGACACAATTCGATGTGATTTGTTGAACTTCCGAAGCCAATCACAAGAAGCTTTAAAACGAATGTCTTCGTGACCTATCTCTTTTTGAGCTTGTAGAGCCCACTGTTGAAGGTCGATATCATGAACAAAAAAACCAGCATCTACAGCGGCTTGTATGTTTTTCAAAGTATTTTCAGAGATTTGAGCTAATTTCTCCTTATATGTCCCACCTTTGTTCATTTGATTTGCCCAGCGTTTTAATTGTCGTACAGATTTGACTTTTTTGAATTTCTGGCCAACAGTATCGACAATGTAATTTTTCTTCTTACCAGATCTCCAGTATTCGATTGCTTTGCGTATGTAATCGTAGCTTATGTCTTCTTCGTCTTTAAAACAAGTATCAGAATCCATTGGACCTTCATCATGGTGCTAAAGCGTGTCCTCGACAGGGTTAACATCATATTGCTTGAATGGCTTTTGAAAATCTAGCGATTGTTCCTCGATAATTTTAACTCCGTTATAAACGTCCATGCAGTCGACCAGAACTTTTTCGAAATTCTGCTTTACCTCGATTTCTGCATTGTTAATCGGAGTTTCGAGAATATTCATGGCTTCAAATGTAGCCAAGATAAGTTTAATGACGTTGATTGGATTCAGTTTCATGGTCTATTGATTTTTTTTATGAGAAATTATGACTGACGCACTGGCATTCCGTTCAAATGAGCAACTGAAGATCGCTCTATATATCGCGGTTTTTATATTTAAAAGACTTGTTATTGAACCACCTGCGATATCAGCAGATAATACGCTGTCCCAGATAGCCGCCTATGTAGAAAATACCTCTTACTGTGTCGAAAGTATTTTTGTCATATTGGCGTATGATTGAATGTTACATATCATGATATTCTGTAATCGTCTGGTATCGATTTAAGTATGTGGCTCAAAAGATAAGATCATATTTATTTCGTTGGAATAATTGCCAATGTTCTATAAATGGAACGACTGTTGCATCATCGACATATTCCGAATTTTGCGCCGAATCGAAAAAAGCTAACTGGAATGTTTTGAATCAATTCGGACATTCAAATAACGAGAAACAAGAACGTATGCACGAATATACGTACTAATGGATAAGGGGTAGTTCACCCCCGTAAACTCATTTTCCTGTGAATGTGCAAAAATACGTCAACTTTATTTTAACTTGCCCTTCCAAATGGTACATGTTCTGTTCAATTTCGTTGGTTAGTTTTTGTGTAAGGGGGCAAATTGGAAAATCAGGGGATAGTTCATCTCTGCAAGTGAATTTTTTTCCTCAACTTCACGTGGAATTTTTATTGTCTTCAATGAGAAATATTTTGGTTTTTGTCACATTAAAATCGGTTGACGCCTTTTGGGTGAAACTGCATAATCAACCCTCGACATGCTTAACTTTGAAGGGCGATTTCACTCCTTAGCAATGTTTTTCCATCGATAAAAAAATACATTTCTTTTAGTTTCCGATGCTCTACAACATACGTGAGTTTCATCAAAATCGGAGGGGGACACCAATTATCCGCCTGCATGGCGATTATCACGCCCTGCTATTATTATTCCACCTGTCACGTGCCATGACTCATTCTTATTTATTCAAATTATAGTCCACTTATTACTAGCAACGGCATTCTCAAACTGTTCCTACATGTAAGTGTATGCGTATCTATATTTTCTTTATTTTCGTTGTAATTTGTTAGACTTATTTATTTTGCGGGTACATATGTATACACGTAATTATTATGATTGTTATGATTGGAAAATAACAAGTTTTCTTGTCGTATTTGCGTCTGGTATTGTCTTTTTTTATGTCATTCTCTGGACCAGGCAGATCTCGTAGAGCGAGTGGATGTGTGTGGAGAACAGTGTGATTGACGTGTTGGAATTTATTGCGAGAAACCCTTGACTGACCCCTCCCCTCTTCCATTCGGCAAGGTTGCAGGAAAGCCAAGCCGGCCGCCAATAAAATTTGTCTCGTGGAAAATTTTATTTCGCAGGGCTAGGACCAAGCATGAGAGGACCCGTGTTTTGTGTTTAACTGGGTGCACTTGTGTGGTTGTGTTGGAAATTACAGTTATAATATATATTTATATATATATATATATATATATACTGTAACGATATTTATTCGTTAGCATTAATTTTATTTTTCTAGAGGTCTAGAATGCCGACTCGAACAGTGAGGATATTAATTTAGGTGTTAGAGATTAAAGTAGGGTTTTTTCACTTAAAGCACGGAAATCTGCGAAAATGTTCTAAGTATCGCTACATACCAGTACAATAAATTCTGTCTGTGTGTAACTGATTTTATGGATTGGATCTTCTTTATCCCCTGATGCCGTGAACTTTTCACCTATGCGATTTTAGGTACCTTAGTTTCTTGTCTCGATGCTGTTACTCTCGAGACGCTGTGAGCGCCTGCATCCAGCCTGCGGTTGGGCGTCGCTAGCCAATATGTCGGCTGTCGATTGGTCGGCTCGCGTTACCGCGATCCACTGATGCCGGAAATCCGCAGATTTTTGCGTTTTCGCTTTACTTTCCGTCTGTTATCTCGTGCTGGCAGTGTCCGTGCCGTCCTCCGTCGTCGGTTTAGTCTTTTTTTGTGGTGGTGGGGCCTTCGGGCCAAAAGTTGTGTCTGTTTCATGTGGGGACGTGAACAACCTGATTTGTTTATTACAGAGTGCTTCAATTATATAACAGGTTGGATAACCTCAGCGTGTCCAGAGGTACTACGGTGGATCTGAAAATTTCTTGTATAGGCCTGGCAGGATATTTTAATGAGCCTATCTTATTTATTCTCCTTTTTCTCCTGCTGCGGCAGTGTCTCATCTCATCACGTTATACTTTTCTGGCTTCCGTCGCTTGGCGTTGTTCTTGCTTTCTTCCCTTTGACCCACAAATTTCTATCTTTCTTCCGTCTGATTACCTAAACTTCGATGCCTTAGTATTTAACTTCTAGTTATCCTTCATGTTGAGTTTTCTCCTCGCCATTCCACGGGTTTACCTCGACTTTGATCTGTTATGCGAGTAACTCTTACTTCGTTATACTTCTTGGTACTAACTTATTCTAATTATGTCTAATGTTGCTACTCAATATTGCAGAATGCTGATCCTTTCCTCTCTGCAATACTCCCGTCTATTTCTTCGGGGGTAGCTGGCCCTTCCTCAACTATAATAAATAGATTATCGAATTATTCTGCGCTTGTTTATTGGCTTTCTACGGTATTCTTGGTCAGGTCTCTCTTGGATTTTCCTGTTGTTTCCACCCAAAATTATTCTTGTCTTTATCTCCATAATTCTCTCTTCTTTAACACTCTCACTTATCATGGAGTTCTTCGCCACTCTATTTAGTCTTACTTATTATAATTCCTAGTTTAAATGGTAATTTCTGAAGTGCTTGGATTGATTTAATTCGCCGGCTCAAATTAATCTCCTTTTTGGGAGCTTAACATTCTAGTCGCCTTCATTCACAACGATTCCTTCTAACAGTCAGGCCTTTTCTGTTCGATTATTCACTCCACTAACAGCTCTGGTTCTCTTTAATATGGTGGTTTGTCATAGGGAAAAGAGGCCAAGATCTCTCTGCACAGGTTTTATGCCCGTTCCCTGCCTCACCTCCCTCTCTTTTGCCTTTTTCTGATTTTATTTGAAATCAACCGAATCCTTTGATTTTTCAGCTTTCCGCTGCGGCGTTCCGGCGCTCTCCTCAGCTCCAAGCTAGGTCAGTTGGTCGCAGATTCACTTTTTGTATCAGCTGATGACATCTCAAAGTTTCATGATGTCAGGTGTTTATTTCGGGCCTTCGCTTTGGATGCCAGTGCTCTCGGAGATAATTGATGTGCCACGATCTGGAACGTCTGCCACCAGTATTGTATATGCCCGTGAGCTAGGATTTATATCAGTTTTGAAGTCTTGTCACTTAAGCGGATAGCAATAGAGTATTTTGTTACATTGTTCTTAATTATGATTAAATATTCACGACCATGGCAGGTACGAGGAAGGGGCCCATCAATGTCGATTAATATCTTCTCGAAATACTTCTTTCGAATGTCTGTGATGATCATTGGGACATGGTGTTTGATCCTTACTAACTTCCTTCGTTTACAGTATGGGCTGCGTTTGATGAAGGAGGCTTCATTTTACGCCAATAATAGCGTCGGGAAATTAGTTTATCGGTTTTTGTCACACCTTCGTATCCTCCTATAGTGGAAGCGTGACCTTCCTCGATCAATTCTGTGCGCATGCGGGGAATGGTTACAACCAAGGAGCCATTACACGAGGGTCGATCAATAAATAGTCGGCTTGGTAAAGAAAATCGCGTTTTTTTGGACAAAAATCTTTTTATTTCTTAACATAATCTCCTTTTAGCTCGATACACTTATTCCAATGAGTTTCCAATTGTTTGATGCCTCCCGAATAATTCGATTTCGGAAGGTCCTCAAAATAGGTCTCTGTTTCGGCGATGAGGTCATCTCTGGAACCAAATCTCTTTCCGCTAAGCCATTTTTTCAAGTTTGGAAACAGAAAGTAGTCGGAGGGGGTCAAATCTGGAGAATACGGTGGATGCGAAAGATATTCGTATTCAAATTCATAAATTTTGGCCATGGCAACTAGGCACGTGTGAACGCGTGCATTATCTTGATAGAAGAGCACTTTTTTCCTCGCCAAATGTGGACGGTTTTTCTTCAATTCGTCATTGAATCGGGTCAGTACGGCTGCACAGTATTCGCCATTAATCGTTTTTTTCGGCAGAAGGTAATCGATGTAGATTATGCCGCGTGCTTCACAACAAACTGTGGCCATGACCTTACCAGCCGATAGCACCGTCTTCGCCTTCTTCGGTGCACGTTTGGTCAGTGAAGTCCATTGTTTCGATTGTTCCTTTGTCTCTGGTATATAGTGATGGATCCATGTTTCGTCCACGGTTACGTAACGACGCAAAAACTAAACAGGATCACGCTTATAGATCGCCAAACACACCTTTGAATCAGCTACACGTTCTCTTTTATGGTCGACAGTGAGCAAACGCGGCACTTATCTTGCGGATAACTTTTTCATACCCAACTGATCACTCAGGATTGAAATCACTGAGCCATATGATATGCCTGTGGCCTCAGCAATCTCACGCACTTTTAGTCTCCGATCATTTAACACCATATCGTGGACTTTTTCAATTGTTTCTGGTATGACGACCTCATTTCGATGACCTGGACGTTCATCGTCAACAATGCTCGTACGGCCGCGTTTAAATTCAGCTGTCCAATATTTAATGGTTGATAACGAAGGTGCAAGGTCCATATAAACTTCGTCTAGCTCCGCTTTGATTTCATTGTTCGTTTTCTTTTTCAAAAACAAAAATCGAATCGGTGCACGATACTCAATTTTTTTCATTTTTGTAACAACACAAAAGTTGTTTGTCTTTCGCTGGCTGTCAAATGCAAACTAAATATCGCAGCGAGCTGAAACTTTGACAACAGTCATGTGAATGATGGCACTACTAAACGTCGCTATTGATTTCTTTCCTCGACCAACAGATGGCGCAAGGCCGACTATTTATTGATCGACCCTCGTATATTGCAATGGTGGCGACCGTTCCATTAAATGTTCATTGTAGGATTTTAATTATTATGCGGTGTTCCCTTGAGTTGATGAATTTATTATCGATGGATGTGTGAAGCTGATTGATGTGATGCTTGGTTATTAGTGCTTGCAAACCCGTGAGGCAAGAAATGCAAGATGCTGGCATGCCGATGGTCTGAAGAGCGTTTTTCGTACACCAGACCAAATAAGTAAAACCCTGATCTGGTTGAGACAATAACGTCTCCCCGCTCGGTGTTTTCTTTTCAGACCCTTTCCCGATTCATCCAATTCTTCTTAACACGAGGGGTGGTAGCATCAGAAGTGTTCGCTCAATGTTTGGGGGATCAGTAAATGACGCTGGCATTCTGGGCGGTGATGACTTCTGAAGAAGTAAGTATGCAATCCTTGGTTGATTGCACAACTGGATTCATGACTTGGTGATTTGGCGTCGCTCGATTTTGGTCACCTACATTGAACGGTTCCGGAGAAGAAAGATTATCGGTTGTTGTTCGACCTATGCCGTCGAGTGGTTTTTGGATTATAGTGTTCCGTGGGTGGCTGTTTTTAGTTGTGTCTTGGGGGGTAGATGTGTCCGACGAATCGTGTGTTCTCGATGGTTCGTAAGTGGAACCGGTATGCGTTGAGCCTGTCTTAAGCGTAGGAGTTTTATGGAGTTGACGACTCACCAGTCTCGATAAGCGATGGTCGGCCGAGGAACCTGTTTGGTATCGACGGTCATTCCGAAGTCTTCTTGCGTTAGTCATTTGTATGTCAGCATTTTCCGAATCTAATCCCTTAGTCATGGAATTTCTTAAGAGAGCGTTTGTGTTGGTATTTTGGAAGCTCTTCTTGTGCACCATTTCATAGTTGCTACCATCCAAAATGTCGGACTAATGACGTAGTTAGAAATTAGATCTTTTTAAACCATTGAGCCCACTTAGAGATATATTATTTTTGACTAGAGTAAACTTTCGTTCAAAGATATAGAGATGAAATATCTCTAGATTATAGATAATGACCAATAATCCTTTTTTCGTAACATCGAAGCCAATTTCCGCGTCATTCAACGTCCTTAAGGCAAAAGCGATGGGTGGATTTTTCCGATCTCTTGCTGGCTGAGAATAGCCCCCAGAGCATAATCTGAAGCATCCGTGATGATGATAAATGGGTTATCGTAATCAGAGTGTTGCAGGATCGGTTATTTGCACAATTTGTCCCGCAGTTCTTTGAATGCTTGCTATTGGTCATTGCATCAATTAGCAAGGGCGATTTTTTAAGCAGCTTCATGAGTGGTTTAGCAATCTCCGCGATACCCTTAATGAAACGACAATAATATCCAACCAAACTCGAGAACAGTTAGATCTTCGTAGCATTTTAGTGAACGGGAAATTGCTTTATTGCTTCGAGCTACTTTGGATTTAGTCGAGGAAAACGACCTCTGGACGAAAAAATTGGCATTTATCTGGTTGCAGATAACATCTTGCTCTGAGTAATCGCTTCGCGAGACGTCTTAAATCCTTGTCGTATTCCTTGAGAGAATTTGGATAAATAGCCCAGTCGAATTAAACCGCAAAAGCAAAAGCTTTTTAATTTTTAATTTTACACGGAAAATGGATATAACATAAAATAGTTGGGAATTAAATTTGCTACAACTTTGGTCCTTATTATTTTTCCCCTAAAATCGATACTTGTCGATTCAGTCCGAAAGAGGGGGTGAAATTAAAATATTGCATTATCTCGTGTATTGTTGTCTTTTACGTGTAAACGATAATCAACAAATTTGTTGGTAATTAAATTTGCTGCAACTTTAATACTCAACTTTTCTTCGTAGAATTGATATTTTTTTATGTAGACCCGAAAAGGGGTGGGATGAAATTTAATAATTGTTTTATCTCGTTTATTGTTGATAAGTCTCTTGAGTTATTTCCTTAGGCCCTTCTAAATTACATGAGTCGCACGAAAATGGATCACTTATATCGGGAAGAGACCCCAAATGTGTTGACCCTCTCTCTCTCTCTCTCTTTCTCTTTCTTTTTCTCTCGCTGTCTTTATCTTGGGCTTGCTTTTCCATACTTTTAGTAGTTTTAATGCTACAAATCCGCGTACGATTCTCTGAAATTGTACGTATACTTAATATTCTATAATCTCTGTTGCGAATATATACTAATGCAGAATTGTAGGTAATTAGGGTTTCTATTATCGTGTGTATATCTATATATCATGGTCGTACCGCGGTATATACTCACAAGAACGACTAATGGAATTCGATCCTGAAATTCGTTACATTAGTGGTCCCTTTGTAGGATGGTAAACCCAGGGAAAGACCCGAGACGAAAACATTCATAGTGAGTAATCATAATCAATCATACTCTAGTACGTACACTTTGAAAGTACAGTTACGTCCTGACGTAACGGTGCATTTATATTTTTTGAATTCAATTACGTTAAAGTTCTTCTGTTTCAGTTTTGCTACAGTAAAAGTAACTTTTTACATTTTTCTTGTATTTTCGAATTTCTTAAGAGAAAAGGAGAGCGATTTTAACGACAGAGAGCGGAGCAGGGCGGAAGTGCGGCTCTACCGACCGTCTCCCGGAAAAATGAATACTGTAAAGATAGAATTTTTCAGCGCTCCCGGTCAAACGGCAAACTTTCAGAGCATGGGATCTACTGCGTAGACCCAGTCATCGACTGCCATTTATGGATATATGATTCAGCGCAGTCTTACCCTCAATCCTCGACCAGGGGTTCGGCTACTCGCCGCCGGGGCGTTGTTGGTCATAGGGGAGCGGTTGGAGGGAACGCTATCACGTAACCAGGCGACCGCGCCCTTTCTTCTCGCTTTTGCCTGAAATCTTCTTTCTCTCTCTCTCTCTCTCACTTTTTCGCTACGCATCCGCTAGACAGCACACGCATCCTAAGGACTCTCGGACTATTTTTCACGGACACATACATTGGACTCGCTCAACTTCTCGCTCACCAGGACTCATTGCTCAAGTGGGTGGTGCTTGCGGTTGAGCAGATTCTCTCTCTCGTCCACACAACTACGACCAACGCTCACACACATAATGTCGCAGACTCACTGCGGTGTCTGCAACAAAGTGACTCGAGTAGGAGAGAGGATTAAGTGTACAGGAGAATGCAATCTGTCATTTCTCTCTACGTGTGCTAAAGATAAATTCGCTTTTGACATTGACGAACCAAACACAATAAACCAGTTTCGCTGCGACCCGTGCTCAATGCATCGATCTAGCATCTTACAACGCACGCCTCCGAAATAAAAAAATATCACTCTTGACGACGTTATGCGCCAACTGCAATCATCACTCGACGTTATGCGTCAAATAAAGGGTGGTTAAATTGTAAGGGCCGATGTTGAATGTGAACCACACCTAAACGTCAAGTTTTTTTCTGCATTTCATTTGACATTTCTCAATTTTAGACTAACTCAATTTGAACCATGGAAAGATACACAATCGAGCAACGCGTTAAAGTTATTCAGGCTTATTATGAAAATGGGCGTTCAAATCAAAATGCATATCGTGCACTTCGTGATTTTTTCGGTCAATTTAATCGTCCAAATGTGCGTACAATCGGAAAAATCGTGCAAAAATTTGAGCAAACCGGGTCTGTAGGAGATATTAAAATACCAGTGCATGCTCGTACAGCTCGTACTGCAGAAAATATTGCTGCTGTTCGCGATAGTGAGGCTGAAGAGCCGTCCACCTCAACTCGTCGTCGTGCCCAACAATTGCACCTCTCACGCTCGTCGTTGATGAACATTATGCATAAAGACTTGCATTTACACGCTTATAAGGTGCAATTGACTCAAGAACTAAAGCCTCTTGACCATTCCAAACGTCGTCAATGGTCAGAATGGTGGCAAGAAATGGCAACAGTGGATGATCAATTTTCGAAGAAAATCATCTTTAGTGATGAGGCACATTTTCACCTCAGTGGATTCGTCAATAAGCAGAATTGCCGCATTTGGGCGAATCATAATCCAAGAGTGATTGTCGAGAAACCAATGCACCCACAAAGAGTGACTGTTTGGTGCGGTTTATGGGCTGGCGGCATCATCGGGCCGTATTTTTTCCAAAATGAGGCCGGTCAGGCAGTTACTGTGAATGGTGTTCGCTATCGTGAGATGATAACGAACTTTTTATGGCCCGAATTGGAAGATATGGATGTGGGCGATATGTGGTTTCAACAGGACGGTGCCACTCGCCACACAGCTAACGAAACAATGGCTCTTTTGCGCGACAAATTCAATGGCCGTGTTATCTCGCGTGGTGGCGATGTCAATTGGCCGCCAAGATCATGTGATTTGACACCGTTGGACTTCTTTCTTTGGGGTTATTTGAAAGAAAAGGTATACGTCGATAAGCCAGCAACAATTCAAGAGCTAAAGGATGAGATAATTCGGCACATTAACGGCATAGAACCTCAATTATGCCTAAGCGTCATCGAAAATTTGGACCATCGGATGGAGGTGTGCCGCCGAGGTCGCGGCGGCCATTTGGCCGATATTTTGTTCCATACATAATTGAACCATACCATATTATCATAATACAAAGAATTGACAATAATTTCCTAAATAATTTGTGTTTTTTTTTAAATCAACATCGGCCCTTAAAATTTAACCACCCTTTACAAGTATCAAGCGCTTCTACTGACAACAAATTAGAGAAAATCCAGGAGTCACTCACTGGTGTTGAATGCAAAATTGCTGACCTTGCTATTAGCCAAGAGGCCTTAATTAGTCGTATTACCACCCTGGAGACTCAGTCGGAGAGTACCCGCGAGGAGATAGCTGTCATTAAGAAGGACAACCACTCGATGAAATCACGTCTGGAATTATTGTCGAATCATGTATCGAAGATAGATGATCAACCTCACAAGCTTTCGACATTTGTTGCATCTTCTTCGCTATTGCGTGCAGAAGTCATCATATCAGGAGTGCCATCATTTATTGAAGACACACCTCAAGTTATTGTCGAGAAGGTTTTCCAAGCTCTTGTTATCACGAATCTCCTAAGTGACGTCTTAGAAATTCGCAGCTTCGACAAAAATAAAAATCGTGCGATCGTAGGACAGAACAATTCAACACCGATGACATCTAATGCGAATCACAATATTCCTAACATTTATTTAGTGGCCTTAAAATCGCAACAAGTTAGAGAATAATACATCGGCAAAAAGCGAGCCAAAAAAAACCTACCGCTTAATGAAGTTTTTGATACAGACCAACGTGGTTCAATATATGTAAATGAGTACCTTCCTGCAGCGCTCTATAATCTATTACGCCTTACAAAAACACGAGCGGCTAAAAGAAAATACAAATTTGTGTGGACACGCTTGGGAGTAATTTATGTTAGAAAAAGCGAGGGTCAACCATCGATCAGCATTGTTACGCGCGCAGATTTAGAAAAACTAATTTGACTACCTACATGTCGATCGGTTGCATCTCCTTTATTGTCGTCTCCATGTTTAAAGATCGCTCAATTCAATGCTAATTCACTGCGAGCACATATGAAACTCATTTAATCGACTATTGCCGAGCGCGCTTTCCACATTATTTCTGTGTGTGAAACGTGGCTTCATTCGTATGTTTCAGATGACTTAGTACGAATAAATGATTACTTTCTTATACGCAACGATCGTGAAGGTAGAGAAGGAGGTGGTGTCGCATGCTATATTCATTCGTCCCTAAAAGCTAAAGTTTTGACATCTTCGCCAATAGAGTTTTCGAATGGACCAGAATATTTAATTATTGAAATTACAGGGTCAAATTCAGAGAAACTGTTGTTCGCATCTGTGTATAGACGACCGAAAGGTCGAATGCTCGGAGATTTCATGCAATCTTTATCTTGTTTTTCTCATGCTTATAACAATATTATTATTGCTGGCGATCTCAACTGTGATCTAACTAGTAATAATTATGAGTCAAAATATCGACGTCATTTAGCTTTCTCACAGTCGCTTCACATTGTTGATTCACTACCGACTAATCATACTCCGACCTCAGACTCGTGGATTGATGTGTTCATTATCGATAGCGAAGATAAGATACAATCGTTTGTCAAGTCAAAATCACCGTACATAGCAGGTCGTGACCTGTTAGAACTGCGTTACAAGTTTGATACTAAACCCATAATCAATCGCACTATCACTCGCCGTGCTTATAAAAATCTAGATGTCACATGTTTTTGTGACTCATTGTCAAATAGTTTTAATATTCCCATTCTTCATGACTGCAATCCAAATTTAAATTCTATTGATAATTTAAGAAGACATACATCACCAAACAGTATTAATATGATTGTTGATACGTTCTCAGAGATATTTTTAAGATCTTTAGATAATTATGCACCGTTACAAACTCTTCGTGTATGTCGACCGCCTGCGCATTGGCTCTCACAAAACTTAAGAGACCGCATATCTTTAAAAGATATTATATACTAGAGCACGAAGATCAAACAACCTTCTAGATCTATCTATTTTCAAAGAACATAGAGACCAACTTAAGAATGATCTAAAACAAGCCAAAAATCAGTATTATATTCTGAAATTGACTGATATTACTGAACCGAATAAGGTATGGAAGACGCTAGCAACACTGGGTCTAGCTAAGTCTTCACGTCCATCTCCGCTCAACTTCTTTGAACCGGATGAACTTAATGCTTTTTATTCAACTGTGTCTAGTCAACTACCGCCATGTTCTTATAGTGAATTTAGTATTCTGTGTTCAGTTGTTCAGTCACCACAAAATGTATTCCATTTTGCTGAAATTACCACAGACCAAGTTTGCTCCGTTATCACATCTTGCTCTAGTTCTAAGTCTTTTACGTTTGGTCCTGATAAGATTTCGCTATTCTCAGTAATTAAATCAATCCAGGCTTCATGTCCATTACTGACGAATATCTTTAATATGTCACTACAATTGTCCGAGTTTCCGAAGTGCTGGAAGAAAGCTTATCTTCGCCCATTATCCAAGACTAAAACACCCCTCTCTCCGTCTGATACGCGACCGATAGCGAATCTTAGTGAGCTGCCGAAAGTACTTGAGCGACTAGGGCACAGGCAGATTACGGATTGGATTGAGGAGAATAATATATTTGACCCACGTCAAACAGGGTATCGAAGCGGTCATAGTACACAATCTGCCCTACTGCGCATATGTGAAGATGTCAGGCGAAATATAGATAAAAGGCATATTACCATCCTAATCCTATTTGATTTTAGTAAGGCGTTTGATACTGTCCCCCATCTGGCACTTCTCTTGAAACTCAAGAAAATAGGGTTTGCGGAACCAGTACTTGACTGGATTTTTTCTTATCTGACAGGGAGGACACAAGCGGTGGTAGATGAGCATGGTAGTAGCTCTTCCCGGCTATCTACTACCTCGGGAGTGCCTCAAGGTTCGGTCCTTGGTCCGCTACTTTTCTCGCTTTTCATCAACGACATAGGTTGTGTTCTTCATCATTCTCAACACATAATTTTTGCTGATGATACACAGATTTACCTGAGCTGCCTACCATCTCAACTAGCCGAAGGCCTGAAATTAATATCCGAAGATGTATACGCCATTGCTGACTTCGCAGCTAGCAACGGTTTGAGACTTAATATAGCCAAATCGAAAGTTATTGTACTAGGTAGCAATTCTTATTCTCGGCAATTTGACTTCAGCGCAGTATCACCCATCTCTTTAAATGATACGACCATCCCTTTTGTTAATGAAGTGCGAAACTTAGGAGTGATGCTACATAGTAACCTATCGTGGCGAACTCAAGTCAAAAATATCTCACAAAAAGTTAACTTTACCATCTACAGATTAAAATTCCATCGAACTGCGCTTTCGCAGGAATTAAGAACATTGCTGATTACTTCTCTTGTTTTCCCTCTTTTAGATTATTGTTGTCTAGTCTATCATGGCCTAACTGAAGAACTGAACACAACACTCGAACGGCTCATAAATACTTGCATTCGCTTTATTTTTGATCTCCGACTTGATACGCACATCACACCTTATAGGCGAAGACTTGGCTGGCTTACTGTTAAATCACGACGCATCTATTTTCTCGGTATTTCTATGTACAATGTTATCGGTAAAAAAGCACCAGCCTATATTCTAGAGTTGTTCTAAAGTCAGGGTATAATGTCTCAGCGCTCTGAGAGGAGACCAAGGTCCATATTTATTACACCTTCGTATCGCACAACGACTTATCAACAAGCGTATTCCATCTCAGGAATCTCTCTGTGGAATTCTTTACCGACAACTGTTACTTCATCGTCTAGCTTAGATCTCTTAAGATACGTCTATATGCTCACCTGTTTGACCATGTAGACTTGATTTAATATATTATCATTTCTCGGTTAAATTAAGATTTCTTATGTTTCTTATATTTTGTTATTATTATATTTTATTCTATTTTTTATTTTTATTCATTTTTATTTTATTTTATTTTATTTTTATTTTATTTTCATCTATAGTTATATATCAGGGGTACAAATTGAAAATGCGGGTTTGATAACAGATGGCGTTACTAACGCTATACGCATCAGGCAGTACTGTGACTATGTTCATGTCAAAGCTACGTCTTATAGCTTTAATTTTCAGTATGTGTCAATTTGTCGCAGTGTCAAATTCATAGTTTTTTTGAGCTCTCAATATGTCGAGTTTCGTGCCAACAAAACAGCATTTGCGGGAAGTTTTAATTTACTTCTTTAATTTGAAGAAAAGTGCTGCTGAAGCACATCGATTGGTCTCCGAGGCTTATCCGAGTCATGTTCCATCGGTTTCAACGTGCGAGAGATGGTTTGTGCGGTTTAGAAGTGGTGATTTTGACGTTGAGGACAAAGAGCGGCCGGGCCAAGTGAAAAAGTTTGAGAATGCTGAATTGGAGGCAATACTCAATGAAGACTCGTGTCAAACTCAACAAGAGCTCGCAGATTCATTGGGAGTGACACAACAAGCCATTTCCCATCGTATAAAAGCCCTCGGAATGATCCAAAAGCAAGGACATTGGGTGCCGTATGAGCTGAAGCCGAGAGACGTCGAGCGCCGTTTTTTTGCATGCGAACTGCTGCTCGAACGGCAAAAACGGAAGGGTTTTTTGCATCGCATTGTCACTGGTGATGAAAAGTGGATCCATTACGATAACCCGAAGCGCAAAAAATCATATGGTTACCCCGGCCATGCATCATCATCGACGGCCAAACCAAATATTCACGGCGCCAAGCTCATGCTCTGTATTTGGTGGGACCAGCTGGGTGTGGTGTATTATGAGCTATTGAAATCGAACGAAACCATCACAGGAGCACTATACCGAACTCAATTGATGCGTTTGAGCCGCGCACTCAAAGAAAAACGGCCACAATACGAGCAAAGACACGACAAAGTAATTTTGCAACATGACAACGCTCGGCCACATGTTGCAGCGCCGGTCAAAACATACCTACAAACGCTGAAATGGGAAGTCTTACCCCACCCGCCGTATAGCCCAGATATTGCTCCTTCCGATTACCACCTTTTCCGATCGATGACACATGGCCTAGCTGACCAGCGCTTCCATTCTTACGAAGAAGCCCAAAAATGGGTCGATGACTGGATAGCAGCCAAGCCGGCCGAATTTTTTCGCGACGGTATCCGTAAATTGCCAGAAAGATGGGAAAAAGTTGTGGCTAGCGATGGACAATACTTTGAATAATTCATTTGTTACCATTTTTTCAGAATAAACGTTCAAAAATAGAAAAAAATCCCGCATTTTCAATTTGTACTCCTGATATAATATATTTTATATATTTTTATACATTGTTATTCGATTTCATTTTGATTCTAATATCCTTATACTTAGATTATAATTTGAATTTGGATTCTTTGTTATTTCTTAATTATGTTTGATTTATTATTTAGTTATTTTCTAATTTTTCTATAATTTAATAGCATATATTAATTATATTTAATTATAATTTCATTGTTATTATACACATGTTGCCAAAGGGTTACCAAGGCATAAATAAACTATCAATCAATCAATCAATCTGTCTCTCCCTGTCTGTCTCTCTCTCTCTCTCTCTCTCTCTCTCTCTCTCTCTCTCTCTCTCTCTCTCTCTCTCTCTCTCTCTCTCTCTCTCTCTCTCTCGCACCCAGAAAAATAGTGAAGATTCCAAGCGTATGGGAAGGAAAAAAATGGTATTCAGAAGACATAATAGTAGCTGCAAGAAGAAGAGATAAGGCATACGGAGTAGCAATTACTACTGGTTTGGAGGAGCATTGGCAGCAATTTAAAGTAGAAAGGAATGCGGTAGTTAAATTAATAAGAGAAAAGAAGAAGGAATATTATGAAAAGATGATAGACGATAATAAGAAGGATCCGACAAAAATGTGGAAAACGTTAAAAGAAGTAATTAAAAGAGAATCAATGGGTACTAGAGAAGTAGAGAATATAGATTTTGAGATATTGAAAGACATGATGGGAGGTAGTATAGCTGATAAATTTAATGTGTTCTATGTGCAAAGTGTAAAGAATATAGTTAATTCAATACAAAGGGATACGTCTGGAAGTCCAAACCGAAGAAGAATTATAACAGGGATAAGGATGAACAATAAAAGTATAATGGAAAACTTCAATCATATTGAAATAAAGAATCTGGGGAAGATAGTGATGGGACTCCCGAAAAAGAAGGGAACGGAAGAAGGAATATCAAGTGATATACTAAAAATGGCATTCAGTGCAATAAAAGAGAAATTTGTGGAAATAATAAATGGATCCCTACGGGAGGGATGTTGCCCGGACAGCTGGAAAACTTCTACAATTATACCGATCCCAAAAATAAACAAAGCCATAAAAGCAAGTCATTACAGACCAATTAACATGTTGCCGTTATACGAAAAAGTGCTCGAATTAGAAGTAAAAAATCGAATTGAAAAATATTTAGAAACCAATGACATCATAACGGAGCATCAGTCAGGATTTAGAAAGCAATATTCGTGTGAAACGGCGATTCAAACTGTTGTAGATGAATGGAAAGTGTACATTAGTGAAGGAAAAATGGTAGGAGTAATATTCATGGATTTAAAAAGAGCGTTTGAGACAATCGACAGGGATATATTATTAGACAAATTATACCAATATGGAATTAGAGACAGTGTATTAGAGTGGTTCAGAACGTACTTAAGAAATAGAACACAGCAAGTTCGATTCAATGATAAATGGTCTGAAGTTATTCCCAACGAACATGGGGTACCGCAGGGGTCAGTACTAGGGCCGTTGCTGTTTATTATATATATAAATGATATAGTTAATTTGTGTCCAGAGGAATGTGCAATAAAAATGTTTGCTGATGACACAGTGATATATGTACCTGGAAAAAGCAGCGCGGAAGTGGAGAGAAAGATGAATATGTTATTGAGTATAGTAGAAAAGTGGATGGAAAGAAATAAATTAAAAATGAATGTAGAGAAAACAAAATATATGATTGTCAGCAGTCTAAGGAAAGTCGTGAGTAGGAATATTGTATTGAAGTGTTTGGATGGAACGAAACTTGGGAAAGTAGAGTCAATAAAATATTTGGGTATCATTATTGATGACAAGCTACGATTCAAAGACCACTGTGAGTATATGTTAAAAAAAATAGGGAAAAAAACGAGCTTTCTAAACAGAATGGGGAATTATGTATCTGCGTATACGCGATGTGTGATATATAAAGCAATCATAGCACCTCACTTTGAGTATTGTGCAACACTGTTAGTAGCTATGGGTGAAACAGAGTTGAAGAAACTGCAGATCGCGCAGAACAGAGCAATGAGGGTTATATTACAATGCAACCGCTATACGAAAGTAGAAGATATGCTGAGCGCGGTACAATTTATGTCCATAAGGCAAAGATTATACTATGACGTTTGTACATTTATCTTTAAAGCCGTGAAGAATCTACTGCCAAAAGAATTTAAAAATCGGCTACAAATAGTAGGAACGAAGAGTGGTAGGGAAACAAGGCAAGCGGAAAATATAGTAATACAATTTAGAAGAACGAGAAGTGCGCAAATGAGTATGTACTATGAAGGAGTGAAAATATATAATGCATTGTCAACTGAACTGAAAGGTTGCGAAAAAGTAGAACAGTTTAAACGAATGTTAAAGGAGTATGTTGTGTCAACAGTGAAGTAAGATGTATGCAGATGTAAGAAAAATATGTAACACTGTGTATAAAATAGCTGGGAAAGCTAATAAACATCAATCTCTCTCTCTCTCTCTCTCTCTCTCTCTCTCTCTCTCTCTCTCTCTCTCTCTCTCTCTCTCTCTCTCTCTCTCTCTCTCTCTCTCTCTCTCTCTTACCGTGAGTACACGTCAACATCTGATTTTTTCGCTCCTTCTTTCTTCGCACGATTCTGCTCCATTCTGCCCGTGGGGCGTTTTGGGTAAATATGCAGTTTAAGGGCCCCACCTCCGATCGCCTTCTAACTAGGCGCGTTCGACGCGTTTTTGTACGCCTAACAACTTTTCCCTCTGACAAAATCGTCGCTCACTGTCCATTAAAAAGTTATTAACAAATAAAGTTGGTAAAACTGCAGAATTAGGTTCTTTAGGTTCATTAGGTCTTTTAGGTTCTTTTATTATTATTAGTATTTTATCATTTTTATTTTATTTTTATATTATTATTATTGTTATCATTATTATTTATTAGTTATTAACAAATAAAGTTAGTAAAACTGCAGAATTAGGGCCTATACACCGATGACCTTCAAAATAGGTCCATTCCTTGAACCTTTAAATGTCTTGAAACAAGTGATTCGTCCTGTAGTCGGCTACTGCCGCTTGCAATTACATGTACGTAGCGTGTGTGATTTTTCAGCCTTTAACGGTTAATATCTTTTTCCGGCGGCAAGAGCGACGCTTTTGCCAGAGGAAAAAGTTGTTGGGCATACAAAAACGCGTCGAACGAGCCTGGTTAGAAGGCGATCGGAGGTGGGTTCCCATAACAGCATATTTACCGTGCCAACTTTATTTGTTAATAACTTTTTAATGGACAGTGAGCGACGATTTTGTCAAAGGGAAAAGTTGTTAGGCATACAAAAACGCGTCAAACGCACCTAGTTAGAAGGCGATCGGAGGTGGGTCCCCTAAACTGCATATTTACCGCGTTTTGTTTCAGGACGTAAGCTCGCACTAATTTGCTTTTCATCGAACACAATTAGAAATTCACTGATTAACAAATGTACACTGACGAAACTCGATGAAAAGTTTGATGGATTTTTCGATTTCTCATGGGAACACTGATTTTTCGCTGAGCCGATCTCAAGGTCTTGTACACTGCGCATGTGCTCTTTCTCTCTTGAACCCACGGCACATCATCCATCGCGCAAGTTTGTTGTCATCGCTCGAACTCGTTTTTTCACCGCTACACCGCTGACACCACTAAAGCGGTTATCGTCGACAGCATTCTACCTTCTGCTCCCAGCACGCATACGCATCTCATAGCCTTGTAGGACTATCGCAGAGTCTATGTGGTGGTGTTTACCTCAGGTATTTTGATCTGCGCTCTAGCATGTACATACTGACTCTGTAATATTGTGTACATCTTTCGAGCTCTTTCTCCTACACTGTAGAATGATGAATTATATGCAATCATCGCACGGTTCTGACTTCAAACGTTAGTTTATTTTATAACAGCTGATTGTTAGATGTGCGATTGTCGATCTTATTTATCTGCATGTCGAATTTAAATTTAAAGTGCAATAAATGCAAAAAAGCTATTGCTAATAATAGGGTTTCGTGCATAACTTGCTCCAAATCATTTCACCCAGGTTGTGGCAGGACATATCTTTCATTTAGATCAGCTAATGCTTGTTGCGTCTTAAATCTCTTTAAAATGCCCAATTTAATACGTTCGCCGCCGTTGTCGCCACTTGTATTATCTTTAATGTCTTCCTCTACCGGTGCGCTTATCTCTCAGCAGCTGACACACCAGAGTACACAATTAAACCATGATTCGTCAGCTGATTTGTTAGCTGCTGAATCTGTTGTTACATCGTAACCGCCCATAGCTCAACTTCTGAATCCCCATGTGTCAGAAAGAGATTTATTACTTGCCTTAAATAAAAATCTTAGTGCCTTTATTGCTGAACAAACTGCAGTCGATATTGATCATACAGCAAAACTCAATTGTATTGAAAAGCATACAAGTATACTCAAGGCCCATGATGAAAGAATTGCACATCTTGAAGCAAATTACGCGCAATTATTACAGCAAAATATTGATCTATCACATGAGCTTCACTGGACTAAGGCTAGTACCGCGGTTCCACTCCCTATTGAAATCACAGTATCTGGTGTGCCTTTAGTAATAAGTGATTCTGCGGAGCAAGTAGTAGAGAACGTTTTCAAGGCCCTTGGTATACCGAACCTTCTAAGCGATGTTCTTAAAATTCGAAGTCTCGACAAAAAGAAAAATCGTCCACATAATGAGCCAAGTAATGTTAGTACTGATAACTCGAGACAAATCACTTCAAAATCTTTCGCAATCACTCTCAAATCGCGTCAAGTCAGAGAACACATTATCAAAATAAAGAGAGTTATGAAAAATTTGACTCTCAGAGAAGTGTTTGGCCTTGATCAACATGGGCTCGTCTATGTCAATGAGTTTCTTCCACCCGCACTCCATCATCTACTACGTCTCGTAAAAGGTCGTGCTTCTGAAAGTAATTATAAATACGTATGGTCTCGTTCTGGTTCCATATTTGTGCGGAAGAACGATAGTCAGACACAAATTATCGTTTCAACCGAGGCTGATCTAGATAAACTGATCTGACTGTCTCCAAATAGTCAAAATTGCTTACCTCTCTCACACTCAATATCGCATTTGAAAATAGCTCAGTTGAATGTTAATTCCTTACGAGGGCATATGGAATTAATTCAATCAACCATACTCGAGCGCAAATTCCATATTATCTCGTTGAGCGAAACGTGGCTCCATTCGTTTGTATCTGTTAACTTGTTACGGGCAGAAGGATGTTTTCTCATTTGCAACGATCGCGAATGAAAAGAAGATGGAGGAGATGCTTGCTTTATCCACAAGTCCCTAAAAGCGAAAGTATTAATGGCATCACCAAGTCAATATTCAAATGCTCCTGAATATCTAATTATCGAAATTACTGGATCAAACGCCAAGAAGCTTCTTTTTGCCTCAGTATACAGACCACCAAAAGCATCAATGCTAGGGAATTTTGTCGAAGCTTTATGTAATTTCTCTCACAACTATGAAAATATTATAATAGCAGGTGATCTTAATTGTAATCTAGCTAGTAATGATTATGAATCAATTTATCTACGCCAATTAGCCTTCTCCCTTTCACTAAACATTGTTGAATCCGCTACAACTCACCACACGGCGACTTCGGATTCCTGGATAGATGTATTCCTAATCGATAGTGAAGTAAAAAAAAACTGTCTTATATTAAATCCAAGGCTCCGTTTATAGCTGGACATGACCAATTAGAACTACATTATGTCTTTGAGGTGGAACCTAGAATCAAGCATAACATTACACGGCGAGTCGACAATAATTTCAATGATAGAGGCTTTCTGAATTTTTTCATATTTGACTGGAAGAACTCAAAAAGTTATTGATGACCATAGGACTTCCTCCTCTTGGTTATCTAATACAGCGGGCGTACCGCAAGTTTCCGTCCTAGGTCCTCTTCTTTTCTCTCTTTATATTAATGACATTAGCACTGCACTTCAATACTCACAGCACATGATATTTGCTGACGATACGCAAATATATCTAAGTTGCCTCCCGTCTCAAATAAATGAAGGTATAAGGTTGATTACCGAAGACGTTCAAGCCATTGCCAACTTCGCAGTTTCTAACGGTCTAAAGTTAAACATCGCCAAATCAAAAGTCCTTATATTTGGTAGCAATGCGTATACATGCGAATTCGATTTTTCAATGTTACCATCGGTTTCTTTAAACGGGGTGAATATTCCGTTCGTTAGTGAAGCTAGGAACCTAGGAGTGATCATGCACTGTAATTCATCTTGGAAATCTCATGTTTTAGATATCTCTCAAAAAGTACACTTTGCTGTCTATAGGTTAAAATATCATCGTATGGCTTTTTCTCAAGAATTAAGATCTTCATTAATAATTTCCTCAATTTTTCCGCTATTAGACTACTGATGCTTAGTTTATCACAATCTGACTGAGAAATTGAATTTAAAATTAGAACGTCTTATTAATTACTGTATACGTTCTGTTTTCGATCTTCGATGCGATACTCACATCACTCCGTACAGGCGACAACTTGGCTGGCTTACAGTTGAAACGCGACGTCTATATTTTCGTGGCATTTCAATGTATAACATTATTCATCAAATAGCACCAACCTATTTATTGGATCTGTTCAATCACCAGAGTGATACTCCTGAACGTCAGCTGAGGAGACCGCGATCGACTTTTTCTGTGCCAATGCATCGCACAACCACTTATAGAAATGCATTTTCTCTCTCTGAGATCTATTTTTGGGAGACCTTACCATCCCATATCACTTCTACTTCCAGTCTAGATCAGTTTCAGATTCGTCTCTATACTCACATTTTTAACCATATTGATGTAAATTAGTTTTTAAATTAGTTTTTATTTTTTTTGTTTACAGTAAGGTAAAGGCATCAGTAGTTGACCGTGCACTAGTAGTTGACCATTTTGACATTTAACAGCTATTAACAAGGTCCCAACTGACAATAGCTTCTAGAACAAAGAATATTTTGACTGGTGCTGGTCTCTTTGGCCATGGTTAGAAGCACTAAATGTGCAGTGCATTGTGGGTAAGAATGGCTACCGTTTGTTTACAGAAGTGTCAGTGGTCTGGTGGTCTGACGTGAATTTGGTAGCATTTTGCCTAAGAACAGCTGTGTGGTGTTATTAAAGGAAAACGCCTTTAACGAAGGATATTGGGTAAGTAGTTGATTGGATTTATTCTTATAATGTTTTATCTGCAATAAATCATGGGTTTCTGATGTCATAACGTTGCTCTGGCCATATTGTGAAGGTGGTCAACTACTAAATCCACAATTCACGATTGCTCTAGAGTTTGACCGTGGTGGTCAATTACTAAATAAATGGACTCTTTCATAATTTACTTTTTTATACACATTTTCCTGGTTCCTAGGTGTAGGGAAGAGCTTGTCTATGACTATTTTGTTCATAGAGCGTCTTGTTTCAGTAGTTGATCGCACGGTCAATTACTGACACAAGCTATGGTCAACTTTTGACACATAATTTTTTTACATTTAATTATTAGGTGGAGTGGGTTAAACGCTGTGAGTGCTAGAAATTTTTAATTTGTCCTTAAAGCGCTAGTGATTTGGGTTGTATTGGTTGGTGTATTTTTACCTTTAAAATAAATTTACCTATTTTATTGTCCTTCTTCCATCTGGTCAACTACTGGTACAACACAAGGTCAACTACTAATTTTTTCATTTTTGTTGATGGTCAACTACTGGCTTCATTAGCGAGTGGACTAATTGTTATTTTATTTATCTTACAGGTTTATTTTTTTGGAAAAATAGTACTTATTCCTTAACTTAGAATTAGTACTTGGTTGTTTTGAACATTCATCTCCTTGTTTTAAGATAATTTAAGGTGCACACACACTACAGCTGTCTAGCAGCTCTCTTAAACGGTCAACTACTGGTGTCTTTACCTTAGTATAGTGAGAGCAATATATAAAGGGTGGTTAAATTTTAAGGGCCGATGTTGATTTTGAATAAAACACAAATTATTTAGGAAATTATTGTCAATTCTTTTTATTATGATAATATGGTATGGTTCAATTATGTATGGAACAAAATATCGGCCAAATGGCCGCCGCGACCTCGGCGGCACACCTCCATCCGATGGTCCAAATTTTCGATGACGCTTAGGCATAATTGAGGTTCTATGCCGTTAATGTGCCGAATTATCTCATCCTTTAGCTCTTGAATTGTTGCTGGCTTATCGACGTATACCTTTTCTTTCAAATAACCCCAAAGAAAGAAGTCCAACGGTGTCAAATCACATGATCTTGGCGGCCAATTGACATCGCCACCACGCGAGATAACACGGCCATTGAATTTGTCGCGCAAAAGAGCCATTGTTTCGTTAGCTGTGTGGCGAGTGGCACCGTCCTGTTGAAACCACATATCGCCCACATCCATATCTTCCAATTCGGGCCATAAAAAGTTCGTTATCATCTCACGATAGCGAACACCATTCACAGTAACTGCCTGACCGGCCTCATTTTGGAAAAAATACGGCCCGATGATGCCGCCAGCCCATAAACCGCACCAAACAGTCACTCTTTGTGGGTGCATTGGTTTTTCGACAATCACTCTTGGATTATGATTCGCCCAAATGCGGCAATTCTGCTTATTGACGAATCCACCGAGGTGAAAATGTGCCTCATCACTGAAGATGATTTTCTTCGAAAATTGATCATCCACTGTTGCCATTTGTTGCCACCATTCTGACCATTGACGACGTTTGGAATGGTCAAGAGGCTTTAGTTCTTGAGTCAATTGCACCTTATAAGCGTATAAATGCAAGTCTTTATGCATAATGTTCATCAACGACGAGCGTGAGAGGTGCAATTGTTGGGCACGACGACGAGTTGAGGTGGACGGCTCTTCAGCCACACTATCGCGAACAGCAGCAATATTTTCTGCAGTACGAGCTGTACGAGCATGCACCGGTGTTTTAATATCTCCTACAGACCCGGTTTGCTCAAATTTTTGCACGATTTTTCCGATTGTACGCACATTTGGACGATTAAATTGACCGAAAAAATCACGAAGTGCACGATATGCATTTTGATTTGAACGCCCATTTTCATAATAAGCCTGAATAACTTTAACGCGTTGCTCGATTGTGTATCTTTCCATGGTTCAAATTGAGTTAGTCTGAAATTGAGAAATGTCAAATGAAATGCAGAAAAAAACTTGACGTTTAGGTGTGGTTCACATTCAACATCGGCCCTTAAAATTTAACCACCCTTTATATACCATCTAATTCGAAAATTCTGTACAGTTAATCTGCTACCTATAAGTTAGTCCTAGTCTTAGTCTTATCTTTATTTCTATTATTACTTTTATTTTTAGATTTTTTACAGTTATTTTTAAGTTTATTATTATAAGATTCTTATTGCTTTATTCAGATTTCTCATAAAAATATTATTATATATTGTCATTAATATTTGCCAAGGGCTTGCCAAGGCATAATAAAACAATCAATCAATCAATCAATCAATCTCTCTCTCTCTCTCTTAAGAAAAAAGGCGTAACTATAAGTAGAATAATTACTAATTAAACGAAAAACCAATAACGATTAGAATAAGCTATAATTCAACAAAAATATTTATACTAATAAGAGATTAACGCAAAAATCAGCTTGCATACGATAAGTTAACTACAGAATCTGTAACAAAATTATTACTAGTGGTTTGTTGCGAAGGATTTAATTAAGTTCCGCACAAACGCTGAAATTCTGAGCCATTACCATAGATACATCTACATAGAAGCGAGTATAAGGATATTATCTAGGCTAAGGAACTCTATCGAGAGTAGGCCAAGAAGAGGGGTGGTAAAAATCGCCTCATTTTCAGGGGAATAATGCCTCGAGCGCGTTCCCTCACCTAATCGCGTGGTCCTCTATGTATCACATCGCGCGACAAATCAGAGCGCGCCATACCGTTGCACTTGCATAGATCTATGGCTCTGCATGTCGAGAAGTTACTCTGCGGGGTAAGGGGAATGAATACGTGTATGGTTGAGATAGACTACGGGGAAATTCTTATAATCAGGATAGGGTTCTATTCCTTCTCTTTTTTTAACGCGCTTAACGACAAGATTTTTCGACGCTCAGGAGCCCTATAAAAGGCCGCGAAAATCGGCCGGAGACACAGTTTCACGGGGAGTAAAGGAGCCACAGTTTCCCGGGCAGCAAGTAGTATTGTTTGCCAGGGAATAAAAAAGGACAGTTTCACGGGGAGTAAGAAGTACAGTTTCCCGGGCAGCAAGTAGTACTGGTTGCCAGGGAGTAACGTAATACAGTCCAATAGTCTTTCACCGCGGCTCAGTTTCACAAAGTATAGTTTCAAGTAGTACAGAGTACGAGTACAGTACTTATAATTATTAACGTGTGCGAAATCTGGAATATTGAATGTGCAACATTCGACTACTCATGTAGTTTTATTTCGATACATAATTATTAATACGCATCAACGCATACGTTCGATTTTGAGTTTGTCCGACTACACCAGTCTACGTCCAACTAACGTTCAACAGCAAGAACCACAGCAACAAACTTCTCTTCTTTAAACGCGCTTGACGACAAGACTTTTCGACGCTCAGGAGCCCTATAAAAGGCCGCAAAAATCGGCCGAAGACACAGTTTCCCGGGGATCAAGTAATACAGTTCAACAGTTTCATGTAGTACAGAGTGCGAGTAAAAACAGTACTGGACAAAGAGTCCAGAATACAGAAATTGACAGTGCTTTGTAACGTGGCAGAATATTCAAGCGCTGCGTTTTCCTCGCACAACGGCTGCCAACACTATCTCACAGGGCTGTAGGGAATAATCGCCGTACTTTATTGAATTATTTCCGTTTTTTAGTATTTTTTTTTTCTTAAATTGTACAACCTAGGGACGGAGAGAAAGAGAGAAAAAGAATACTGCACACACATCTTTTCGGCTTCGGGATCCAATCACCCCTTCGTAGGAAAAAGGATACAGATATTTTCCATTTCTCGCTGTCGGGAGATACTGCCGTCCCGCTCGACGTTCATCGGCAACCGACACGCTGCTATCTATCATCTACTTGCAGCAGTCCAGCTGTCTCATGGGGTTCATTAGCCGAACGGAGCTACTCTCCGTATTATCTATTGCTAATTTATGCGTTGTCCAGCCGAGGCGCTAGTCGCGGTTATCGAGCGACACCGATTCCCCCAATTGACCGAGTTCGACTTGCTAGGAGGGGATCATAGTTTACGGGCACGCGTGCCGGTCGGACCTCAGGGCTTTTTCCCGGTTACCGTCGAACGAACAGGAGATAGTAGCGAATATTATATCGTCCCACTCTACCGTTGGTTTCGTCAAAATTGGTCACCACCTATCGTAGGTACCAGGGTATATCCTCCGAAACGACGAGAAGTAAAAGGAGGAGAGAATCGTGTGGCCCTATTTTGAGTTTTCCCGGATCTACAATGGACATCGCTGCAGCATCGTCTCGGTGAGCTTTCTTACTCTCTACGGTCTTTCGTAATTTCTATTGCTGATCTATATAAATGATAATTAGAGCCTGGTCGTACCTGCGATTCTGATATACTACGCACAGAGTACTTTCGTATCGGGACAGACTGCGTCGAGTAGAGTGTCATATCGAAATCGTTTGGCGGTTAGAGCCGGGAAGAAGGTACCTCGTTCTTTGTTCTTTTTTTGTTATTCTTATGTAGTCGTTTTGCTGTAAAGCCGTGCGCGTGTTGGTACATCATCCCGTGGTAGGATTGTGTAAGAGGGATTTGAATGTCATAGGCCGTGTCGCGGACTTTCAGGAATAATTGACACTTATAGATTTACATTATTGTATTCGTGTTATTTTATTTTATTAATTTCTCTTATTATATTGGACATTATTGTATTTCTGCGAACTCATGCAGTGCGTGCTCGGCCGTCGTCCCGTATTTTGTACTTGATCGCGAGGGATTAGTACGGTTCGAAGCGTATCTTGCTGTGATAAATCGTTCGTTCTTTGTTCCCTTTGTTACTGTTCTGTAATCATTTGCTGTAAAGCCGTGCACGCGTTAGGCCGTTATCCCGTTATATGCTTGAATGTGTGAGGGATTTAAACGGGATAGACCGCATCGCGGATTTTACCGAACAATTGACTTTATATTGACTTAGATTACTTTATTTATTTTTCTTTGCTTTATTTTATTATTTTGGACTACGTGTCGTTGACTCCGCTTATTCAATTATATTGACGCTTATTAATTTACCTTATTTTATTTATTTTCGTTTATTTATTTATTTTTCTTATGTTGGACATTATTTTATTTTAGTTTGTGAGCTTATTCAGTGCGTGCTCGGCCGTCGTTTTAATAAGTAAAAGATCGGCGCTTGGCCGATTTTTTATTTGGAGTAATTTAGGGATCGTTATCATGGCTATTTTTATGTGGGTTATTTAATTAAGGTCTTCCTATTTTATTGGATATAACCGTGGTTTATTTATCGTTATTTTGGTTCACGAATCTTTCCCGATTTTGCTGCCTGCAATTTGATAGTTGAGATATTCAAATCATTAAAGGCTTCGCGTACGTGACCTTCCGACGTTCCGTTGATATAGTTGTTGAATGTATGTGGGATTAGTTCGGTGTAGGCCGTATCGCGAGCGGAATCTCGAGGCGACTTGTCAGTTTACTTTGCCTGGCCGCGTTTTGGTCGTTTCCTGCAACCGTTTGAAATTTGAGTCGGGTGTGGTCGCCAATTGAGCATAGATAGCGTATGAGAGAGTGAGAGTCGAGGCGAATGCCGGGATAATATATACTGCCAGAATAATCAAGTTGATGAACTGTTAAAGAGTTCATTTTACGGGATATTTTAGTTATCTTTGTCTTTGTTCTTTCTGTTGAAAAATCAATGGTTATTTTAATTAATTAAATGATCTGCGGAGTGGCATTTGTAAATCCTGTACCCGCGTTGTTGTCGATGTTATTTATTTATTCTACCTCTTGACTTTATTTAATTAATTTTTATTTATTGACTTTATTTTAATGTTTGTGTGGTCTCTATTGACTTTATTTTCTTGACCTATTTCATTTATGGATTTTTGACCACCTTGACATTTCAAACCACCCACTCTGCCTCGAACTGCTGTAGCTAGCCTGGGCTGAGTCTGGCATTTGTAAATCCCGTACCCGCGTTGTTGTCGATGTTATTTATTTATTTTACCTCTTGACTTTATTTAATTAATTTTTATTTATTGACTTTATTTTAATGTTCGTGTGGTGTCTATTGACTTTATTTTCTTGACCTATTTTATTTACGGATTTTATGACCACCTTGACAGTTCAAACCACCCACTCTGCCTCGAACTGCTGTAGCTAGCCTGGGCTGAGTCTGGTCGAAAATCTCGTTATTTTTCCTTCCGGCGCGTAGGCGCCTGGCGCCCATCTCGAAAAAGTAAATAAAAGGAAGGAAAAATAGCTCGGACCAGCTGCAGGTAACGTGGGACATTAGGGTGAAAATGTACGTTACAGCTTATAATAATAAACGCGTGCGAAATCGGGAATATTGAACGTGCAACATACGACTACATGTAGTTTGTAACGTAAATTTTTACCCTTACATCCCACGTTACCTATAGCTGGCCCAAGCTATTTTTCCTTCCTTTAATTTATTCTATCGAGATGGGCGCCAGGCGCTTACGCGCCGGAACGAAAAGTAACAAGATGTTCGGCCAGACTCAGCCCAGGCTGGCTACAGCTGTTCGAGGCAGAGTGGGTGGTTTGGATTGTCAAGGTAGTCGTTAGTCCATAAAATTTATAAATAAAATAGTTCAAGCGAATAGAGTCAATAGACAAAACTCAATAAATAAAATAAGTCAAATAGAAAATAAAATCAATAAATAACACCAAGCCGGCAATAAAATAAAGTCAATGAATGAAAATTAATAACACGAAGTCAGGAGGTAAAATAAATAAATAACACCAACAACATAGCAGGTACGGAATTTGCAAATGCCACTTGGCTGATCGTTTAATTAATTAAAATGTTTATCAATTCTTCGAAATCTTACAATAACCAAAAAAAAAAAGAACGTAACAAAAAAAAGGTCCCGTAAACTAATTCTTTAACAATTCTGGCAATATATACTATCCCGGCACTTACTCCTTCTCTCACACAGCCATACGAAATCTCCGTTCGATCTGCTTTCTTCAAAATTCAGATCGAACTTCAAATACTTGTCCGAGCAAAACAAAATCCAACCAAAGAGGATGAAAAATAACGATTCTCGAGAATAATTAGCCCGCGATACGGCCCATGCCGAGTCAATCCCACACACACAACTCGATGACAACGGGCCGCCGGAAAGTCACGTACGCGAAGCTACTAACGGCCCGATACTTCAATCTTGAAAATCATATGCCGTATAAAAGACAACCGGGAATCTCCGCCCGACCGAAAAATATGAATAAAATAATAAATAATGAATAATAATGAAATAAAAAGTGATAATAATGGTAAAATAACTAACGTCAAAATAACAATATCAATCAATAAATAATTTACCGATAATGGACCGGTCGCATATGCTAGTCACATCAAATATAATGAAACGTAACGGACAATTTAACAACGCGATATACGCCTCGGACCGTTTAAATCCCTCGCATCCACATACACAATACGGGACGACGGCCGATCACGAACTATGCGGGCTCTCAGTAATGTTAAAGCGAAGTCCGAATAAATAAAGATGAATAACTAAAAATAGAAAGAAAGAAATAAATAAATAAATAGGTGTTGGATAATCAGCTGGCGCACGGCGATCGATATTCGCCGTGCGTCGACCTGTTGCTGTGCTCAAGCACACGTCGTTCGGTTGAGCCGAAGATAGCCGAGGCAGGGCTTCGCGAAGCCGAGGATGTGCCTCGTTGGCACGCCGCGTCGAGCGAGAGGATGTCTCTCTCGCTTGACTTCGGTTTCGCTCACCGGCTATCTCGCTCAACTGACTTCAGCGCTCAACGTTAAATTCATATCCCGCAGCCATATTGAAAAATTCAGTGACTTTTGCGACGACATCGAGGAACGGCGCACCATCATCTTCGACTTTTCTCGTTGGCTTTTCGCTCAGGACGCGCTCATCATGCTCACCAGGACTCAAAACTCAGGTAAGAGTACACCGTTACAATTTAACGTAATTCAATGACGGTGAGGAGTGAACTACACATCGGTACATCCTCATAAAGGTCTCACACTGTGGCGTGCTCTGCAGCGCGGGCTGCACCACGTTTTCACTCAATTATTAGCATGCTCGATTAATATAATTGTGTGTGTTTTACCAATTCACTGCACTTTCCCACAATTAAACTTGCTGGGAAAGTGTTGTGAATTCAGTCTAATCATTTGTGCATCCTCAAGCTCACACTTCAGTGCTCTGCAGCGTAGATAGCTGTTCTCACATCCTTTTACAGCACTCAAGCAATTCAATTGCAAGTGCTCTCATCTATTCACTGCAACTTCTCTTTGACAAAACTGCTGAGAGCTTGCAGTGAATAATTTCCACATTCTACGCACTCATTTTTCTCTTAGCGTGGTGTGCTACGCAGCACTGACTGCTGTACGTGCACCACTCTCAATACTTACAGCACACAATTAGTATAATTGTGTGCCGGTTCTCAGTTCCGACATTAAATTTAATTCAGGCATTTTTGGTTATAATTGTAATTCTCAGTTTTTTGGTGTATTTATTTTTTATATTAATTTTGTATTTTTTCTAAATCTATTTTAATGCAAATATTTTCGAAGAATTTGACATTTTTCTTGTAAGAAGTGGAAGGTAGAATAAACCACTTTCTCCAAATTCCATCTACTAGTCTGGTTTTATTTCCACCCTGTTGCGAGTGAAGTCTAATATCTTTCTAATATATTCACAGGTTCAAGATCTGTCAAACAACACCATCAGACGGATTTCTCAAACAATTGGACAAATAAACGCCAGTTAATTTGAAGGATACACGACGCGGTCTATAACACGCCAGTCCCTTTCACACGAAACTCACAACAGAACGACGTACTAACGCGCGCACGACCTTATACATAGAACATAAAGAAACATAAAACACGGCTTGACTTATTCCCGGCTTTACCTGACAAGCGAACTCGATGTTACATTCTACAAACGCAACCTGTCCCTATACAAATGTATACTCTGCGCACGGGGTATAGAAATTACAGGTATGACCATGCTCGAATAGGCTTGTCCGTCCTCAAACAATACAATAAAATCGGAAGACCGGGGAAAGAAAGAGAGCTCACCGGGACGATGCTGCAGCTACGTTCCTTGAACTCCGAGAAAACTTCAAAATCGCTTTGATCAAATTAGCCTCTCTCGATTAACGGTTTGTCTCGGCGTTCCAAGGAAAGCCACCGATACACACAACTTTATGATAAGTGGCCATTACGCCACAGTAGAGCGGGATAGTGATATGCGAAGATACGTCCAATTTGCTCGACGGTCACCGGAAAAAAGCCCTGACGTCCTGCCGGCACGCGTGCCCGTGAAATATGATCCCCTCTTAACGAGCCGAACTCGGTTAATTAGGGGAACCGGTGTCGATCAATGACCGCGACTAGCGCCTCAGTTGGACGACGTATAAATTAGCAACAGATAATACCAACCATGCGTAGTCCAGCAGATGAACCCCCTGAGACATATAGATTTCCGTGGGTAGACGACGGCTGAGGATAAGAAGCCGCGTATCGTTTGGTACGTCGCGTGGGACAACGATATATCCCGACAGAGAAAAATGTGAAATATCGGTCCAGGTAAAGGGCCGAATCCCGAAACCTTCGGTTGTTGGATGTGTTGCTCTCCTCTTCCTCGTACTCTCTCTCCGTCGCTCGGTCGTATAAATCGCAATATACAAGGTGGCCGATTTATCTGAAGACTATGAAATATTTCGAAAACTACGCATCGGAATGAAAAAAGTTCTCAATAAAATTTGTTCATCTGGAAGGGAGTCATCCAATGATACCAAAGTCGAGAGTAGAAGGGGCCCGTTATAGAAAGACAGGGCGTGGCCGGCTGGCGCCAGGGGCGTGTCTAGACAAGCCCCGCCCTCTCCCCACCGCTACCCCTCCCCTGCTGCTTCCTCATTGGTTGTTCCAGGGGGCGTGTCTACCCCCACTACCCCACCCCCGTTCCTGATTGATCCCCACAACCCCCACCACCCCTCACCACTCCTACCCCCCATCCCTGATTGGTCCCCACCAGTCCCCACCCCAGTTTACCTATCCTGGTGTTCTGATTGGTGCAGCGTCGCAACACCATCTGCCGGATTTTGACCCGTACTTAATTGCCGATGCGCCATCTAATGTCGGTAAATGTGTTACCGATCGTCGGTCAAGAAGATTGGATGTTCGTAGTCGGTCGGGCAGAAAATTACCGATACGCAATCTACAGTCGGTGATCGTGTTACCGACTGATGGTAAAGAAGATGGAATGTTGGCAGTCAGTCTAGCAGAAAAATTGCCGATGCACAATCTACTATCGGTAATCGTGTTACCGATCATCGGTAAAGAAGATTGAATGTCAGCAGCCAGTCCAGCAGAAAATTAATTACCGATGCGCCATCTACTGTCGGTGATCGTGTTACCGACTGGTGATAAAGAAGATTGAATGTTGGCAGTCGGTCTAGCAGAAAATGAATCGGCGATCGGTAAAGCGGATCGGTTGTCAACCGTCGGTATGTAGCCGACCATCGCTACAGCTAATTTGGGACTTACGGAAGATAAGAAGATTAGGTCTCGCGGTAAATAATATTCTGCACCCTACCATCAACCGGTTTCCCCCCAGTCGTCGATAACCAAGACTCTTTCACGTAGCTTTTTTAAAAAATCTTTGTTAATTAAGAAATTTATTAATTTAAACGACTATTTACAACAACAATAAATGAAAATGCTCGTTATTTTTTTAGTTTTATAAAAAACTGTTTTATTTTACCATTCTCGTCCAACAAACATGTATTTTTGATCCGTAATTTTCAATGGCACCCGTGGCAGTCACGGCGAGCTGGTGGTCGACCGTCAGTTTGTGTTTTCGGACCTGGTTTGATGAGATGTTTATAGCACGGCATGTACGAGGAGACCTCACGGTCAACCTTCAGATGTTCCGGTAGTTTGTCATACAGAATTTCTATTTTTTCGCCCCAATGTTTCAATAGCAGCGGCTTCGGTATGTACGCGAGCTCAGCTTTGGTGAAGTCTCGGGGATCCATGCAGCAGTCGATCACGAGTATACTGTCAATAGTATCCACTGTGGTTGGAAAGAGAGGCAAAGATACTTTCACAACGACGTTTCCTTTTCAACTAACTTTTTTTCACAGCTGTTACCATTAGATATATATATCTCGCGTCAATGGCCATCATAGTTAAATATGAAAATGTGTATGGTGGGAGTACTTTCGAATAATAAGACAGGAAATTCAAAAGTTTCGAATTTATTCATAGTAATTCACAAGTAGCATCCAAATCGATCTGTACAAGTTTGTATACATGTGTTTTTATTACAACCGTAGCCCTTAATATTATTGTGTTTTACATTTTTCACACGTTTCTTTCTGCGATTTAAATATTTTACGCGTTTGTAGTATTGTGCAGCTATGCGATCGTTCTTCACTCTGTCAGCCGTAAAATTCTTATGAAAATTATCCAGAGTATAACCACGAGCCATAAAATCGAGAAACATAATACAGTATTCACCGCATACTTTAGACTTGAGTGATTGAAGGGCTTGCGTGTTCCACTCGTAGCTTCGACAGTTTCTGCGTAGACGGTTATGGTATTGGTTAATGAGTGGGGGCAATCCATAACTATCGAAAAAGATTCCATGTTTATTGTTATCAACGTAAGTGGCAACCCAGTGTCGTCCAGGTAGATTATGCTCGTCTGTGTTTAGAACCAATGCTGCGGGTCTAGACCAGCGACTCGGGATGCGATCGGCCGGAAATACTTCTTTCGTCTGAGCAGATATTCGTTGTAGAGCGTCTAATATCTGTAGGCTGTTCATGCTGTTTACACAACTGGTGGTGACGCTTAGAGTGTGATTGACGCTGTCTCTGCTGATGATAATGATTGTTGCGCGTTGGTGGTTGCTCAGCCTGGTGTTTGTTACGTGGGGGCGGTGATGGTTGTTTAGCACTCGGTGAGATTACTTGTTTTTCTCTGCCACGGAAAAGTACAGTTATTTCATCGTTAGCCGGTACAGTTCCTCCTTGCAGCGTCGACTCATCACTGTTGCACGATAGTGTAATATCGTTGAATATATACTCTACGCTTTGTGATATATCTCGAGTATTTTCCTTATTTGATGCCTCGTTGTTTGGTTGGCTTTGTTGATTTTTAATAGGTGTTGTTTTATCGACAGGTTGTGAATAAATGTGACTAACCGCGTCGAGCTCTTTAAACAGGAGCCACGAACGTATTTTTGCCACGTTATTTAGAGCACATTTTACATCGTCTTCTTTCGAAATACCATGAAGAATACAGTAAACGTTGTTGATTGGCATATTTTTTAACGATGGACCCTCGTATTCTTCCAGATTGATGATTTCGCGCCCCAGAACGTCTCGTATAAGCTCGGCTTTTTGCAAGCCTCTTTTGTAAATACGCAAGGCATAACGACACAGTAAGCGTAGATTGGTGTAGATTTTTTTCAACGGTGTATCACCGTCAAGCCATTCCAATCCATGATGAAAACACGTTAGTTTATTGTTGCTCGCGCGTATACTCCTTGGTAGTTCACCAATGTCATATGGTGGTTCGACAAGCCAATGACCATAATGTTCTTCCTGAAGAGTCATCACAGCAATCTCCTTTGGTAGAAATCGATTGTTTGCATCGTAGAGCGCGTGAATATCCACTATAACGTCCATTATGAAGGTTTGATGTAGACTGATACCAGGTGTGGTTGCGTAGACGAGTTTAAATATTTCAGCGTCGTGTGTGGCGCCCCTCTCACGCACTAAAATCTGTAATGACCTGGCGTGTGGAATCTATCTCTATTACATTATCATACTCGGCGTATACCACACAATTTAATGTAGATGTCAGAGCCGTTGCAAACCGTACTTCGATCCTTACACTACCGTGTCTTACGAGATTCCAGTGACCGAAGCAACTTGCTGATAAGTCCGGTGTCAAATCAAAGACATACAGACAGTAGGCTTTGGGATAGTCGCTCCTGGTAATATCTAGACCCTCATTCTGAAAGTGTATACCTGTACCGCTAAAGAGCGTGTGATAACTGTGTATCCACTTTTCGTTACCATCAAACACCGGTTGAAGAGGCTTGCTCGCTATTTGTTGACCATCGACATACAGAGAGAGGAAATTTATCGAATGATTATTAAAGTTAAACGAATTTAACGTTGTACTGCCATTAAATGCTCGATTATTCACAAAACGAAGAATTATTCGTTTAGGTAATTGGCCTAGAATAACGTTATCCAGAGTATCGCCAATGATACCGCTATGCATCGTAAAAGCTTTAACCTCAACCCTTGTTATAGGATACTTGGCGGTTGTTTTTGCAAGCATTTTGGCGTGAGCTATCAGCACGCCTGGTGCGATTTTTGCTCGACGGACGAGTAATGTTGCCTCGGTGATATGTAGTTTATGTGTCACACCGGCCGTAGGAGTCTCCATAAGACAAAAATCGTCTTTCGAGCGTACAAGCCGTAACCGTACTTCCACACCGTTCAGCAGAAATTTATCTTGATTAAAAACATCGCAATGCAAATGTCTAATCATATCTAAAGTCCGACCATTCTTTATGTACTTTTTACGATTATTCAGACCGATATTATGGCTATTCGATGCACCTGGTAGACTGTCAAACGTACCGGGCGTGTCAGCGTACCATAGCGCGGTCGGTCAGTGAGAATTTTTAGCAGCCGGTCCATAATTGAGTAACGTCTCAATATATGCTCTGTAGGGGTATGCATTGTTTGGCGGTGTCACGAGTTTCTGGTTAAAATATACATCTACCTGATTGAAAAGGCTATGCAGAAAGTTATTAACAGGTGCTACGTTGTACTGTGATTCAGATGTTGGAATAACCCTAACATTTACAATAATCATTGTATGAGCTAGGTCCAGGTATTCTTCACCGTGGCCAGGTATGACAAATTCCAGGGGCCCGTCATCCATCAGGGACGACACAGGCTTGTAGTGTATCCATTGTGATGCTTCTATAGCCGTCTGCGTTGGAGGTATGGTGAACAAGTCGAGCTCCGACTTCTTACACTCGGAGGAGTGTGAGTGTAAGAACGACATTGTCAAACACCTCCAAAAATATCGTTGGTCTTTGCTCGTTTGCGTCTACTACTTTTGATACCTCGTCTCTTTCTCTTTGTTATCCTTTTCTTTTTATTCTTTGCGACACCACGATGTTTCCTTGCTGCAATGCGTCTACGTCTTGCAGACTTTTTCTTCTTCTTCTTCTTCTTTATTCCTAACGATTTTTTCGAAATACCAGTACGCCTTTTCCTCGTCCTCGTAGGCACGCGTCCAGTAGCATTATATCCTGAACCATTCATGAGAAGAGAGATTTTTTCATTGGCTTTTCGTTGTAAATTATCTCCAGATTCGGCTGCGCGTCGACGCAATGACTCCTTGAATGGCATTTTGCGACCGCTCACATCCTCGATAACGTGTAAACCCGTGCGAATAGCTTCTTTCCCTATAGCTTTAGCACCTCTGGTCAACAGTGGTAATACACTCCGAAATAGACCACCGAGAAAACTACCGATCCCGTGACCGCGTTGATGCGGGGAACCCGCAAACACGTTGCCTATATAACCACCTCCGCCACCTATTTGATTCTCATAATACGTCGTATAATGAGCACACATATTGTCTAATTGAGTCGTTTGAAATGAAATGTGAGTGTTAAGGTTCCATACTCGAATGCAATAGGATTACCCAGATGATCTCTTATATCCACCTCGATCGTTCTGAAGCAATTGTTGAGTAAACCTATGTAATTTGACGATGAGAAACATTTTACTTGCGTTGTACCATACGTGTAGTTTTTTGTATTTAAATTTACAATCCTGAGTAGTGCTGTCTGTGTATCACCTACTGTATACGGTACACAAATATCGCTGTAGACAAAAAGCTGATCGGGCAGAACGCCTCGCATAAGCTGCAGGTAAAGACCCCCCCCTGGGGTTTCTCGGTCAAGTAGCAGTTCTTCGTGTTTCTCAAAGCCCAAGTATATGTGCTATTTTACCACTCATTCGTAATACTCCAGGGTAGCCTAGAGGTTCAGGGCACGACTCTGTTACCTCAGACTCGAGGGCAACGTACCCTTTAGCCTTTTCAACATTTACATTTTTTATGCCTGCTTCTCGCAGCCCCGGCATATCATTGATATTTGCCACAATTTCTTCGTGATTTTTGTACAAACCTCGAGGTATTCGGTTTGTAGTAACTTCTTTATTCCCACAAGCCATCCAGCCGATTATCGTATCTGCTTCTTGTAAATGCGTCATTGTACAGGGTATATGAATTTCCGATAAGCCCACAACCCAGCGCCCCTTACCGATATTTCACGAGGCAATTGAGTTATAAAATGTGTTGTTGTATTTTCGGGAAAATACTTCATACTGCTGTTGCTCGGTAGAACAAGAAAAAAATTATCCTCGTCATGCATCGTTTGGACAAAATTTCGTTTATTCGGGACCGTGAACGTTAGACGCTGGTATCCACGAGTTAAATTTCGCCGGATATCCCACCCAACTTACGAAAATTTGTTTTTTCGCACCGTGTCCTTTTGTCCGTAAAACTTGATCAATCTTGAATTCTTTATTCTTCTCCATACGCTTCTCATGAACGCTCGTTAATTCTTCGGGGTAAAAGAAACAATCGATCGTTTCGTCTTCGAGATCGCACAACGCATACACATACAAGCCCTGTCTATGTAAAACTTTTTTGATACGAAAAATTTCTTCACTCCAATTTTTTTCGTAAGCTTTTTCGAAGGTGCCTTTAGTTCTACTGATTCGAACGTAATCACCGGGTTTGTATTTATACGTTGTGAAACGTCTCTTTTCACGTCGCTTTATCGCGCTAATTGTCATATTGCGCACCGCTGTATCGGCATTATATAGCGTTACGGCGGCCGGTTGCATTTTAATGCTCGAGTGTACAGCATGATTGTACGCTGTAACGGTAAATTTGTGCCTCAACGCACCACGTTACCTATGACTGGTCCAAGTTATTTTTCCTTCCTTTTTATTTCCTCTTTCGAGATGGGCGCGAGGCGCTTTCGCGCCGGAAGGGAAAATACCGAGTGGGATGACCAGTCTCGACCCAGGCCAGCTACAGCTGTTCAAGGCAGAGTGGGTGGTTCGGGCTGTCAAGCTACTTCTTAGTCAAATATGATAAAAACAAGAATAAGCTACGAATAAAATCCATTAATTAAAATAAGTCATTAAAATTAAGGAACGCGGGCAAATGGTAAAATAAGATCAACAAATACGCCAAACGAGAAACAGGAAGGTAGGCCACTAAATAAAAAATAAATAAACAAATAAAATAATTGCAGTAAATAATTGAAACAACAATAGCAGGTACGGGACTTACAAAGGCCGCTCGGGCGATTTATTGATTTCTTAACAAACAATTGCGAGTTTCCGGCAAACCTCGCTACTGAACTTAAATAAAATGTCCCGTAAGATAAACCGTTTTTCTTTTAACAATATTCTAAAGCTAGTCAGATATCTTAACTTTAATCGTTAATTTGGTGGTAGCAGTTATCCCGCGCTCTCACTCACTCCCATACACGGTATATGTCATATAGCCGATCTCGCTTGCTTCTATTTTCCTATAATATTCCTCGATAAATTTCTAATGCTCGGTGGTCCCTGTTCCCAGTCTGCGATACGGCCTATCCCGAGCTACTCCCACATACTTCCAAACAAAACCGAAACCAAAACAACGGGACGTCGAGAGGTCACGTACGCGAAGCGACCCACGGCCTGCTACTACAATTTCGAATAATGTATGCCGTGTAAAAGTCAAACCACCGAGTCTTTCTGCGGTCCGTAAGATGTCAAATAACGACCCAATAATGGTCGGTAACTCAATAATAACCAAGAATAATAATGATAACAAAATAATTAAAGTGGGAATAATAATCTAGATCAATACCTCGTTGGTTGAAAAAAATATAACAAATAACCAATTAATAATAAATAATAAATAAATGAATAAAACAATAAATAAATAAAACCATAAATAAATAAATAAATAAAACAGAGAAACGTCAATTGATTTGAATGATGCGCGACGCGGTCTATAACGTGCCAGTCCCTCTTACATCAATTTCACAACGGGACGACGTACTAACGCGCGCACGACCTTCTAAATCGAAACGAAAGACAACTCAAACAAAATCATTCCAATCCAAACCCCTAATTCGTTACAATCCGTGACGCGGTCTATCCCGTTCCCATCCCACACAAACCATCACACTTCGGGATAACGGCCTAACGCGCGCACAATTTAACCATAAAACAATTAATTAATCTAGTGACTTTTCCCCGGCTTCTATACGTTATACGATCTCGCGGTTATTCTTATTAAACGCCGCGATACCCAATACAACTTAACACTCTACACGCAGTGTACCAGAGCCGCAGGGGTAACCAAGCTCGAATAAATTTAGAATGAACAAATCAAATGATATCATAATATTAGCGACAGACCGTAGAAGGGAAGAGAGCTCACCGACCCGACGCTGATGTGCTGTTCCTCGACTTCTGGGAAATCTCGAGTGTCTTTTCCGACCTGAATCCTCGGGTCCAGATTATAGAGAGGATCGAATACAAATTGTGGATAGACGGACCGGTCGATATTGATATCCCCAAAGGTTGCCAACGGTTGTACGGGACTACTAAAGATGACACAGAGAGTTACGTCCTCCTTACTCGACGATCACCGGGAAAAAGCCCCGAGGTCCTGCCGGCACGCGTGCCCGTAATCTATGATCCCCACTTAACCCGCTAAACTCGGTTAATTGGGGGAACCGGTGTCGCACGCTGACCGCGACTAGCGCCTCAGCTGGACAATGTATTCCTTAGCGATAGACAATTCCAACGTTGCGCGTAGCCCAGCAGATGACTCTCGGAGATACATAGATTCCCGTGAGTCGACGGCCGCTAAGGATGGAAGGCCGCGTACTCTTTGGTGCGTCGTCGGGAACGTGGCATATTCCGACCAAGAAAACATAAAATATCGGTCCGAAGTTCCCGAAGTCGTCCCATTGCTCTCCTCTCCCTCGTACTCCCTCTCCATCCCTCGGTCGTATCGAACGCGTTATATATATAAAAAAAATACAACAAACAAAACAAAAAAAACATAAAATAAAGAATAAATAAAATACGAAAATCATCCCCTGCAGCCCTGAGCAATCGTGCTGGTAGCCGTTGATCGAGGAGGACGTAGCTCGAATATTCTGCCACGTTACAACGCATAAACCAATTGTTGTAGTATATCGATGTAACGATGAGTATTACGATGTGTGAAGTAGCGCCACATCCGTTCCTTGAGAGTGCGATTAAAACGCTCGACAATCGAGGCTTTTACATCAGGATTACGAGCAACACGGAATTGTATGTTTTCATCTTTGAGAAATTTTTGAAGTTGACCACCGAGGAATTCTTTTCCGCGGTCGGTTTGTAGTGAAACAGGTGTACGACCATCGTTACGCTCGAGAATACGTTTAAATCCCTTTGTTATTTCGCGCACAGTTTTGTCCTGCAAGGGTTCGACCCAGGCATATTTGCTGACAACGTCAATTACCATAAGCAGATAGGAGACGTTATCGTTATAGCTACTCAACAAACGTAGATCCACGAGATCGGCCTCCCAGACATCGTCAATATTTGTAACATTGTAATACAGTCGTGGAAAGACACGGTGCACGGGTCTCTGAATGGTATAACTATCCTGTTGAGTGAGCCAGTCATATACGGTGTCTGCTTTATTTTTGCTACTGATTAAACGTCGCGCACCAGCGTATCCAGCTGGATGCGAAGGATCGTAGTACACTTTTTCGAAAGCCATCTTTCACCGCTCGTTGTACAGCTTGTTCTAAATCTTTATCCACTTTTCAAATACTTTTATTACTTTTGTTTTCTGACATTTTGAAGAAGTATTCCCAGGGTGTGTATCGTCGTTGTCGTCGTAGTCATCGTTGGAATTATCGCCAATCGCATCCACATTCATAGAATGCGAGTCGTTATGTTGCATCATCTGAACATCTTTTCTTGGTCGTTTAGTACCTCTAGATACGCCTAAATCCCACAATCTACTGTTGCCTATAAATTCACGCGGAACGCTTTTTGTGCGTAGACTAACGATAAACTCGTGTCTGCGTGTTGCTTTAAAGTTTTTTCTACCTCGTACTGCATCGTTTATAAGGTCGACAATATTAGAATTTGGAATGAGGATACTATCTATTGTTACACATCCTTTTTTATCCCATCTTATGCTTTTTGATTCATCACTCGTGGGTTTGCGTAGAAACTTTAATAACGCAGTCGCTCGGCGTTTATACATATTTGAAACGCTATTAACGATGTCAGCATCGCTCGTGGCTTCTGCATTATCTATCTCAGACGATGTTTCGGGTAGTGCTGGTGAAAACAATGCATTTTTTGTACCAACGAGATATAGATAACGCTGCAGTACTTGTAAATGCTCTTTCCATTTACTAGCGTCGTCTTTACCATACTTGTTTGATTTTAAAATTTTGTATAGCTCAGTGTCTAGTCTTGAAACAGGATCACCCTGGGTCGTTACTGTTTTCTCGTTTGCCGCTGGTGCATGATTATTCCCAGAACTGACCATAGGTATTTCCTCGTAACGACCGTCTGCATCACTATTTTCGTCCTTTACCTCGGACATTGGCACTAAAAACATTTTTTCGCATGCTCCATTTACGAGGATGAATTTTTATCCTTAACACAGTATTGTTTTGTCAATCGTCACTACCACTGAAAAATTTACTAAATAAAGTTGTGATTATGGGCGCCAGTAAAAGTGGTAAAAAAGCACCACCCCCTTTTTGAATTATAAAGCGTTTCTTCGCTCTCCAATTATATTTCCGTTGCTTACGAGCGACTGTACAAACACCACCACCACCACCGCGTTGTTTTGTCACACATCCTGAGACAAGCTGTCGAAGTATATTTTTATATTTTTTTAAACGTTTTTTAACACTTGACTTGACACAAACAACTCCTTGTAAAATGTTTAACGCGCATTCACAGATACAATTGATAAGAGGCTTATCAGCATTACGCAATATTGATTTTCGCTGTTTTTTATTCGAATGACAAATAGCGTTAAGTAGGGCTATACAACGTTCATCGAATGGAATGTAATGTATATTTTTCTTCTTCTTTTTCTTCGCGCTGGTGCTATCCCTGATTATTACAGTTTCACAGCAGATGTATTATGATGCGTGATGCGTACACGACTCATATCCATTAGCGACTGATGTGGTGTCTACTTGTGCTTCCAATTAAATACGTTGACGAGTGTTTTTCGGCATGTAGACCAGCATTCATGGATCATCGGGAAATATCATTGTACGACATCGACAATAATCGGGTGTCGATTGTTTAAGATCCAAGAGTAAATAACCGTGTGGCTGTGCGGTAGCATCGTAATATGACTCGGTTAGAAATCGTGGATTCTCGGGGTATACTTGTCTCGCTAGATGTGTAATTTGTGCTCGATCACGTGGATTTTTAAATATCACCATATAATTGGCGTTTAATGATATATCACGTTGTCCGTGTCCCTGATGGAAAATATTTTGTGTGATAAAAATCACACTAATATTTTTATGATGGCTACCTTTTGTGAAAAGGTCGACAATGGTATTATTTGAGGATTCGCGCATTAAATCATCGATAATAACCAATTTTTTCAAGTTATTGTCGCTCGATTAATCCTCCTGTTGCGGTAGACCCTCGTTAAATTCAATTTTTGGGGTTTCGGATTTTTTATTACTCCCAGTCTTAGTAATTAACGATGACGGTTGTTGTTGTTGTTGTTCACATGTGTTATTCAGAGCAGCGATATCAGAATCGAGAGTATCTCCATAATAAAATATAATACGGTCAAATTCAACGTTACTCATTGAATTGAGAAACTTCAGAAATTTTTTCACGAAAACTGTTTTCCCACATCCAGTGGGGCCACAAATCAGCGACGTCCACGGATGTTTCCAGCGTACATCCATTATTATTTTTACTTATAAAGCGTGACAAATCCACGATGCTATTGATGATGATGATGATGATGATGATGATGACGGTGAATATCGTAGAGCAACGAGATGCAAAATCGCATACACCAAGTGGACAATAAGCGTGTTACCCAGCCGGGCGGTGGCGGCGGCGGGGGCGGCGCCGCGTACCCACACGTCGTTATTAGCTTATCAGACGTGTGCGCGGGCGCGGTTCAGCTTATACAGATACACGCTCGCCTGGTCATAAGGTTAGGAGCGAGCGTGTGTCACCGCGGCACATGCGCACAATTTAGCTTTTTAAAGCGCATGTGTATTCAGAAGATTGTGTTTTTCGTTTATCACTATTTGACGTACATTTTTAAATAAATTTTACAAAGCAACTATTAATGCTGATGATGCTGAGTAAAAAATACGTTTAAATACCATACATGTTTCTTTATTGTAGAGAGAGAGAGAGAGAGAGAGAGAGAGAGAGAGAGAGAGAGAGAGAGAGAGTATTATACATAAAAATATTAATAATTTCAATTTATACTAAGGCGAGACATGGGTAGGAAGGGTTATCGACGACGACGAGTCACGTGTGTATTTAAGAAAAGTAACGCAATAATTATCTTAACATCTACAACTGGTAAAATTAATTATTATCATTATAATCATGTGTTATCGCGTGAATTATGAAAAATTAATTCTTGCGTAACCGAGGGCAATCGTTCTCCGATCATTCTTCTTCAAACGGTTTTGAAGCCACCAGAGAAATGTCCGTGATTAATTTTTTCACCCCCTGTGTTATAAACGGAACACAAAATATCTGCAACTCAAGGTGTATGATATTGAGTATGAGTACATTATATCCGGCTCGAAGGACCAAAAAATGTATGATGGTTGAATATGAGTATATTCTAAATATTTGATAATGTTCCAACAAAAGTGTTAAAAACCTTTAAGATATACACTAACTGATGCGGCAAGGCACTATGAGATGAATTAACAAGTGCGTAGAGTAAGTGCCTATTGGGACTGAGTACAACATAATAAATAACAATGAATATAGTGCTCTGCACAGTGAACCTGTATCACTTGAGTATTACTACGCTGTTGGTGGATAGCGGGTTGATGCATTCGCACGTAGCATGTCGAGTGACAGATGCGAATATTAAGGTTAAGGATCCTGGTGACAAGTATAACTAATTAAATGAACTCAGTAATTTAACAATAATAAATTCAACGTTTATTGAACGTATGTAACATTGGCTGCATGAAAAAATACCTGTTGATTGTGTTTAATATATTACTGTGATTGGTCTGGCCTGCGTGTTGATGTACTGTTGGTGATTGGGTCTCAAGCCTCTGAGTTGCCTTGGTGATTCCGTGTGGTTGATCCTGGTGATAAGGTCTGATTGTAGAGCTCGAATAGTGCCACACGGCAGTCTATGAGAGTCCGGACGCCGATGATCGGTGCTGAGCAGAATGGCGTCGGTGCAGCCAACGAGCGAACCACGCCGTTGACGTTTATGTGATTGGTTCTGTGGTTCTGATGATCTGCTGTGATTTTCACTAACACTGAGTTGAAACACGGGTGATTTGACCAAGAATGTATTACACTATAGAAATGAATGCGCACTAAAGTGATTAGAACGAGTGAATATCTCTGTGAGTTTTACGCGGGAACGTGTACAGCGAGCGACTCGAGTGAGAACAATGGCCACATCCGTCGACCACGCGGCAGAGTATCAAGAAGACGGACGTGCGTCACGGCTTGCTTGTGATTTGCTGTCAGCGATGGAAGGCGAGACTTATGAGTGGTCTTGCCGATGGGGCCACGCTAACAGCGTTGGCCGCTTGAGTGAGCTTCGATCGAGGATGTGAGCAGATGGACAATATGCATGAGTGCGCGGTCGATAAATCGATATAGCATACCTGCGAGCTATACCATATGACGCGAGGCGTCAGATGATTGTGACTGTAGCGTATGCATGAGTTGAGTGTGTCTGGTAAGCGTGAAAACTGAACATTCCGCCCGCCATCAGCAACGGTGTTGATGATTAAATGTGATCTGTTCTTCATTCAGTTTGAGCTGGTAAGATGGCGAGCTTGGTGATTGGTCGAACGAGTGTTGTTGTTGCAGTTTTAAGTGACACTACCCTGGTCAGTCCATCCTTTCCTGGATGGAGTTGAGTGACTCTGGCGAGAGGCCATTTTGATGGTGGAGACCTCTCATCAGTGATCAGTACTAATGAACCGACCTTGATGGTGTTCGATGGATGATGCCATTTCGATGTAGACAGTTGGCGCTGGAGATATTGAGTTGACCATTTGGACCAAAAATATTGAAGCCTTTGTTGTATTAGTTGCCATCGTGATAGTCTAGTAACGTTCAGATCTGTGAGTGATGGCTCTGGTATGGCTGTGAGCGGCTCTCCTATGAGAAAGTGAGCTGGTGTGAGTGCTGAAGTATCTTCAGGGTCTTCTGTGAGTGGTTGCAATGGTCGTGAGTTGAGCGTTGCTTCGATCTGGATGAGCAACGTAGTTAATTCCTCGAACGTGAGTGCGATGTCTCCTACTGTTCGGTTCAGGTGATATTTTACTGATTTGACTGCTGCTTCCCATTTTCCTCCCATATGTGGAGCTGCTGGTGGGTTGAACTTCCATGTAGTTCCATCACTGGTGAGTGAGCAATGCAGTGAGAGTGATTCTGTTGTACCTTGAGTGAAGAGTTTGGTGAGTATGGCATCTGCTCCTATGAAGTTTGTGCCGCAATCACTATAGAGAGTGTTGCAGATGCCTCTGCGTCCAGTGAACCGTCTGAATGCAGCGATGAATGAGTCAGTTGAGTAGTCACTCACGGCCTCCAGATGCAAGGCCGAGGTGACGAAGCACACGAAAATGCACAGCCATCCTTTATGTTGTTTGGCGCCTCTACCTTTCCAGGTTTTGATGGTCAGTGGACCAGCGTAGTCCACACCTGAATAGAAGAATGGTCGTGCTGGGGTGACTCTCTTGGTTGGTAATTGACCCATGAGTTGTTGTGCTCTGACGCCACGTTGTCGAGCACATTTCATGCAGCTGAGTATATGCGACCGTACAGGAGCTCTACCACCAATAATCCAGTACGATTGCCTTGTGTAGTTCAGGGTGAGTTGAGTGCCTCCATGCATGGTTTTGTGATGTGCATCTGCTATGATGAGTGTAGTGAAGTGAGAATGTCGTGGGAGTATTGCTGGGTGAATTGCCTCAAGTTCCAGTTGTGAGTTGGTCAATCTTCCTCCAACCCGAATGATGCCTTGAGTGTCGATATAGGCAGTCAGGCGATTGAAGGGATGAGCTGTTGGTAGTTGAGCTATGGTGATCAATTTGAGCTCTGTTGAGAAATATGCTGCTTGAGTTGCTTTGATCCAAAATACTCTTGCTCTCTCAATATCTTGTGGCGAGAGAGGGTTAAAGAGCGTTGAGTTTGGCAATTTCTTGATGAGTTGACTTACTCGAAAGCATATTGCGGTTACTCTGAGTAGTCTAGTGAGAGAAGAGTGTCTGTATATCATCTCCCAATGATATACGGCTTGATTTGTTGCCACTGTGAATGCGAGCCCCGGTCGCTCTTCCTGATGAGTCTGTGAGTCTTGTTGATAGTGTTGAGTTGGCCATGAACATTGATCGCCTGTGAGCCACTGTGGTCCTGTCCACCACAGGAGGTGCTTCTGGAGCTGGGAGATGCTGATGCCCCTTGAAGCACAATCGGCTGGGTTGTCTTTGCCAGGAACAAATCTCCATACGCTGTTTGGAGTTAGTTCTTGAATTGCTGACACTCTGTTCCTGACAAAGTCCTTCCACCGTGATGGGTGTGAGTTAATCCAGGTGAGCGTTACTGAGGAATCAGTCCACAGGAACGTTTGAGTGTTGGTGAGTTCCAAGGTTGTTTGCACGTAATTCATGAGCTTTGCTAAGATCAGTGCTGCTGTGAGCTCGAGTCGAGGGATGGAGAGTCGCTTGAGTGGTGTTACTTTTGATTTCGCGCAGATGAGTGTAACCTTGGTTTCTTCTCCTGGAGCTGTTGTTTTGATATAGATAGCAGCCGCCATTGCTATTTGAGATGCGTCGGAGAATCCGTGCAACTCCACAAGTGTTGAGCTTGTGAGTTGAATCCATCGTGGAATTGAGATTTCATCGACTTGAGTGAGCTCTTGTCTGAGCAACGTCCACTTGGTGTGTATCTGATCTGAAACTTGATCGTCCCAGCTGAGTTTCTCCAGCCATAATTCTTGTAATAATGATTTGGCCTTGATGATGAATGGTGAGAGAAACCCGAGTGGATCGTAGAGTTGTGCTGTTTCAGACAAGATGATTCTCTTGGTGAGCTTGGAACTTGAGCATGGAGGCTTTGCGTGGAACTTGAATACGTCTTCACGAGGTATCCATGACAGGCCGAGTAACTTGGTACTGCTATCTTCGAATGAGTGTGAGTTTGATGGTGAGTGGTGGTCGATATGCTCGATGAATTGCTCTGTGTTGCTGTGCCATTTTGCTAGAGGCAACCCGCCCGCCATGCAGAGCTGGGTCACTTGATTTGATATTTCGATGAGTGTGTCAAGCTGATCAGCTCCTCCAAATATGTCATCAACATATCTGCCTTTCATGAGTGGTTCAATTGCGAGCGGGAAGCGATGACCTTCGTCTTCAACTAGTTGAAGCAATGATCTGATTGCTAAGAATGGTGCTGAGCGAGTTCCATACGTCACTGTTGTTAGGTGATATGGCACCATATTGAGTTGGTCATCTCGCCATATGATTCGTTGCAAATCCCAATCGTCCGGGTGGACTTTGATTTGTCTGTACATCTTTGTGATGTCTGTTGAAAAGATGAGTTTGTGCTGTCGGATCCATAAGAGCACGTCTGAGATGTCACGTTGACATTTTGCTCCAACATGCTGGATGTCGTTGAGTGATACTTGCGACGTCGTTGGGCTGGATCCGTTGAAGACAACTCTCAACTTTGTTGTGATTCGATCTTCTTTCAGTACACCATGATGAGGAAGATAATATGGAGGATGAGCGTAAGTGTGTTCTGACAATTGATCTTCCGAGACCCTCAACCCTCCTGATGCTACTGCATCATGTGCCAAGGTCGTCTCGGTTTCACAATAGTCATGAACAGATTCGCTCATTTGAGTTGACTGGTGGTAGGATGGTACACGTATCATGTGACCACACTCTTCATACTCTTTCATGAATGAGTTGTATAAATTGGTGTATGAATTATTTGTTGAGAGTTTCTTCATGAGTCGTTGTAGACATCGTTGAGCAGTGAGTTCTGAGTCTCCTAGACTCGATGGTGATGATTTGAGCGGGATTCGCACGATGTACCGTCCTTCTTCGTCTCGAGTGTGAGTCGTTTGAAAATGCTTTTCACACGCTTCTTCGTCTGGGGTGAGCTTGTGATCTATTGTCGATGGTGTTTCTTCTTGAACCCAGAACTGCGTGAGAAGATCTTGAATTTCCTTGTTTGATGATTCTACTGTGATGTGGTATGAGTTGCTTGGTGTTGAATAATTCTCTGGGACTGGACCAAGAATAATCCACCCAAAGATTGTTGATTGTGCAATCGGTAAGAAGTCCGAGTGTTTCTTGATGCCAGGCTGGATGATGAGCCCGTATGAATCAGCCCCGACGATGATATCTACTGGCCGTGGTGTTAAGAAGTCAGGGTCTGCCAATTGCAGTGATGAAATGTGTGGCCACTGCTGTGGTTGAGTGTGGACTGAAGGCAATGTACTCGTCAATTTATTGAGTATTTGAGCTGCGATGGTAACACCACGTGATGAATGAATTGATCGTAATGTTAATGTGGTGGTACCTCTGGTTTGTGTTGATCTCGTGTTTCCAATGCCAATGACTGGAATTGATGAGTGTTGACGAGTAAGCCCATGATCCGATACAAGTTGTTCTGAGACGAAGGTGAGCTCTGATCCTGGATCAATGAGTAATCTGACTTGGTGAGTGCCGAAAGATGTGATGAGTAATGCTTGACACGTTGCTAGTAGAACTGCTGTTCTACCGTGTGAGTTGATGAGTTGGCAAAATGGCACGTCAATTTCTCATTGACGTGAACTGGTGCTTGGATGAGCTGTGGCAGGTGTAGCTGAGGTGCTTGGTTGATTTGACTTTGGTGTGGTTCTTGCGGTGGATGGCAAATGAATCATCGTGTGGTGTTTGGCACCGCACGTCTTGCAGTTGATGGTTGATTGGCACGAGTGGAGGTTGTGATGACCAAAGCAGTTGAAACACAGTCGGTGTTCAGTCACAACTTTGTGGCGATCTGCAGGTTGTAGCTCTCTGAATTTAGCACAGCTCACTATGTAATGCGAACCACCACAGTGATCGCATGGATATTGGTGTGTCCTCGGTTGAGTGGACGCATGGTGAGCCGGTCTTGCTGGCAGAAGTGCAGATTTTGTTGAGTGCTTCGAGATGTTGCTGGCTCTGTCAGCCGATTGATCAGGGTTGATAGGGATGACTTCTAAAGCCCTCGCTCTGGATTCGATGAATCCCATCAAATCTTCAAACGAGGTTGGCTGCTTGTGCGCACTCCGTTTGTATTCCCATGCTTCACGCATGGATGTATCAAGGCGTTGAGCAACTACGAAAATTAATACATAATTCCACGATTCTGTATCAATTCCGAGAACGTTGAGTGCGTTGATTATTTCCTTCGTTGAGCTAACTAATGTGTTGAGTGCGGCTGCAGATTTTGCCACTGGTCGAGTGTTACTAAGGAGTTTCTCAACATAAGACAGGATGAGTCTTTCCTTGTTGTTGAATCTGTCCTTGATTATTTGCCATGATGAATTGAACGAATCATTGTTGATCGGCACATTGGAGATCAGTTGAGCGGCTGATCCTTTAAGGCTGATCTTTAAATAGTGTAGTTTCTCTACATCACTGATTTGGTCATTGTCGACCACCATTGAGGCAAACAAGTCTCTGAATGCCGGCCATTTTGTAAAATCACCGTCAAATTCCGGCAACGTTATTTTTGGCAATGTTGATCGGTGCTGACTTGGTTGACTCTGTTGATCAGTTCTGCTTGATATGGTCTCTTGAGTTGCTGCGATTGCCTTCTTTCGCAGGATGAGTGTGAGTGCCTTGAAGTAACTATCAAAGCCTGATTGGTACACCTTCTCTGTAACATACGGGTGAGTGAGAAAAGCACGTTTACATGTTTCTCCCATTTGATCATGCTCGTTACAAAAACAGTCCCAAGTGCGATTTAAAATCTCTAACTGGCCGGTGAGTTCTGCAGAAACGCTGCCTGGTGAGTTTTGCAGGTGATCATGTAGCTGGTTGATCATTGCTATCCTCGCATGCTGTGATGCGACCTTATACTCCATGAGGTTAGCTTGATTGGTGCTTGGTGAAGGCGATCTGGTGCGTGGTCTCTGTGCCGTGGGTGGTACATTGAGTGTCTCGCTAATGACTGTTGCTTCATCGATTGCTTCCACATCACCATCATGTGAGTCGCCTTCCTGCGAGGATTTGCTTTGGTCTGACTGCGCTTTCTGATCGTCAGCCATGATTTGAACTGGTTGAGCCTGTTGAATGGTTTACAATAAATGATTAGCGCACTTGGGTGAGTATTTTATTATTATTGAGCATTGTCTTGTATCGATGCATGCTGAGTTGCGCAATCTGTAGTGTATTACATGTGTTGATTGGTGATTTATGTGAGTATCGAGGCATAAAATTTATATACTTGACCAGGATCCGGCTCGAAGGACCAAAAAATGTATGATATTGAGTATGAGTACATTATATCCGGCTCGAAGGACCAAAAAATGTATGATGGTTGAATATGAGTATATTCTAAATATTTGATAATGTTCCAACAAAAGTGTTAAAAACCTTTAAGATATACACTAACTGATGCGGCAAGGCACTATGAGATGAATTAACAAGTGCGTAGAGTAAGTGCCTATTGGGACTGAGTACAACATAATAAATAACAATGAATATAGTGCTCTGCACAGTGAACCTGTATCACTTGAGTATTACTACGCTGTTGGTGGATAGCGGGTTGATGCATTCGCACGTAGCATGTCGAGTGACAGATGCGAATATTAAGGTTAAGGATCCTGGTGACAAGTATAACTAATTAAATGAACTCAGTAATTTAACAATAATAAATTCAACGTTTATTGAACGTATGTAACATTGGCTGCATGAAAAAATACCTGTTGATTGTGTTTAATATATTACTGTGATTGGTCTGGCCTGCGTGTTGATGTACTGTTGGTGATTGGGTCTCAAGCCTCTGAGTTGCCTTGGTGATTCCGTGTGGTTGATCCTGGTGATAAGGTCTGATTGTAGAGCTCGAATAGTGCCACACGGCAGTCTATGAGAGTCCGGACGCCGATGATCGGTGCTGAGCAGAATGGCGTCGGTGCAGCCAACGAGCGAACCACGCCGTTGACGTTTATGTGATTGGTTCTGTGGTTCTGATGATCTGCTGTGATTTTCACTAACACTGAGTTGAAACACGGGTGATTTGACCAAGAATGTATTACACTATAGAAATGAATGCGCACTAAAGTGATTAGAACGAGTGAATATCTCTGTGAGTTTTACGCGGGAACGTGTACAGCGAGCGACTCGAGTGAGAACAATGGCCACATCCGTCGACCACGCGGCAGAGTATCAAGAAGACGGACGTGCGTCACGGCTTGCTTGTGATTTGCTGTCAGCGATGGAAGGCGAGACTTATGAGTGGTCTTGCCGATGGGGCCACGCTAACAGCGTTGGCCGCTTGAGTGAGCTTCGATCGAGGATGTGAGCAGATGGACAATATGCATGAGTGCGCGGTCGATAAATCGATATAGCATACCTGCGAGCTATACCATATGACGCGAGGCGTCAGATGATTGTGACTGTAGCGTATGCATGAGTTGAGTGTGTCTGGTAAGCGTGAAAACTGAACACAAGGAACAATATATCGAAATGTTCAAGGAATGAGGGATCCACTCGATGACGTACAGCTTCACACAGATTAGAGCTATTCTGTGTTAAAAGAGTTTTAATACGCACTTGGTCCACATTCTCGATTAGTTCTTTAGCGGGAATATGTAGAACTAATTCAGCACACAGAACATCGATACAGTTTTTCACATAAACGACGTAGCGCTGGAGCCGTCTGAAGCGCTCATCGACACACGGTGTTACGATGCATAGTCCGTCAAAAGATTTCTTTTGCATAACTATACTCGGTGAATAGATGTTTTTCTTCTTCTTCTTCTGTGGTGGTGGTGCTTCCAGCTGTGTATTTTCGTCGTTAGGGTTGACGTCCACGGCGATTACATTGTCCTTGGCTTGGTCGAAAACAATGGAGTTTGAGCCAAACGAGGACGCAAAGTGAATCTCGCAGTCATCGATGTTGAGTGTTTTACGGATGCGTTGATCAACTTTCCAGCCATAATTCGTACAGGCCCCGAAATATGATGCTATCTCGGTCAAGGCATCTTGTAGTTTACACCACTTTGTAGATTCAAAGGTAATACCACCCGACGAGTTATTATGCTGCAGCTTAACGACCGGTGTAACGTCACCGCTTGCGCGTACCTGAAGACCCACAGTTATCCTCTTTGTTTCCGAGTAGTTCAAATTGTATGTTGTAGCAAGCAACAATGGTGCTTCAAAATTTTCTATGGTTGATAGAAAATACAACAGAGCGACACGGAAAAATGAATAAATGATGAGGGAAACGAAGCTACGATAACTGTATTTCGTAGCTTGTCACGGGTTGGACTGCCACCCGATCCTCTTTACAAATGTTTTCATAGACAGGTGTGAATCGTCTCATATGTTGGAATGGTGGGGGTAAGCGTTTACCCCCACCAACGTATCCTTAGTAGAGCATATAGAGAGAGAAGTTATACTTCTGTATACTACAAATTATTGTAGTGTAAAAATTGTTTATTTCATCACAAATAGATATTTCATAGCGTAAAATTTGAAACATTATAGCAAACCCCCTCTGGCCTGATGTAATTACGTTTAAGTAATGGTCGAAAGAATTTTGCATTTTAATGAGTCTACGGTAGATGGAAAACACTTGAACGTTATACGTATAAGAATAAATATACGAATTTTCATATTGTGCGTCTACCTGTACGAGAAAGTATCTATGACCCCCTCGAGGGTCAGCGCCGTCAGTACGACCGATTGTAAATATGTATAAACAGGCGCCGTGTTGTATATTGACCATATACAAATTCAATAGCTAGCGTCTGTCCATTGGAACATAATTTATTACGTCGCTCCGGGGTTTTCAGTTTTCCACCAAAGTCTGATAACTATCATTGTCGTAGCAGTGTAAGGGTTGATTGACAATGAAACGTTTGCCTGGGTATACCATTTTTGAATAAGTAAATATGAATACAATTAAATGTAAAGAGAGTAGCGAGAACGAAAAATTTCTCGTAATATATTTTTGAAAATGAATTTATTATAAGAATTTATACTGAATATAATTATGTAATATAAGCTAGTTCACAAGCGTTTATGTATCAGGGGTACAAATTGAAAATGCGGGTTTGATAACAGATGGCGTTACTAACGCTATACGCATCAGGCAGTACTGTGACTATGTTCATGTCAAAGCTACGTCTTATAGCTTTAATTTTCAGTATGTGTCAATTTGTCGCAGTGTCAAATTCATAGTTTTTTTGAGCTCTCAATATGTCGAGTTTCGTGCCAACAAAACAGCATTTGCGGGAAGTTTTAATTTACTTCTTTAATTTGAAGAAAAGTGCTGCTGAAGCACATCGATTGGTCTCCGAGGCTTATCCGAGTCATGTTCCATCGGTTTCAACGTGCGAGAGATGGTTTGTGCGGTTTAGAAGTGGTGATTTTGACGTTGAGGACAAAGAGCGGCCGGGCCAAGTGAAAAAGTTTGAGAATGCTGAATTGGAGGCAATACTCAATGAAGACTCGTGTCAAACTCAACAAGAGCTCGCAGATTCATTGGGAGTGACACAACAAGCCATTTCCCATCGTATAAAAGCCCTCGGAATGATCCAAAAGCAAGGACATTGGGTGCCGTATGAGCTGAAGCCGAGAGACGTCGAGCGCCGTTTTTTTGCATGCGAACTGCTGCTCGAACGGCAAAAACGGAAGGGTTTTTTGCATCGCATTGTCACTGGTGATGAAAAGTGGATCCATTACGATAACCCGAAGCGCAAAAAATCATATGGTTACCCCGGCCATGCATCATCATCGACGGCCAAACCAAATATTCACGGCGCCAAGCTCATGCTCTGTATTTGGTGGGACCAGCTGGGTGTGGTGTATTATGAGCTATTGAAATCGAACGAAACCATCACAGGAGCACTATACCGAACTCAATTGATGCGTTTGAGCCGCGCACTCAAAGAAAAACGGCCACAATACGAGCAAAGACACGACAAAGTAATTTTGCAACATGACAACGCTCGGCCACATGTTGCAGCGCCGGTCAAAACATACCTACAAACGCTGAAATGGGAAGTCTTACCCCACCCGCCGTATAGCCCAGATATTGCTCCTTCCGATTACCACCTTTTCCGATCGATGACACATGGCCTAGCTGACCAGCGCTTCCATTCTTACGAAGAAGCCCAAAAATGGGTCGATGACTGGATAGCAGCCAAGCCGGCCGAATTTTTTCGCGACGGTATCCGTAAATTGCCAGAAAGATGGGAAAAAGTTGTGGCTAGCGATGGACAATACTTTGAATAATTCATTTGTTACCATTTTTTCAGAATAAACGTTCAAAAATAGAAAAAAATCCCGCATTTTCAATTTGTACTCCTGATAAATGTTGGGTATTTTTTTGTTTCTTTGCAAATACACAGCCCCTGATGGAAAAGCTATCGTAGAATTTGCGTTTATTGTCTTGTGTATACACGTGTTACACATGTATATATATAAATGGAGCCTGTCTATTTTGTCAATGCAGTCTAGTATAAAAACGGCAGACGTTTTGTATTACCGTATTGTAAATAGATACCAAAAGTGCATATATAAATGTAAATTAAGAATGTCTGTTTCAGACAATACAGCTTTCTTAGAAAAACGGGTGGAGTGTAGCGCTTCATGTTTACACTCCAGATAAAGTGCTAATACGAATTAAATCATGTTTAAGAAATAGAAGGCGCCTACGCCAGTTGACACTGAAGCAGCGTTATCGTTTTAAGAATGTCTGTTTAGACAATGCAGCTTTCTAGAGAAAACGGTAGGCATGCATGGGTTCATGTTTACAGCATTTCCAAAGAGGTAGTACGAAATAAATTATCTTTAAGAAATAGTGCACGGCTGTGTGTAGCCCTCAACCCCTTGTGAAGACACTCTGTCACTGTACAGGGACTCAAGGTTATTATATTTCAAAATTCTCCTCGATTTCTGCATTTATGGTGAAGTCAAAAAATATATATAGAGGGTAGTGGGGGTATTCGAGTTAAGGTATAAAATTGCGTGAAACGGTAGTTCTCGTATTATTCAACGTTTAAACGTTCTACAACTAGCATCCTGTCAGTGTAGCATCGCGTTTTTAAAAAAATGGATTCACGTAGACGTGTCCTTCTGGCCGTAGTGCGCGCAACGGCTCGCGTGTTCATACGTCGGGAACCGCGATTGGTGCGGCGCTTTACACGGCGTTGGTTCGTGAATATCGTGAACTTTACGCTCCAACGTCTCCGCGCGGAGTTTAGTGCAGTGTTACTGAGTGGTGATGCAGAATCGATTACCGATGCTTATGTGAGTGGTCCGTTACGGCAAGCACCCAGTTTTGTGCAGCAATATGTGGTCCAACACCTTGCCGATCACGGTGGACTCTTACATAGTCCGCTGAACGAGTTGATTATGGGCGCTGAAAATCGACATAGTTAGTCGAAACAATTTGAAAAATTTATTTGTCATCTTAAAAGAAAAAAGTTTTGTTATGTGTTCTTTTTTACTTTCATTTTGTATTTTTTATTTCATTGAAATAATTTTTATTATTTAAATATTTATCAATCTTAAAATGATTGAACGAGTATAATATAAAAACTAATTTTTTATAATTTAATAATTTTATTATTGTTGTCAAAAATGTAATAAAAATACATTGTGAGCGTCATATCATCGAGAACCAAGTTTTATTTTAACTGGTTGATGAAAAGTGGCTTGATTTGTAATCCACTGTCGCTTTGCTGCGCGAAAATTAATACACTTTCATCAATCAATGTAAAACTTGGTTCGTTAAACTCGTCGGTGTCGGCAATGTATTTATTCAATTTTTGAAAAATAGTAACATTTTTTACGTAATTAACAAATTTTAATAAAAACAAAACGTTTTTCTTTAAAGATGATACATTTTTATTTTTACTCGCTTATTCATTTTAAGATACTGACACATGTAAAATCACCCCCTTACAGTGTTCAGTCATAGAGTATTTGTGTAGAAAATTTGGAGTTTTTATCGTCTTTTGTATTTTACTTTTTTAATCTATCATGATAGAAAAACATTGTTTATTATTTTAAATTGTATTATAGTTTTTACTTGTTCGCTTGACTGAAAGTGGTTTAATTATTTAAAACCGTAAAAATAATTTTTATTAAAAATTTTTTGTATTATTTTTCCAAAAATTTAATAAAATACATTATCGACACCAGTGAGGGTATGAACCAAGTTTAACTGTGTTTGATTGGTTGACGAAAAGTAAATTAATTTTTTATCCATTTTCACTCTATCTCGCAAAAATTAATACACTTTCCGTCAATCAATCAATCACAGTTAAACTTGCTTCGTAGACTCGTTAACGCTGGCAATGTATTTTATTCAATTTTTGAAAAATAATAAAAATATTTTAGCTAAATTAAAAAATAAAAACAATAGAGTGAAAAACAAAATGTTTTTCTTCAAAGAAATGATAAATTTTTATTTTTCCTTACAGCTATACGCTCGCTACTTGCATCGAGCAGCAGCGAAAACGACGCCGGACCTCCTAGCACCGACTCATGCTTGGGGTCACCGTCGTCGTGCACGGCTTCACCCAGCCCCGACGATGACGACAACGCCTCAATGTCAGGCGTGTCGGCAGACGACGGTGATGAGGTTGATATGTTTTTCATCGATGATGATGATAACGACAACTACGCCGATGATGAGGCCATGGAGGAGGATGACGACAGCGACAGCTCCATCGACGGTGATGTCCCCAACAGTCCGGCTAGCCCGGATCCTGAGCAGCCGGGGATAGAGGAAGACGAGGAACCAGTGATAGTTGCGCAGAGGCTTGTAAATATAGACGAGGCAACTACAGAGTCCGCGGATGACTCGTATGATGGTACATAAAAATAATAAACAATATTTACTATTAGATTATTTTATGAAGATGAATTAATAAAATTCATTTTCTAATAAACGATGAGCCGCAAGATGTTGCACATGTTGTCGTACGCGAGGTCGCGGATATCCCCGATAGTCCCGAGTCACCACCGCCTCAGGAGCAAGGTATTGGCCAGGACGAAGAGGCAGTGTTTACTCGCACACGCGTGATACCTTATTATCACGTGGATGGTACGGTCGGGGATGACTCCGACTTCTGCGACGAGGACGATGACCTCGTTCCTGTGCGGTTGTACGAGGCATGCCTTAGGCCCCCTGAAGAGTGAGCGAACAATAAATCCTTAAATCTGGATATTTTATAGCTCACTGGCCTCCGCTGTTGTCGCCAATACCGTCACTGGCTTCAACCGTGTCCTCTTCGTCGTCGTCGTCGTCGTCGTCGTCGTCGTCGTCACCATCATCATCATCATCATCATCATCATCATCATCATCGTCGTCGTCGGATGAAGAGGAATCAACGTCATCGGCATCGTCAGCGCCCCCAGCCTTTACAGGTTAATCGCGTAGTAGCAGGCGTAGTTAATATTCGAAATCATAGCCAGGGTACAGAGATCCGAGGAACCGCGGTTAGCATCGATGATACGGACGATATTTTATCGCCGGGAAATCGTTTTGTTGTCGTGGGCTCAGAGCAATATAAATATTTACGGCCTTTCGGGGTTTCAGCGCGACAGATCAATCTAGCGTTAGTACAACCACCCGTATCTATAAATCCGGTCACCTGGATTCGTAACTCCATCCGAGATATTCACGATTATTGCGTAAAGGATCGCGATGACACGGATTTAATAGGTGTGGGTTTTGTCACTGACGGGATGGCAGACGGCAAAGCGGGCATATCATTGAGGCCTATTTCATGGTTCACTGATGAAGCCCTATGGGCTTTGATATGTGCCGTGAATCAGAGCTCGAGGGTTCTCGCGGCCTCTGACACGTTGCGATTCACCGTTACGTATGTAGCGGTGCCTACTGGTCAGGGGCTCCGTGTGTCAATGGTGAAGAGTCGATCCGTGGTTTGTATAATACAAAACGGTGATAATTTGTGTTTTCCTCGCTCGATCGTTGTAGCTCTTGCAAACAACGTACATAAACGCGAACGTAGCAAAGACTCGCAAATAGCTTGGACGCGTATACGACAAGGGGCGTCGCTCGACCAACGTGAAAAAGCGCAATCTCTTGTTCAGCTGGCCAGTGTGCAAATACCTCTAGAAGGCTGTGGTATTCCGGAAATAACAAATTTCCAATGATACCTCATGCCTTTGAGGATTGCTATCACGGTATACGATTGGGAGTCACTCGGTACAGGTGTACCCCCGCTTTTCGATGGACAAACGTCTTTCGTAATGCAGGGGCCATCTGAGGTTGTTAATATAGCGTATAGTGCTATTTTAAAACACTATTCGCCAATCATCAACCTAATGGGCGCAGCAGGTGGTAAGAATTATTGTATACCGTGCAATAAATCTTACCGTCGTCAATTCGAGCATCGTTGCACGAGTAAGTGTCCACGATGCTTCAGTGTGCTGCCCTGTATCAAAGAGTTAGTCCCAACGGCTGATAAAGAGCTCTTGCCCGGTCCGGTGGCGGGTACTAGTCAAACAGTGCCCACCGCTGTGAATAACGAGAAGTCGTGCGACGATTGTGGACGAATGTTCTACAACCCCTTGTATTTCGCTAACCATTTAAAACCATTGGTTAACCGCTATAAGCTGTAACAGCTTCAAAAATCTATTTGCGAGACTTACCGTATTTGTAAATCTTGTGATAAAGTTATGAGTAATCATCACAAGATTCACGAACGCGGTGTTTCTTTTTGTCGTTTGTGTCGTAGTTCGCATGGCTACAATGATCGTTGCTATATGCAAATTGTCAAACCGCGGAAAGAATTGGAACCGGTCGCGGGACACCCTGAAACGCTATTTATATTTTACGATTTTGAAACGCGCCAGGATAAGCCGTATATTACACCAAATACGGGAGACGACTCGTTCGAGCACGTAGTCACTCATTGTGTAGCGCAACAGCTGTGTGAGCTTTGTTTTTCAGCGGGAGAGCATCTACCCTTGAGCACTTGCTCGTGGTGCGGTGTACGAGAGTTTTTATTCAAAAATAATCCAGTAGATGAATTTGTAGATTTGGCCGTGCGACCTTCTACGAAATTTCGCAATATAGTGTGTATTGCACACACTGCCAAGGCATTTGGCAGCCAATTTGTATTGCGAAGTATCGTAGAACGTTCCACGGATATGCCCACACCCAGTATAATCTTGACCGGTAATTCAATAGTTTCAATGCGTGTGGGCAGCACGACTTTTATAGACAGCATAAATTATTTTCATATGCGACTCAGTGCACTACCCAAAGCCTTTGGGTTTAGCGAGCAGCTGACCAAGGGTTATTTCCCGCACCTCTTCAACACTGAATATGCACGAGGCTATAACGGTGTTCTCCCCGCAGCTACGTATTACTCGCCCGACACAATGAGTAAACCAGATCGCGTGGAATTTTACGAATGGTACGTTGAGCAAGTCGATAAAGCCGTAACATTTGTTTTTGAAAAAGAAATTTATAAGTATTGCAAGATGGATGTTGACATACTCCGTCGAGTTTGCTTCGAATTTCGGAAATTTTTTTTATCCGTAGGTAATACATGCCCATTCACCGAGGCCACTACGATAGTCTCGGCTTGCTCGGTCGTGTACCGTCGTAATTTTCTAAGACCCGATACAATTGGTCTTATACCTGCCGGTGGTTATATGCGTGCGGAAAATCACTCACAGCAGGCCGTCGACTGGCTATTATGGGTCGAGCATGAGCTCGGTCATGCGCTTATTCACGCGGGTCGCACCCGTGAACATAAGCTACCCGAAGGGCCACGTGTCGACGGCTATATAGAGGTAAACAATCGTCGTATTGTTTATCAATACCATGGTTGTTACTGGCATGGATGCCGTGAGTGTTTTCCAAACGATCGCACGACAAAGTCTCACACTGGTAACGAGAGTATGGACACTCCATATGAGCGTACTGTGGCAATGCGTTTAAAAATTCGTTCGCATAGTTACGAATTGGTGGAGATGTGGGAGTGTAGCTTCAATCTACTTCGCAAAGTCAAGCCACGCGTAAACGAATTTTTAAAAAATCATCCACGGCGCACCACAGAGAGTTTGAACCCTCGTGCAGCGTTTTATGGTGGTCGCACAGGTAATATCGTCACCTCCTACGATGTCGCACCAGGGGAGAAGATATCGTACATCGATATCTGCTCGCTGTATCCGTATATATATAAGACAGGTCGCTTTCCGGTGGGGCACCGGAAAATATATATCGGTACCGAGTGCGACGATTTGTTGGGGGGTTCACTCGATGCTCTCGGTCTAACGGTCAACGGTTTGGTCGAGTGTACCGTATTGCCTCCACGCCACCTCTTTCACCCCGTGCTACCTGTTTGAATGCACGAGAGACTGCTATTTGCTCTGTGCCGTAAGTGTACAGAGTCTATGATTCAAGCCTCGTGCATTCATGAGAACTCTGACGACCGGGCTTTCACCGGTACCTGGGTGACGGATGAGGTGCGGAGGGCAATAGATATGGGCTATGAAATCTTAAAAACTTTGGTGATTTGGGCGTACAAAATAACAATGTACAATCCCGTTACACGCGAGGGTGGACTGTTTGCCTCTTATGTAAATACATTTTTGAAAATTAAACAGGAGGCGAGCGGTAGGCCCGAGCACTGTATCGACGAAGCGTCTCGCGAGGAATATATAGATTATTACGAGCGTGTGGAGGGTATCCGGTTGAACGCTAACGACATTACGCGTAATCAGGGCTTACGCTCAGTTGCTAAGCTTTGCTTAAATTCGTTCTGGGGTAAGTTCGGTCAGCGGGATAACCTGACGCGCACGGAAATAATTAAAACTCGCGAGAAGCTATTGTTGTATTTGTACGACAATGAGAAAGAAATTCAACGCCTGCTACCGGTTAACGACGATTTGCTATACTTAAACTGGATATCTCGCGAGGACGCTATTACCCCTAGCCTCTTAACTAGTGTGGTTATAGCTGCATTTACAACGGCCTTGGCCCGTCTGAAACTTTATAGCTACCTCGAGCTATTGGTCAGACGGGTTTTGTATTACGACACGGACTCTGTTATTTACGTGAGTACTGGTGATGATGCTTGGGAACCCTCGGTAGGTAATCTCCTTGGTGAAATGACCAACGAGTTGATATCGGTGGCGCCGAACGCTTATATCAACTCGTTCGTCTCCAGTGGCCCGAAATTTTATGGTTATACGGTTACGACTACCGAGGATCCTGAAACGGTGGTGGACACTGTTTGTAAAGTAAAGGGGATAAGTTTGAATTATAAAAACTCGGCAACAATCAATTTTAATTCAATAACTGAACTCATAAAATCGGAATTACCGTCGTTTAGTAATACAGTGTTTAATTTAAAATTTCATTCAATGCAAAGAATGCCCCTCCCCAACGTCATCACCCGTACAATGTACAAAACTTGTCGTGTCGTATGTCGTTAACGTCGCCATATTACACACCGGTTATCACTACCGTTTGGTTTTAAAGATAACGATGCTGATGATGGCTAGTAACATCTATTTGTAATATAAACTTTTATAAATTCGTAAATATGTATCAACATGTAAATAGAATGCGCTCACCTCTGCGTGTGTGTGTGTGTGTGGTTATTTATGCATATAGTTTGTAGATAATTTTTCACAATCGTTTTGCGCTTGTAACTTTGTACATATGTGGGGGGGGGGGGGTGTTTTATGTACATATAGATACTTCGCGTGCGTGTGTGTGTGTAAATACCTACATTTATCTGTACAGCGTTGTAAATTATTTTTATTCTTTATGAATATTATTGTATATATGTATATGTGTAAAAACGATAAAAAATATATGGCTTTATTTATATAATTTTGTAAATTGATAATAAAATCACGTACATACAAGCGTGTATAGAACGATATTATATGCGGATTTATTTGCATAATGTTGTGAAATAATAATAAAAGCACGTATATACAAACGTGTGCAGAACCATCTTGAAATTCGTATGAATAAAGTCGAAACTTGGAATTTTCTGTCTCATTATTCGAAAGTACACCCACCATACACATTTTCATATTTAACTATGCTGGCCATTGACGCGAGATGTATATATCTAATGGTAACAGCTGTGAAAAGAACTTAGTTGAAAAGGAAACGTCGTTGTGAAAGTATCTTTGCCTCTCCTTCCACAATGAATACTATTGGTAGTATACTCATGATCGACTGCTGCAAGGATCCCCGAGACTTCACCAAAGCAGAGCTCGCGTACATACCGAAGCCGCTGCTATTGAAACATTGGGGCGCAAAAATTAAAATTCTGTACGATAAACTACCGGAGGAGCTGAAGGTTGACCGTGAGGTCTCCTCGTACATGCCGTGCTATGTACATTACAAAAAATCGGGCACAAAAAAACAAATTGACGGTCGACCAACAGCTCGCCGTAACTGCCACGGATGCCATTGAAAATTACGGATCAACAATACATGTTTGTTGGACGAGAATAGTAAAATAAAACAGTTTTTTATGAAACTAAAAAAATAACGAGCATCTTCATTTACCGTTGTTGTAAATAGTCGTTTAAATTAATAAATTTCTTAATTAACAAAAATTTTTTAAAAAAGCTACGTGAAGGAGTCTCGGTTATCGACGACTGGGGGAAACCGGTTGATAGTGGGGTGCAGAATATTATTTACCGCGAGACCCAATCTTCTTATCTTCCGTAAGTCCCAAATTAGCTGTAGCGATGGTCGGCTACATACCGACGGTTGACAACCGATCCGCTTTACCGATCGCCGATACATTTTCTGCCAGACCGACCGCCAACATTTAATCTTCTTTACCACCAGTCGGTAACACGATCACCGACAGTAGATGGCGCATCGGTAAATAATTTTCTGCTGGACCGGCTGCCGACATTCAATCTTCTTTACCGATGATCGGTAACACGATTACCGATAGTAGATGGCGTATCGGTAATTTTCCTGCTAGATCGACTGCCAACATCCAATCTTCTTTACCATAAGTCGGTAACACGATCACCGACTGTAGATTGCGCATCGGTAATTTTCTGCCCGACCGACTGCCAACATCAAATCTTCTTTACCGACGATCAGTAACACATTTACCGACATTAGATGGCGCATCGGCAATTTAGTACGGGTCAAAATCCGGCAGATAGCGCTGCGACGTTGCACCAATCAGAACACCAGGATAGGTGGACTGGGGGTGGGGACTGGTGGGGACCAATCAGGGATGAGGGGTAGGGTGGTGAGGAGTGGTGGGGGTAGTGGGGACCAATCAGGAACGGGGGTGGGGTAGTGGGGGTAGACACGTCTCCTGGAACAACCAATGAGGAAGCAGCAAGGGAGAGGTAGTGGTGGGGAGGGGGTAGTGGTGGGGAGGGGCGGGGCTTGTCTAGACACGCCCTGTCTTTCTATAACGGGCCCCTTCTACTGTCGATCCCTCACCTCTACCCCCTGGGGTGGGGGTGGAGGCACCTTTGAAATCGTAAGTGGGAACCCCAATTTTTTATTGCAGATTCGAATTTCCCATAAAAAAATAAGTAACTTTTGTCTGAAACTTTTTTTTCCGATTCGTGATAGATGGCGCTGTAATTGCAAGGGACCTGATTTTTGCGAATATCTCGAGAAATTACACATCAGATCGAAAAAATAAAAAACACATGTTTAATTTTTCACAAAGCTATTCAGCGATACGAAACTCGATCCACCCTCCCCCCATCCCTACCCCATTGTCGTTAAAATGGAAGTTGCTTCAAAATCGTGATTGGAATTCCCTATTTTTTTTCTGGTTTTCCATGACAAAATCCATTGATTTCACTTTATTGTTGATATGAAATTTTCTCACACATGGCACTGCAATCGAAAGCATGTATTCGTTTATCAATAAGTTAACAACTACTTTTAGCGTTACCCAGGAACAAGGACGTGGACGTTGTAGTTTTTGTTCCCATCGGGGTGCTTGTTTTAGGTGAGTCCTCTTGCCTCTCACCATCGGGGTGCTTGTTTTACGTGAGTCCCCTTGCCTCTCACCATCGGGGTGTTTATTTTAGGTAAGTCCCCTTGCCTCTCATTGTTCAATAAATTAGATTAAATGTTCGAAATTGTGACCTTGAACTTCTAGACACTTATTTATTCTTTCCTCGAATGATTATACACAGGAGAGGCCCTCACCCCCACCCTGAAATCGTAAATGGTCATCTTTGACAACGCTGCACTAGCTTTTATAAGCTCGTAGTTCAACATACGGTCACAGTGGCACCTCAAGGTCAATATCAACGATTTTAACTGAAAACACCTCCAACATTTTCAACTCACTTGACTATCTTTACCCTTCATACCTTTAACTGAAGTACGAGTGCGAAATGAATGCTGCAACCATAGAAGAAAAAACTGAAATGATTCTGATTTTCCGTGAATGTAGGCGGAATGTTGACGATGCTGTTGCCTTGTATGCCGAGCGTTTTCCAGATAATGTTTGCTCACGTTTTTTTTTTACAAAGTTGTTCAATCCTTTATGTCTGACGGTAGTGTACAACCTATAAAAAGAAAACGAAGAATCACTGTCACAGGAGAAGCTAATGAAATTGATGTGCTAGCAGCTGTCCAACAAAACCCTCATGCAAGCACTCGGCAATTACATCGGGATTCCGGAATTTCTAGAGATAGTATTCTCAGAATATTGCATCGTCACAAGTATCGCCCATACCACATTCCGCTGCATCAGAAAATTCATGGCGATGATTTTTGTCTGCAAGTAGAATTTTGTGAATGGGCAGTTCAGCAATTACAAATGAATCCCAATTTCTCCGATAATGTACTATTTTCAGGTGAGTCCACATTCACAAGCCATGGTGCCGTTAATCGGCGTAACGTGCATTACTGGAGTGTGCAAAATCCCCACTGGTTACGACAAGTTGAACATCAACGTCCCTGGTCGGTTAACGTTTGGTGTGGAATTGTAGGTAACAAACTCATTGGTCCTTATTTTATTGATGGTACTTTAAATGGAATAGAATATCGAAATTTCCTGGAATATGAACTACAACCTCTACTTGAGGATCTTGCATTGCCCATTCGCCAAATTATGTGGTTTCAGCATGATGGTTGCCCAGCGCATTACTCATAACAGCACGGGAAGTATTGAACCGTGATTTCAATGACCGATGGATCGGCAGAGGTAGTCCGATTAATTGGCCTGCTAGGTCGCCTGATTTGACATCGCCGGATTTTTTTCTGTGGGGTCATCTAAAAGATAAGGTTTTTCAACAAGCACCACCAACTCGTGAAAACATGATACTCCTCTCCTATGTACAATCATTCGAGGAAAGAATAAATAAGTGTCTAGAAGTTCAAGGTCACAATTTCGAACATTTAATCTAATTTATTGAACAGTGAGAGGCCAGGGGACTCACCTAAAACAAGCACCCCGATGGGAACAAAATTACTACGTCCACGTCGTTGTTCCTGGGTAACGCTAAAAGTAGTTGTTAACTTATTGATAAACGAATACATGCTTTCGATTCCAGCGCCATGTGTGAGAAAATTTCATATCAATAATAAAGTCAAATCAATGGATTTTGTCATGGAAAACCAGGAAAAAAATAGGGTTTTCCAATCACAATTTTAAAGCAACTTCTATTTTCACCACAATGGGATAGGGATGGGGGGGAGGGTGGATCGAGTTTCATATCGCTGAATAGCTTTTTGAAAAATTAAACATGTGTTTTTTCTTTTTTCGATCCGATGTGTAATTTCTCAAGATATTCGCAAAAAGCAGGTCCCTTACGATTACAGCGCCATCTATCACGAATCGAAAAAAAATGTTTTGGATAAAATTTACTTGTTTTTTTATGGGGACTCCGAATCTGCAATAAAAAATAGGGGTTCCCATTTACGATTACAAAGTTGTCTCACCCCCACCCCAGGGGGTAAGGGTGAGGGGTCGACTTTGGTATCATTGTATGACCCCTTTCGAGGCGAACAAATTTTATTGAGAACTTTTTTTGATCCGATGCGTAGTTTTCGAATTATTTCAATGTCTTCAGATAAATCGGCCACCTTATATATATATATAAAAAATAAAAGAATAAAAATAATTTCATCAAGTACGCCAACTATCATTTACAGCCCTGCGAGATCGCGTTGGCTGCCGTCGAGCGAGGAGGACAAAGCCCGAATATTCTGCCACGTTACAAGTTTTATTTCGATAAATTATTATTAATACGCACCAACGCATACGTTCGATTTTGAGTTTGTCCGACTTCACCAGTCTACGTCCAACCAACGTTCAACAGCAATAACCATAGCAACAAACAACTGTAAGTACAATTTTCTTTTACCAATTAAAGTGAAATCTTACTCCGCGCGAAATTGTCATTCAAGTCCCAACCCATTATTCGTGAAGTGATTATCCCCAACAAAGAACAAAACGCACTCCAGCCCTATCTCGAGTAATTTTGCGCGAGGTTAGATTAAAAAACGGGCTTGCGTCTTCGGTATTTTCTCGTCGGGTGTGGTAAAGGGAGGATTTATTCTCCTTGACCGGGGCACGGAGAATATACCTCGAAACGTGCATCTGTGTTAAATTCGTGGGTTTCGTAAAATAGGCCGCGATCTCGACGTAACAGTACATATAAAATTATACATAAAAATAATCTGAAAGCCTTCGTTCGTAGGAAATGCGAGTTTTTTGCCGCGGTCGACTATTTTATGTAGTCGCGAGTTTGCATGCTGCCCCATAAGTCTGCACTCCTTACAGTCCCCGCATAGCTAGTGTGTTGAGCGACAACGCCACATAGTGCTTGTCTTTTTTTCCGAGGATCAATATTTTTAAAACTCGCGGACAATGAAACTCCGAAAATATTTGGCCCTTACCAATTTTTTTATCAGGATAAATTTTTAAGACGTACGTCTAAAAAATTCGCGCGATATCATAGAAGTTGTCACAATAAAATAAATCGTGGCCTATAGAATGGTCGAAAAGGGAGACCAACGTCTGACGAAGTAGGCCGTGTTATGAAGAACATTTACAACTGCATCGAAGAGAATAGCGACGAATGTCAATTTACATTGAAACAACTGCAGGAAAAACTCAAAGATTTTATTCCCGATGCGAGAACTATAAAGCGACACTTATATCATAAGTATGATAATGAAATCTTAATTTTTGACGGAACAAGCGTCAGTACTGTCATCTGTTTCCGTAATATTGATCACATATTACTCTCAAAAGGCTGGTATGACGCAGAGAATTTCGATCCGGATGAAGAAAGATTGAGAATTATTCGTGAAGCAGATGCCATTATTGTAGATGACATACGATGAAGACCGTATGATACGAAATCGTACCCCCACTCCGATAATTTCATGTACAACGTGGACGACCCCACCTCCACAAGTAGTGGTCGTAATAAATATCATAGACGTCATGCACTAAACTTAGGCATCTGTCAACGTAAGCTCAAAGAAACATTAGTCGATTTGTGTCTGAATCATACAGTTATTTTCGATTGAAAATGTCAGTTTATGGACCAAATTCTCATCATTTGCAGGGAGTTTTAATTTTCTGCTTCAATAGGAAGAAATCTGCGGCTGAGGCTCATCGAATGCTCTCAAATGTTGATCGTGAGGCCGCTATAAGTAAAAGAACGTGTTGTGAGTGGTTTCAACGCTTCAAGAACGGTGATTTTGACGTCGAAGTCCGGCATAGCGGTGGAAGAGCGAAGGTTTTCGAAGATGCAGAATTGGAGGCATTTCTTGAGCACGACTCATGTCAAAATCAAGAAGAATTAGCACGATCATTGGGAGTGACTCAACAAACAATTTCAAAACGCCTCGAAGCGATGTGAATGTTATAGAAGCAAGGAACTTGAGTGCCGTACGAGTTGAAACAGAGAGATGTTGAACGGCGTTTGTTTGCTTGTGAACAGTTGTTTGAAAGGCAAGGATGGAAGGGATTTCTGCATCGCATTGTGACTGGGGATCTAAAAATTGGTTCATTTCGATAACCCCAAGCGCAGATTTCCCGGCCATGCTTCCACGTCGACGGCCAAACTGAATATTCACGGCTCCAAGGTCATGTTCTGTATTTGGTGGGACTAGCTCGGCATAGCGTATTATAAGCTGTTAAAACCGAATAAAAGAATCACAGGCGATCGTTATTGAACACAATTAATGCGTTTCAGCCGATCATTGAAAACAAACGGCCGCAATACAACGAGAGATATGATAAACTGATTTTACAGCATGACAGCTCGACCCCATATTGTGGAAGTGGTCAAGACATACTTGGAAACGTTGAAATAGAAAGTCCTACCCCCACGTACCGTATTCTCCAGACGTTGCTCCCTCTGACTATCACTTATTTCAATCAATGGTACACGACCTGGCTGACCAGTACTTCCGGTCTTCTGAAGAAATGAAAAATTGAATCGATTCGTAGATCGCTTCAAAAGATGAACAGTTTTTTGAACGCGGGATTCGTACACTGCCTGAAAGGTGGGAGAAAATAGTGGCCAGCAATGGACAATACTTTGAATCATAAATGTATAACCAGTTTCTTACAATAAAGCCTCGAATTTCGGAAAAAAATTGCGGAAGAAAAGTTGTTCACCTAATATTATATCGGCAGTACGTCCTCGATATTTCATTTCTTCATTAAAAATAGGCGTTGGAGCTTTGTTGTTCAAAAAATTTGGGTTCAAACATTTGATTGACATTCTTTCATCATTGCGATTTTCGTCATCGTATGAAGTAATTTCATCGTACGAAGCTGCTTCCATCATGCGACCACAGCGCCAAGTGAAGACGCGGCTTTTATACAGTTTGTTCACGACTTTTCACTGTATGGGAGAAATTCAATGCGTAACGCCATTTCACGCTACAGAACCCGATACAAAAATGCGTCGGGGCCCGGAAAGAATATCTGCCGCGGCCGTTGCACAAATAGGGCATATAGAAATTCTTTCCTATTGAAAAGAAAAATTGGCTGGTCTCCAAAAAATTAAGGTTTTTGAAATTGCGAACGCAGGCATTATTTCTAAAACATGTCTTTCAATCATTAGCGATTTCATGTGACTTTACGCGAATTCGGCCTGCGTGGCTGGCATACCACGGTGGAATGGTTTTATTGAAGATGTCACTGCCGAGAAAACTTTCGTCAGGTCGAAAGTCATGTTTCTCCCATTCATTAATGGTTCACCTTCCGATTATGACACGATACACACGCTCTGCTCTGCTCTTGCCAGCAGGTTCACCTTTAATGGTTCACCTTCCGATTATAACACGATATACACAACGCTCTGCTCTGCTCTTGCCAGCAGCAATGCTTCTAAGTACAAAGAATGTATCGTTACATTCGACCAGCTGCTACTTTGGAAAGCGTACAACATTGCTTCGAACGCTGATCCTTCGTCTGAAATGGGTTCCATAATCGTTCGCCTCGTGGGATTCCACATTGCAATTTCATTTCTGAGCGCCATCGGCTACATAATAAGTGGCAGCGGACTGGAGGATATTTCGAAGATCGTTCATCCTGCAAATAGCGTTGAAAATATTCTCTCTGGTCATGAGTACTCGAGAGCAGTTTATGCTCATTGCCTTGTTCATGCGCTCTTAGCGAAAGGCATGATGAAGATGATCGACTTTGAAGATATCGAACGCAATGAAGTTGACCAGCATTTGTTGAATTTAGACCGGACTGTTGTTCTCACAGCTGGGGAAAATGATAGGATGAAAAAAAAATGTCGGAAAATTCGAAGCGGCGTTTAACCAAGCCGAAGAAAATGAACCTACAGTTTAACTGTGGACGCAGTACTTTGGAATGGTTACGTTGGTGAAATATTTCATAGAGGCTGAACATTCCGGTACCTTGGAACTCCATCTCGACACAAGTTCAAGGATACCGCCCTTCTTTCACGGCAGCGGTCACTTTCTTTACGCGAAGAGCGCTAACTCATATATTCACGATATGAAGAAATTAAGAAAAAATTTACGTGGCAAAATGCCGGCAGGGGGGTATGAAAAATTCACAACACGAAGTTATTTCACTATAAGACGTACCAATAAATTTTGTTCATGGTGAAATGTTTAAGCGTGGAGCAGATAAGAGCGTGGCAGCAAGACGGACTATGAGTTCCGTACATATGCAGAATATTTGCGAACAGATTGAAGATTCTTGCGATATCCACAGCGGATCAACTGAGCAACACGTCGATTTCAGACTCGTGTGTTTAGAAACAATTCAGATATGGAGAAATTGAACCACTGGCTTGATGCGCATAATCCTTTCCCTGTCGATTCATAAGTAATATCGATCAGCACGGGAATAATCGGCACTGAAAACATTAATTATCGCCTTGCTTTAGAAATTGGCGCAAAAATGTTGAGCAATATGATCGGTACAAATTACGATGCGGTGAAATTCAAATGAAACGATAAAGTTTCACCGTTATCAACATTTGTCAGCAGCATAACAATCAATAAAACGTCTATGCCCATAATCCCTGTCCTACGTTTTTAACGAATTAGCATTTCCAAACAATCGAACGAAGAACTGCAGAATTGTTTTGCCTATGAACTTTACCGTAACTTCTTTTCTTATTCAACGAGGAGCGAATGCGAAAAGGTACTAAGTCTACTCTTTACTGCGCCCTTGACCCTCTACAACATTCTGCAGTGTTAGGACAAAAACGTCACGATGGTGTTGAGGGAGGCTTTTTATTGCATAAAGTTGTGTGGCCTCGCACGAATGCGATGTTCAACACGATATGCAATTACTACGTGTCATATGTGAAGAGGCACGTCGAGATGGACATCGAAGATGTATTTGATGGTTATCCTGAAGATTCCCAAGCAGTCTTTTTGAAGGGTTGCGAACGGAGAAGACGCGCAGCCAAGCACCGTTCACCTGAAATAGTTATCAACGCGACTTCGTTTCTTTCTGCGATACAGGAAAAATGTTTAGGAAACGACGGGAACATGACATTTTCAGGCTCATTGACATTTTGAAAAAAGCCTTGCAGGATTCCGATGTCGTTGTTTAGCAGGCACCGGCAGATGCAGATTCTTCCATGGTAGGAACAGCAATTCAAGAAGCTCCGAATTACGACGAAGTCACGATCATCGGCGAGGACATCAATCTCCTCGGATTACTGATCGGCTCAGGGTATCATTTGAAAAATGTATTTTTCGAAAAACCTAGCAGAGGACGGACGCCGGAACAATTATATTCACTAGCAAGTTTTGAGTATAAAGAAGATGTAACAAAACACATTTTATTCTTACATGCCTTCAGCGGATACGTTATTACGTCTTTGATATTCAACGCAGGCAAAACAAAATTCTTGCACACTCTCAAGAAGAATGACAATTTGGAAAAAGCTCCGGGCTTATTCCGCGAAGAAAACATTCACAAACATTGTTTGGCTCAAGTTGGAGAATGTTTTATAATCGCTTCGTTTGGAGGCGATGAAGTGTGAAATCACTCAACATAATGCGATTCAAGAGCATCAAAAAATCAGTCACGAAGAGTAAATTCAATTTTGCCACGCTTCCACCTACTTCGGCAGCAGCGAAGCAACATACATACAGGATGTACCTACAGGTGCAAACTACTTGTAGTGGTGATGAATTTGAAGACAGGACGTGGTCGATGACATGAAGAAGGAATTCTTTTTGTTTTTCATTTGCAGATCTAATTAGTTGACAGAATTGATCTAGTTCCATAATATTTTCTTTCTTCTTCGCAATAACACCTAACTTACTCAATGTTGCTAAGTGAAGATCCATATTAACGTCTGCATTTGGATTACGATACAATTGTTGGAAAGGATTGGGTTCTGGAAAGCGATTCGCAACATCTTGAACTTCAGTTTCATCATCGTCTGGATTCCCGTCTTCACGGTACAATTGTCGACAGATTTCAATCGTTTTCTCGATGTCTAAATTTGATTCAAATTCTTTTCTTCTTTCCAAAATTAGTGCTTTATTTTCATCGTAGATATTGATAAATTTCATTTCAGCTAAAATTTCAGCATCTTCATTCCTAAATGGAATGTGTAACGTAACCATCTTTCGTCTATATTCATTGTAATCTTGTGCAATATCATAATTTCGAAATCGAATAACTTTGGGCACTATTCTCTCAGCGTAAACACCACTTTTTTTTCGATAATATTTAGAAACGAATTGTGCTAGAGTAATGTTACTCAATTCATCGGGTCGTCATTGATATTTATCAAACCAATCTTCCTTCCAAATATCTGTGGAATTTTCATCAAGTTCACTCAATTCTTTTTGGGTCTTTCGAATCCTTTGTCGTTCAATTAGCCACACGGTATTTATATAAATGACAACAACTGAGCTCTTGGACATTGGCTCTCTTAGCGGATACCAAGCGGCCTCTTGACTACTCATCTCTACACTATTAAACATATCTACACTCATTTTTCTCGTAATATCCACTATATCGAACTCGGGATGTTCATTCATTACTTCTATAATTTTCCGTTGTAAGTTACTAACACCTCAATTAGTTTTGTTTACATACTCAACAACGTAGGCAGCACAGGAATACTCCTCAGTGATAATTTGGAAATCCATGTTCGACCTCAGAATATTGAAAACAAAGGAGTTGAATGGATTATGCCATTTTTCTGTGGTACTGCGTTTATAAAATATTTTTGGTCTCGTAATTCCAGCGCGAAGTATGTTGCGGTATTCATCGTCCGATTGAATATTATTTTTTGCGTAAAAGTCATCAATATTATTGTAATCTGTACTTTCTAAGTTGGATCTGATTTCAGCATATCTCTTAGCATATCGTTGAAAATGTTCGTCTGTTTTTTGCATCGGTGTAAGATTCAAGGTTTTGCGACATGGCATAAAAGGTGTTTCAATCTTGCATTTTTGTGGTTTATTAGCAACAATCTTCTTATAGCATGTGAATGTGTGTTTATGAGTTTGTAATTTGATATTTCCTGATGCTTGAGATGCTGAAACTGATACTAAACTGTCGATTAAATGTATTACTTCACTGTTATTTTCATCAATCATATTATCTCGAGCATTTTCAAGCCACAGTAATATATGTGCATGTGGACTTTCGCGATGCTGGAATTCAATACGTTTAAAGTATTCAGCAACTCTGTAGCGACCGAAAGGACTACATTCTTTGGATTGTAATATTGTGAGCAATACATTAACCAATTTATTGAAGTAGATAGCGCAAGTCACAGCATCTTCATTGACAAGTGTGCTTTTTTCAATGAAACTTAGTTCCGTCGCAACATGCTCTGAAATGTCCGCTCCATTGTTTGCCAATTTATACAACAACTGTATCAGATCCGTCCATCCAATTTCATTGACGCCAAGTGTCATGAAAGCTGTTGGTCTGCCTTTCTGTCGAATCATCGCGAAAAAATCTTTTTTTCTTTGTGCCCAATACCAAGTTGAATTTGGTATTGAACGTAGGAAAGCAAGATTCGATTCAATACAATTGTTGATGTACTCTTCTGATTGGATTTGTTCTCTTGTTATGTTGGTATTAGGACAAATTTGCTTAAATGCCACTGTTATGCCGGTACCGCGTAATTGGATTATTCGGTATTCGGTATAATATTAAAAAGTTATTATTTTTGGGATCGTTTGCCGATAAGGAGATAAATCTCGAGTTATCGATGAAAACGCGAATCTATATAAAAGGAAGTGTTTATTATAGGCAACGGTAACTTTCCGTTATCTATTTAAAAGTCAAAGTAAGAATATACAATAATATGTTGTTTCGAGTATTTAACGAGGAACCAGCCCGTTCTTTTTTCAATCTAATTTAATACTGGTTTTCGTAAAGCAGTTATTAACCGTCTTCACGAAAATCCCTTAATTCGCAACTTTAGCGTTAGCCTATCGTCGAACGCCAAGCGAGTCGTTCATGCTGCGTCGGCGTTCTTGGGGTCGTTCGTACGATCGGGCATTGGACTTCGTTTCCTGTCTTCAACGAATTCCAATGTTTCTTTGCTTTGGAATATTCCCGAATATACGAAATACGAAGTGGAATATTCCGCGGCGCAACATCCCTCCCCCCTTAAAAGGAAAACATTTTTTCTCTAAAAAATTTTTTCTTCGATTGGTTTCCCGTATTTCCTCTTACAATTTGATACAATTTTACAGTTTGATGTTATATAACAATACAATAAAATTTTTTATTTTTTTATTTGTTAACGATGAAGTTTTTTCTTTTGCTTCTTATCGTCTTTCGTGCCGAGCGAGTCGTTCTCGGTTGGGGGGACGGGTGCATACTCTGGCCAGCTCGGATCGCAGTTGCTCCTCTGGCTGTTGTCGTCCGAGCGGCTCGAGGTTGATGTTTACCTCGGCTGCTGCCGGGGTCGTTGCCTCGCTTGTGTTACGTCCTGACGTAACGTCGCATTTATCTTTTTCATTTCGATTACGTTAAAGTTCTTCTGTTTTAGATTCGCTACAGTAAAAGTAACCTCTCACATTTTTCTTTTATTCTCGAACTTCTTAAGAGGAGAGGAGAGCGATTTTAGCGACAGAGATCGGAACAGGGTGAAGATGCGGCCCTACCGACCGTCTCCCGGGAAGAATTAACCTTATAAAGATGGAATTTTTCAGCGCTCCCGGTCAAAAGGCAAACTTTCAAACCATGGGATCTACTGCGTAGACCCGGTTATCGACTGCCATTTATGGATCTATGATTCAGCGCGGCCTTACCCTCAATCCTAGACCAGGGGTTCGGCTAGTCGCCGTCGGGGCGTTGTTGGTCATAAGGGAGCGGTTGGAGGGAACCCTATCACGTGACCAAGCAACCGCACCCTTTCTTCTCGCTCTTGCCTCAAATCTTCTCTCTCTCTCTCTCTCTTTACAAAGATGATGAAATCACGAACAATTATTAATTAAGCGAAACAATTAACGAAAGCGGAGGAACTGTTGATTTAAACGAAAGAGTTATGACTATTTAAATGTTCACACGAATACTGTAGATAAAATATCAGCAGCAAAAAGAACAATTATGTTTCCATATGGAAACTACCCATGGCTGTCACTCGAAAACGAGTACAACCCACATCGAATTAATGAGCTTACCAAGTATAGTCGGGTAATAGAAGAAAGATCAGTATATCAGGATTAATTCCCCGTTTCTCTTGGGATTACATTAATATGTCTCTCGTAAAATATTGGAATTTATAGTAAAAATATCATCATAAATATATAAAACATGTTATGCCTATATATTAACATGTCTCTCGTAAAATATTGGAATTTATAGTAAAAATACCATCATAAATATATAGAACATGTTATGCCTTTATAGAAAGGATAAAGGAAATATTAGGATTAATTTATGGTAAAATAGCGAAAAATAGACAGAAAAACGAGAAAGAGATGAGACTAAAATAGAGTTGCAATGAAGCTTCTGCTGCAGGAAAGCGAGGCTGGCCAACTCTCCGTGCAACGAAAACGCCTTGCGCGAGGTCTGAACAGCGATCTAGCTGACTTGGGTACGAACGAAATGTACGAGTAACCAAGTTAGGCGAGTCATTCTCAAGAGAAGAACTCTCTCGCTCTCTCTCGTTTCCATGCATAGACATACTTGTTTTACCATCAAGTTATTTATACGGAATACATGACACATATATAGACAGGATAAAATGAAATGTTAAGATTGTTTTACAGCTAAATACTAAAAGTAAAACGAATTGAGAAAGAGAGAAAACGGTAACGCGCTTCAATAGAGCTTCCTCTGCAGGAAAGCGAGGCTGGGCGACTCTCTGCGCCACGACGAACGCCTTATCGCTAGGGCTGAACGGCGATCTAGCCGACTTGCGTACGAACGAAATGTACGAGTAACCAAGTTAGACGAGTCGTTCTCAAGTAAAATCCTTCTCTCTCTCTCTCTCTCGCTCTCGTTTCTATAGTACGAGAATAATCGTCTAACTAGCAAATTATTTAAGAAAACTTATTAACTATAAGAAATCTAACGTCTAACTAACAAATTATCTAAGAAAACTTATTAGCTACAAGTAGAGTAATCACTAATTTAACGAATAACCAATGATGCTTGGAATAAGCCATAACTCAACAAAACCATTTATACTAATAAGAGATTAACGCAGAAATCAGGTTGCATACGTCGAAGTTAACCACAGAATCTGTAACAAAATTACTACTAGTGGTTTCATGTGAAGGATTTAATTAAGTTCCGTACAAACACTGAAAAACTAAGTCATTACCATAGACACATCTACATAGAAGCGAGCATAAGGATATTACCTAGACTAGGAAATTCTATCGAAAGTAGGCCAAGAAGCGGAGTGGTAAAAATCGCCTCATTTTCAGGGGAAAAACGCCTCGAACGCGTTCCCTCACCTAATCGCGTGGTCCTCTGTGTAGCACATCGCGCTGACAAATCAGAGCGCACCATACCGATGCACTTGCATAGATATATGGCTCTGCATGTCGAGAAGCTACTCTGCGGGGTGAGGGGAATGAATACGTGTATGGTCGAGATAGACCACGGGGAAATTCTTATAATCAGGATAGGGTTTTATCCCTTCTCTTCTTTTACGCGCTTGACGACAAGAATTTTCGACGCTCAGGAGCCCTAAAAAAAGGCCGCGAAAATCGGCCGGCGACACTTTTTCACGGGGAGCCAAGTAAGACTTTTTTCACGGGGAGTCAAGTAGCACTTTTTCACGGGGAGTCAAGTAACACTTTTTCACGGGGCGTCAAGTAAGACTTTGACTGACAGTTTCACGGGGGGTTAAGTAGAGGACTAATCACTAGCCTGGCAGTCAATAAGTCGCCGGCAGTTAATTAGAATTTTTCCAAGGCAACAAGTAGTATTGTTTGCCGGGAAATAAAGTAGTACAGAACGATAATTTTTCACCACGGCTTAATTTTCACAAAGTATAGTTTCAAGTAATACAGAATAAGAGTACAGTACTTATAGTTATTAACGCTTGTAAAATCGGGAATATTGAACGTGCAACATTCAACTACTCATGTAGTTTTATTTCAATAAATAATTATTAATACGCACCAACGCCTACGTTCGATTTTTAGTCTGTCTGACTACACTAATCTACGTCCAACCAACGTTCAACAGTAAGAACCACATCAACAAACAACCGTAAGTATAATTTTTAATTACCAATTGAAGTGAACTCTTGCTCCGCGTGAAATTGTCATTCAAGTCCCTCCCCATTATTCGTGAAGTGATTATCCCCAACCAAGAACAAAACGCACTCCAGCCCTATCCCGAGTAATTTTCCGCGAGGTTAGACTCAAAAACGGGCTTGCGTCTTTGGTATTTTCTCGTCGGGTGTGGTAAAGGGAGAATTTATTCTCCTTGACCAGAGCACGGAAAAGATACACCGAAACGTGAAATCTATGTTAAATTCGTGGGTTCGTAAGATAGGCCGCGATTTTGACGTAACACTTGTCCTTGTTGGTGTTCGGTTCCGGTGATACCTATAACATTTAAACAGAACATAGCCAACCAAGGCTATTGGTGCTACTGTACCCAGTGAGTAGAAACTCAGATTATGGATGTGCTACATCCTGTCTCCATCTGTATTGAGGTTGTCCACGATTTGGTCGGCTCGAGCTCCGAGTTTATGAAGCTCTTCTGGGTCTCGCAGCACGCTCTGTAATGGAATTGTCCTCTCGGTCTGCGTAGGGGGTGCCTGAACTTCAATTTCCGTTAATTTTAAATTGAACGACGGGAGGTAGTTTTTTCGGATGATCTGCGATGTTCGCCCGATGGTTTTGATGCTGAAATCTCGGGCGGTTACTATACATACGCCTACCAAAGCCATTATTCCCGTATTATCTAACATTTTAAGCCGAGTGGGATTTTTCCCACAATTTTTCTAGGGTTGGCGCGACGTATAGCCATCACCCTTGCTGTTGCATTAGGACGATGAGGGGATGGGTTAGTTGGATAACCCTTTTCGCGCATTTCTCGCCGTTATTTGTGTCCATTTTCGCTGTAGGCCTTTCTGTGCTCTATTCAGCGTTGGGACTAGATTGTCTACGCGTGCCTTCTTCCTCACTCTGAGGATTATTAACATGTGTATATCAACCAAATAGATTGTGCACGTTATTCTTTTTACACTCTACGCTGAACACTATCCTGTGTCAGTATTAATATGCTATACATTTTTCGTGGTTCTTTTCTGGCACGGTCACAGTATTCCGTCCCCTCCGGATTGCGTAATGAAATTGCAGTTTCTTTTCAATTATTTCGTTCAATATATTTTTCCGATATGTATACGCTCTTTTTCCTGTTGATAAAATTAGGTCTCCTAAGACCTCTTCTACTTTATTGGAGCTCCCTACCCTGCGTCCTGAGGGGCTCCTTCCCACATTTATTTTCTAGCTAATATTTAGTTTTAACGAGCTGTAAGTATTCGAATTCCTCAATTCCTGAGCTATTAGTGCTCGATAAAGAACTTCGGGCGGTTTGCGTGCACCGCCTGGATTTTACGTCCCTTCCGGACCACGTAGTTGACGGGGGGCCTCTTCTCTACTATTTCGTGAGGACCCGTCCACTTCGGGGTCAGCTTGGCTGACCGCCCCCTTCGCACCGTCTCGTCACGGAGGAGTACGCGTTCGCCGACGCGATACTCCTGCACCTGTGCGCCATGGTCGTATGTAGTCTTCGACCGTCTTTTCGCGCCTTCTAGGTTGTCTCGTGCTACAGTCCATGCGGCGCGTAATCGCTCGCGTAACTCGTGGACGTAGTCATCGTAGGCATAAGTGCTGCGTGGTTCTTGTTTCACGGCGGTCAGCGATTCGGCCTCGCGTCCGTACACCAACACGTGGCGTGACAGTCCGGTCCCCGTATGTGGAGTAGTGTTGTATATGAACATCGCATACGGCAGCCACTCGACCCAATTTCCTTGATCCTCATCTATGAAATTTTTTAGGTACTCAGCGAGGGTGCGATGCGATCTTTCCAATGCGCCGTTTGATTCCGGATAGCAGGCCGTCGTTTGTATCTTCTTGATTCGCAGCAGTCGACACATTTCTTTGAAGGTCGAGCTGAGGAAGTTCGTGCCCTGATCTGATAATATTATTTCCGGCGTTTCGTGCCGGCAGATCAATTCTTCTACGAGCGCTCTAGCGACTGTCGAAGCCTCTTGGTTCGGCAGTGATATTGCTGCACTGTATTTGGTAAGCGCGTCCTGGAACGTAAGTATGTATTTCTTTCCGGAAGCGCCTTCCGGTAGCGGTCCGACGATGTCGACCGCGACTTTTTCAAATGACCTCGATGGGGTGTCCGTTACCACCATCGGCACTTGTTCCTTTTTCCTGATTTTATTCTTTTGGCAGGATTCACAGGACGATATATAATTTTCTAAATCTCTTCTCAGGCCGGGCCAGTCGTATTTGGTCCGAATCCGATGTAACGTACGCCGTATACCCTGATGCCCTCCTATGGGGGTGTCGTGGTATTCTCTAATTATTTTCTGGCGGTCATCGGCAGAAGGAGTGGCTACGCCACTGTGGCAGTCGCTATACTTTTTTATAACGCTGTCTTCGTCCGTGCTGCTGGAAGTTCGTGGGCTACGGGCCCCGCCGTGCCTCGCTTCCTCAGCAGGCCTTTGCGGTGCTCTGTCCGCAGTTTCGTCGCTCGGTGTGCCCACCGCTAGCTCCGCCGTTGGGTCGCTCTCTGTCTCGAGCGGCCTTGCTACGTTGGCTTTTCGCGGCCTTCCGCGCTTCGCGGGTCCGCCATGCTGTGCTGGGCCCGCTCCGTCCTTGTCAGCGGTGCTCGCAGTCTTACCAGTGGCTTGCGTATGTAGCTTGCACGGTCTGCCCCTTCCCCGACTGCACGGCTTTTCGGCGGGGCTGTGGGGTTCAGTTGAGCGATCTACATGCACGCTGCGGATCTCACCATCTTCTTCTGGCGCATTGGCCAGCGCGGCCTCTCTCTCTGCCGCGTTGCTGGGCTGGTCCAGGGTATTCTCGGCTCTCCGCTTTGTGCGTCTGTCCGTATTTGGGCGCTTGCTGTCCTCGTCTCTCTCGCGGGCGGGCTCGACCTCTCGCTCCAGCAAGCTAACATGGCTATACGGGGTTTCTTCAGCTGTCCGCTTTGTGCGGTCATTCGTTGTGCCCACTTGCCCCGTCATGCTGTCCTTTTTCGACACACGAACTTCGCTCTTCGCTCTCGCTTGGGCCCTCGTAGTAAGGCATATTCGACTTAGCGCATCTGCATTCGTGTTTCGCTTTCCTGCCTTGTACTCTACGTTAAACTCATGTTCCGCCAATTTAATTTCCCAACGCATCAATCTCGAACCTGGGTCCTTTACTCCGAACAGCCAGGTGAGCGGTTGGTGGTCCGTCACTACTGTGAAACAGGTACCATAAATATATGGCCGGAATTGAGCTAGGGTCCATATTATCGCGAGTAGCTCTTACTGCGTGTGTTACTATGTCGTCGAGGTACACATAGCATTTGACGCCCTGTAGTGCTGCTAACGCGGAGTTTATTAGCCGCTGGAAAGTCGGTGGTGCGTTCTTTAATCTGAATGGATTCAAAATGACCCCGCGGAGTAGAAAATGCCGTTTTTCTATGTTTTCCTGCGCCATCGGGATTTGGTGAAATCCAGAGGCGACATCCAAAGTCGTATAATATCGGGCCCGTCCCAACTGGTCCAATATTTCGGTGATATTGGGCAGTGGGCACGAGTCTCCGATGGTGGCTTCCTTCAAATTCAGAAAGTCCACCACTACGCGCATTTTCATCACTCCGACGGCATGGGATTTCTTAGCCACGACCATCAGCGGCGCGTTACATTGGCTCCTGCTGGACTGGGCTATTCCTTCCGCTAGCATTTTGTCTGTCGGCATCTCCACTTCTCTTTCTCGTGGGCGAGTTTAGCCTCTCCCTCCGATGAGTTATAGTGGTTGCCTTGGGTATCTTCGACTCTTCGCTTTGTGCGGCTGTTCGTATACCCGATTGCGCTATCATTCTCTTTTTTGTGGGACTTTCTTTTCTGTCCCACTTGGGCTCGTGTGGTCGCGTATATGCGACTCAGAGCGTCTGCATCAGTATTTCTTTTTCCGGCTTTATGCATTTTATCGGACCCATGCCCCGATTTTACGTTCTTCCCAGGCGAGGGTTGCGATCCTATGTCCTTCGATCCGACCTTAAAGGGTGCGCGATACTGCACCTCATGCGGGCGCTGTCGCTTGTTCCCTCGTAGATGGAATACACCGTTGTATTCGCACACTATTCCTGCGCGAGCTGCTTGCTTTTCACTGATGAGGGGCACTAAGTCGGGCTTCCGTTGTTGCTGCGCAAAGCGTTTGGCTTTCTTCCCCGTGCTCTCTGAGCTTACGCGCAGTGTCTTGACCTGTCGGCTACGTACGGCCTTCGCTATCTCCGACGGCTCGAGTGTCGCCGTCGGCTGTTGCACTTCCCCGTCGTGTTTAGGAACATTTAAACTCACTCTTTTGGTTCTTGACGGTGTGACACGGGGTTTCTCTATGATGCCTCGGCCGATCCCGCTCCTTGTAGGTAGTCTGACAAATTTATTTTTCTTGGCGGCATTCATGTTAGACCCGTTTCCGGAAGGAAGATTTATCTTTGTAAGCAGGCCTATGTATTTACACGTGGCGGCAGTTCTACTGCGTGGTGACGAGGATATCCTCGTCGCGCCGTCCCGTAGCGGCAAGCAGTGCCCATACAACTTGAGCATCTCGCCATGCAGGATGTCCGCTTTATGCTGCTTGATAAAGTCCATGCCAAGTAATCCGTTGACCTTCAACGGCACATTGTTCGGAACGATGTAGAACCAATGCTCTACATTAAAAGCCGGTGTCTCGAGTACATTTTTAGCTATCCCGAGGGGGGTGAATTTTTCGCCCGCTACCCCCTGCAGTTCAACAGTGCAGTCGCTCACCATGGTCTCTGGTTTGAGACAGCCTTCCTTGATTATGCTGCACTGCGCTCCGGTGTCCGCTTTGAGGGTGAGTACCCTGGTCGTGGCCAACGGTGCATCGATATCGAAGTCGCTGGCGGTGGCACTCGACGCCGGCAGCGTTACTTGTAGAAGCTGCAGCATTTTTTTCTTCTGCTTGCACGCAGGTCTCTGCTGGACAGTTAGCGTATTCAATCTCAGTGCGCCCAGCGTGTTCACGCTTGCAGTGGCTGGATCTGGCCCCGCGGTTACAGTATTCCTTGCATCTTTGTGGCCTGTATTTCTTCCCTGTCGGGGCGGCTGCGTCGGCTCGCGTTTATTCTACGACAGTCTCTTCCGGCAGTCCTTCCACATGTGGCCTTTCTTCTGGCAGTAATTGCAGGTTATTTCCACATTGTGGATTGACGTGTTTTTACTGGGTACTGGTAGGCTTACTCGTCCCATATCCCGGGTGCAGTCTCGAGCCATGTGTCCAGTTTTTCCGCAGGTGAAACATTTTTCTCCCTGCCGGGGTGATGCGCCTTGGGACCTTCTGGGGTGGCTTAATACTCCACCTACCCCTCCCTTTGGCTGCACCAAATTGGTTATCTCTATGGCCCCTGCCACAGAGTCATGCAGCGATTGGTAATTTCCAGCACGCACCAGCACTTGCACCTGGCCGTGCAGGCCGTTTTCGAAGCTGACCTGTGCGCTTCGTCGTGTGACGCTCTCGACGGTGATCTTTTGATCCTCTGTTTGCAATAGTTCGCAGAGTATTTCGGCGATGTCTACCGTGATCCTCTTCGTCCTTGCCGCGTAGGCGGCGATGTCCTTGTTCTGTCCCTGCCGGAGGGAGCTGAATTCCATTTGCAGCGCGGCCAGAGACTTCCGTTGTCCGTACAACGCTTCCAACTCGCTCCTGAGTTGCGCCATGGTACTGATAGTTTGTGCTGCAGTTGCCTTGCTGCCGCACCCTCTAGCTTACTCGTGACTATCAACTCCAGGAGGGTGTCGTGCTCCTCCTCTGCTACCCTGCGGAATATCGTCTCGCAGGACTTTAAGAAGAGCGGCAATGCCTTCGAATCTTTGCCATCGAACGTTTTTTCCAATTTTATACCGAGACTGAGGCTGAGCATATTTGAGGGCCTCTGTGTCTCCTCGAACCGCGTGCGTCTCGGGGGCAGTGTGGGGGGCGGAATGTCCTCCATCCCTGCTCCTCCTAACCGTCGCTGGAGCTCGGCAATTTGCTCTCGTAAGGAGTGGATGAGTTCGTACTCGTCCGCACCAACCTCGTTTAGCGTATCTGCCAAATTCCGTCTTGCCGACAGTGTTTCAGCTTCTCTGAGTTCGCGATCGAGTTTGCGTTGGCCTCGATCGTGCTCGCGCTGCAGCCTTTTGTACTGGCGTCACGCTCTTTCCATTTCGCGTTGGCTTCGGTCGACCGCGTCTAACCGATCGCGTACTCTTGCTGGTACCGACCGGGCTGTCGTACCGGTAGCTGCAGAGAAACCTACTCGATCTATAGTTCGCATATTCTCTATTTCCTGATCAACCATGTTTTCGGTGACGCGCTCGGGCGTTCGTTCACCAGTTGCCATATTAAAAACGTCGTCGCTAACGTCGCTGTCGAAATCCCCGAACGACGCACCCCTACGTGGGTTTACACCAAACTGGGCCGTTAGTCGGTCTGCAAGGGCCTCTGGTCTGGTCGAGGGGATTCGCCCCGACGGCGAGAGCTCGATTAGCGCCCTGCGCGCTTCGTAAACGATGTCCCCTACGGCCGCGGCTAATCCGGCTGTGGGGTCTACCCCTGCGCCAGGCAACGTCGTCTCTAGCGAGTTGCCCCTATGTCTTGATCGGGCTCCTCTAGACTCTGACATGTTTGCTAATTTCGCGGCGAGCTCTACTTTATAATATTCCCACAAAATCTGAAGAGAAATATACATCTAGTAGAATATTTTTCCAAATTTCGGTTCTACTCTGGCTTTGGCAAATTTTTTTTTTTTTTTTTTATTACGGCAATATGTAATAGTAATGTAACCGCCACTTACAAAAAGATGATCTAGTAGACGGTCCTTTCCATGGCGTTGTTCTCGGATGCAGTTCCTCCGGTGCTGTAGACCTGTTGTCTCGTAGCTTCCCTCGAAGGCTGGTCCAGTTATCCTCCCTGGTACCGTTGACCCGTCTCTTGGTGGTTCCTGGGCTCGTCTTCTGTGCGTCGGCAATGATTGCGCGACGGTCTCGTCTCGAGTTAACGCTTTGGGTACTCGGTTGCACACTTTGTGCGTTTTTCCACGACTTCACGTTATACCGTCAATCGGGATTTTAAACGGTTGACCGATCACACCGCACCGACGTTCACTTTGCGTCTTCGCGTTAGATTAGTCGGGTTTTCACGAACTACACTGGTGTCCTTACACGCGTCGTAGTCGTCGCTTCAGAGTCACTCTTAACTTTGTCCAAAACACTTTTGTCCAAATAAATTACGAATCACTTATCTTCGGCAGATCCCACCGCTGCCACCAAATGTTATGCTGGTACCGCGTAATGGGATTATTCGGTATTCGGTATAATATTAAAAAGTTATTATTTTTGGGATCGTTTGCCGATAAGGAGATGCATCTCGAGTTATCGATGAAAATGCGAATCTATATGAAAGGAAGTGTTTATTATAGGCAACGGTAACTTTCCATTGTCTATTTAAAAGTCAAAGTAAGAATATATCAAAGTAAGATACAATAATATGTTGTTTCGAGTATTTAACGAGGAACCAACCCGTTTTCTTTTCAATCTAATTTAATACTGTTTTTCGTAAAGCAGTTGTTAACTGTCTTCACGAAAATCCCTTAATTCGCAAAGTTAGCGTTAGCCTATCGTCGAACGCCAAGCGAGTTGCTCATGCTGCGTCGGCGTTCTTGGGGTCGTTCGTACGATCGGGCATTGGACTTCGTTTCCTGTCTTGAACGAATTCCAATGTTTCTTTGCTTTGGAATATTCCCGAATATACGAAATACGAAGTGGAATATTCCGCGGCACAACACCACAGTCAAACAGTCTCGAATCCGCAGTCTCATAATCTTCACAGCGATATACAACAAATGGTACGGAGTAATTGCTCGACGGTCAGTACGACCAATTCACTGGAAGCTATCATGAATGGTGTAGCTCTAATGTCTTCTTTAAATGTTCTAAATTGTCCTAAATAAATAGTTGGAAATGACAATTCTTCCGCGTGTTCATTAAATAATAAACTACGAGGAATATTGTATTCTCCAGGTGCGATTCTCAAATATTTTTCGTCGTTCCACAGAAGCGTATGTTGCTGAGCTGTAAGACTCTCCTCTATGGGAATATCTTCACTGACTTCACCTATGTTACCTATTTGTTGAGTTTCTTCATCATCATCACTGAGGAATCCACGATTGATTGTGATATTGCAGCGAGTATAAAGAGGCGTGTTTACCAAATATTGTAACCAGGTCTTAATATTTTTCTTATTAATTAATCCTTGTAAATAGCTCGACTTGTGAATTCGTTTCCTTTTGATATTAACGTAGATGCAATGATCATCGCTGATATCTCTTGGAAGTTGATTCACCATTGTATCCACAGATATTGGCACATTGATAATCTGACCGTATATACCAAATTGCCCATAAACATGCCGTAGTCTTCGTACCTGCATAAATGGTAGACGAGGAGAAATTAATCTTTCCGAAACTAAGTCAAGTTTCGGTAAATGTGCAGGAATTTTTGGATATTTAAATCCATTGTACGTTGACTATATTGGAATATTTTGTTTGTCAAGAGCAACTTTACAAGTCGAACAAATCATTGCATCGTTAATGTTGTTGATATTCTGGAAAGTATAAAATTTATGTTTGTTAATTTCTTCATTGTGATAAAGTATGTGCATACTTCGATATTATTTCAAAATAATATTATTTCTTACCATTATTTTCTTCAACAGATCTTCATAATTGTCAGATGCCTTTTTTAAGTCATTTTTAAACCACAATCTATTGCAGACTGTAGATGAATAACCAAATGGATTTTTCCGGAATTTTCGATCGAAATTTTCATGAGCCTTTTTATGTTTTGTAATGTCGTCGTACTTCAAAGTCAAAGTTGAATCACGGAGGTCTGATTGTTCTTCATTATTTCCCGACGGATTATTACTATGAACAGAGAAAGATATATATTTAAACATAAAATATGAGCCTAAATTTTTTTATCAACAACACAACATATATAATTGCAATAATAATTACGATTCGATGTTGATATTATCATTTCTTCTCTCACGATATTCTCGCGTACGTTATGATGTTTCTATTTGTTGCTGTGATTGTGAATTCCCTTTTCTAGTTAGCTCTGCGGATATGCTGTTTATTGTTGATGGACCAGCCCTTTGATTTACTTGTGATGATGATGTGCTGACTATAGCATCTACATCTTGATCACTTTGCTGCTTCAACAGTATTTTCTTTGCTCTAAGTAAGAAAATGCAAATAAGAATTTTACGAGCCTTCAATGGCATAAGTTTTATAAATAAAAATAGATTAATATTTACAATTTTTTTCTCTCCCGGTATTCTTGCATGCGTTGAGCTGCAGTTTTCGCCTGTTTTTTTGACGACTCACTAACGCCTTTTTTTTCCCTCTCCATCGCCATGTTACCTCTGCAGACTTTGCTCTTTTTTCTATTGTCCTTATTTCAGAGGGTCCAGGGACTTGATTGTCTTCTGATGGACCAGCATTTCGAATATCTTCTGTAGCAATTTCAACTATTGCATCTAATTCCTGTTGTTGCTTACTTTGTTGTTTAAGCAATTCTTTTCGTGCTCTGAATTCTCGACCACGTTCTGCAGAAGTTTTTGGCGCTTTATTCAACCTATAATTTCATCATTTTAGTTTGGAAAATTTAGTAAATTATTATTAGAGTCATGAATGATTATAAAAATAATAAAGTAAAAATTAATTTACCTAACTCCAATAATTTGTCTCGGTTTTTGTACATGATCTATAATGGGATTTTCATCATCAACTTCCATTTGATTATTGTCATGTTTAATCACGATGTCACCAATTATTTGTAATGGTGAACCTCTACAATTAATAATTATTTTATTATTTACGTACTAGTTAAATTTTATGTTACCCTATTTTTAAATGAAGTAAATTGTAGAAACGCGAGGCCGAAATACGGAAGAGTAACAAGGAGAAGAGAGAGAGAGAGAGAGAGAGAGAGAGAGAGACAAGAAAAGGACAGAGAATCAAACGCGCCCCAATGTCGAGAGTAGAATGCCGCGTATTAGTAGAGGGAGAAAATAGACAAGGAAAAAGGAACGCTGCATATGACGCTACGACGCTAGCAACTAGTATGAGATACGCACTCACCTTCGTGATTCATTATCAGTTGATTGGGTCTCACTAGGTTTATTATGTTGTCACACACTTTTTATGCACAATTTCCGTACGTAATTCCTTCTTAGTTGATGGTCCTGGAGCATCTTTTTCATATTCAGAGTCTGTGTCACTTCCTGCCATAATTTGGTATTATTCACCTGAAAATTCACAAAATATGAACTTTAAAATGAATTTACAATTTTATTCACTTTAAACGTAGAATATTTAATGTATTGAACAAAATTTTAATTTATAAAACTGTTCAAGAACGAAATGAAATTACGAAAAATCAAGAAATCACTGTTCGCGTAACGCTAGCAAACTCGCAAACGAACTACTGACTGAGATATCATATATATATATATATATATATATATATATCAGGGGTACAAATTGAAAATGCGGGTTTGATAACAGATGGCGTTACTAACGCTATACGCATCAGGCAGTACTGTGACTATGTTCATGTCAAAGCTACGTCTTATAGCTTTAATTTTCAGTATGTGTCAATTTGTCGCAGTGTCAAATTCTTAGTTTTTTTGAGCTCTCAATATGTCGAGTTTCGTGCCAACAAAACAGCATTTGCGGGAAGTTTTAATTTACTTCTTTAATTTGAAGAAAAGTGCTGCTGAAGCACATCGATTGGTCTCCGAGGCTTATCCGAGTCATGTTCCATCGGTTTCAACGTGCGAGAGATGGTTTGTGCGGTTTAGAAGTGGTGATTTTGACGTTGAGGACAAAGAGCGGCCGGGCCAAGTGAAAAAGTTTGAGAATGCTGAATTGGAGGCAATACTCAATGAAGACTCGTGTCAAACTCAACAAGAGCTCGCAGATTCATTGGGAGTGACACAACAAGCCATTTCCCATCGTATAAAAGCCCTCGGAATGATCCAAAAGCAAGGACATTGGGTGCCGTATGAGCTGAAGCCGAGAGACGTCGAGCGCCGTTTTTTTGCATGCGAACTGCTGCTCGAACGGCAAAAACGGAAGGGTTTTTTGCATCGCATTGTCACTGGTGATGAAAAGTGGATCCATTACGATAACCCGAAGCGCAAAAAATCATATGGTTACCCCGGCCATGCATCATCATCGACGGCCAAACCAAATATTCACGGCGCCAAGCTCATGCTCTGTATTTGGTGGGACCAGCTGGGTGTGGTGTATTATGAGCTATTGAAATCGAACGAAACCATCACAGGAGCACTATACCGAACTCAATTGATGCGTTTGAGCCGCGCACTCAAAGAAAAACGGCCACAATACGAGCAAAGACACGACAAAGTAATTTTGCAACATGACAACGCTCGGCCACATGTTGCAGCGCCGGTCAAAACATACCTACAAACGCTGAAATGGGAAGTCTTACCCCACCCGCCGTATAGCCCAGATATTGCTCCTTCCGATTACCACCTTTTCCGATCGATGACACATGGCCTAGCTGACCAGCGCTTCCATTCTTACGAAGAAGCCCAAAAATGGGTCGATGACTGGATAGCAGCCAAGCCGGCCGAATTTTTTCGCGACGGTATCCGTAAATTGCCAGAAAGATGGGAAAAAGTTGTGGCTAGCGATGGACAATACTTTGAATAATTCATTTGTTACCATTTTTTCAGAATAAACGTTCAAAAATAGAAAAAAATCCCGCATTTTCAATTTGTACTCCTGATATATATATATTTTTTTTTTTCATGCACTGGCTATGAGAGGAAGAGAGAAAGAAAATGTGCGCGCGCACTGCTCTCTCTTGCTCCTACAGTGTGATACAGACAATAGGCCTGCACTGTGTCTTAGATATACGAAACGTAACTGGCTATGAGAGAAAGAGAGAAAGAAAATGTGTGCTCGCACCGCTCTCTCTCTCTTACCCCTACAGAAATATACGAAACGTAACTCTTTCTCTTTCTATCTTCACTAACTTATATCTCTCTCTCAACTTTCGTTCGCCTCGCCCGATCACACTTTTCGTAACGCTCTCGTCACGCATTCACCAGCTTACTCCCCAAGTCAAGCGTGCGTAAAGAAGTTTTACTTCAAAAACGTCCACAAAACAATCGGTACTATTTTACCTGGTATACCTCAACTTAGTGAACGAAGTTGGTAGCGTTGATCGCCTACTATCGTCGGCGTCGACTACGGATGATGACATCGGACGACGTTTTTCTTTGCTGAAGCTCAATCTAACTGTACCGCTTGAGTTTCCTCCTCTTGTTTTCCATTACACGAATGACGGAACTTCCGTGTCAGTTTATATAAGAGGGCTGCTTCTTCAGAGAAACAATTAATTTTTTAAAATTAAATATAAATAATGAAATACAAATAGGAAATGTTTTTAAATTACGAATTTTGTTCACCAAGTTCCGCTGCCTTGCTGCTAATCGACATTGTTATGTATTCCATGACTTTTGCTGTGTTAATGAAACAAATACGAAAGCTTTTTCTTCGTCCTGCCGCAGACCATTGCTGCTTCTTCGGGTTTAAGACTGTGCCAGCACAAGTTTCCTTTTTTCTCTGTTACTATCCTCAACGTATAGTTTGTAATATCTCGAGGGAAATGTACGTTATATATAAATATTTATAACGGTGCCTTTATTATAAGTAGCTGAACACATGGAGAATGATTGCGTTCGCGACGCAACATTTATAAGATCCGTATCCTTCGGCACCACCAAGGTCGTCATGTGCTCGAGCGCTTCATGAAAGAATTGCTTGGATCCGATGATCTCATACGTTGTTGCACGAGAATTATCTTTTCGTGGACATACGATATCTACCTCGTTCATACACCGCTGAATCGTTTTACTTTCACGCTCTAGCATTTGCATGAATATAATTTCGTCTACTTATTTCAACGAGCATATCAAATGTTGGCCATTGCCAAATAATCTTTGGAGAGCTATTTCGGAAGCGTTTCTGTTTCGGTTCTCCAGATTCCTCTTGATTCTCGTATTCTTCATTAACACTATCGCTTATTTTACCAAATGAGACAGCTCTGTGCCAATAACACGAACTTAGGAGCGTATAATGCGCTGTGTGATCTATGCGAGCACTACACATTTTCTCGGCATCAGCTCGACGAGCTTTGAAGTATCGTTGTACGCGAGAAAAATCACTTTTAAACACTCTCCACTCGTCCGCACTGAGTGTAAACCTGGTAAAAGTATTCGTCAATATTTTCACCACTGGGGTAAGATACCCAGAATTCAACTCGAGAACAGCGACGATTGTGTTGTCAAATTTTTATCAATTTTGCTTTCTCGTAGACTGTAACCCATTTCATATAGATTATCTCCACCATCTAATTGCAATGCCATTTCTTCGATACTGGAAATCATACGACTGAAAATGATTCACCAATATCCTTTCATATTCGTCGCATTCTCCTTAACAACCTAGTAACAGCAGCAGCAAATATATATCGAATCACTTGCATACTCTCGCGCACGTATGCGCATATGCACACGTTGACATAAAGACCAGATGATATGGCATGAAAACTAAATAATATTCGTTGTTAAGCGACGTAATTTTGCATTACTTTCCAATGCATTACATTCTACTACGTTTCGTAAACAAAGTTTGATGCTATATCGCTCGATTTCCACCGAGCTAGCGGGAACCGCTGACAGGAAATGAGGACGTGCCTGCCGAGCGACGATAGACTAACGCAAAAATTGCGAACAAATAATTTTCGGTAAACGCAGTTAGTAACCGCGTTTACGAAAATTAGTCTTAAGGTAGATTTCAGAGAGATTGGTTGGTTCCTCATCGGAGACTCGAGAACATCGAAACCTTATATTTAAGACTTTATTTTATACTTGTGTATTATAATAAATAACGGAAAGGTTTTCGTTTTTTCTGAAAGCTCTCGTATCTTCATTCCATTCACGCGAGTTTTAACTCCTTATTAGCAAACGATCCCGATAAGAACTTTTAAAAATATTCTCCCGCTTTGAAAAATCGTAGTAGTTAATTAATTAAAAAGTAGTTAATTGTCTGATTTGCTGCTGCTACTACTACTCTAATAGGTTAATCTTGGCGAGGGCAGTTAATAACTCATTGATAAGAAAATTGATAGTGTTTATGATTGATGCGTAAGCCGTTGTTTGAGAATACACTAGCATTCTGCTACGCGTGGCTCGCCGGCTCACTGCAAGCAAGCGTGGGCAAGCGTTTGCTTCTGCTGCGTGGCGGCAACACCTCACGGGAGCGTAAACTACACGAAGTAAGCATGTGGTTTGAGGTTATAGAGCGCACGCGCTCTATAATGGCGTTGGTAGCAATGGCTGGTTTTTAACCGCAGTCATCTGTACTTTCAAAAATCTGGCGAAACAGTACGGTCTCACCTCGTCTAGAGTATGTGCTCAGCTGTACAGTTTTGGTGCGCAATCAGTGATCAACCAGTCTCAAAGAACAACTATAAAGTATAGTGAACGTCGGATTATAAATAAGTTGTGAATTGTGTGCGACTCGGCGGTGGATCTTCATAAATCGGTCTCACCTTGTGCTGTGTCATGATCGCGCATCACTAGCGTTATCACGTGACATTAGCCACCGGACTTTGCTCAACTTTGTGCTCACCGATTAATACAATCGAATGCGAAGTCAGTACAGCTCTTTTTTATTTTGCTACCTTTTTGTGAACCTAAACAATGACTTTTGTATATTTTCTTTCTTGTTTTCTTTGTTAATTCGTCGACTGCATTTTTCATGAGGAGCAATAAAAGCCAAACTTTCTTAATATCTGTGTACCACTACTAATCTTATTTCGAAACCAATAACAGGCCACCACACCTCCATCAACTGAGTTTCTCGAACAGCCGTCGTTGAGTTCGCGATGGGGGAGAAGAAATTTACACGCTATGGGATGTTCCTACTCAGGCGATTGTTCGTAAGTCTCGCCGCATGCTGTGTGAGTGTCATCAGCGCGATTTCGTTGATGCATATATTATTCGAATGTTTGATAATCAAATAATTAGTGATTCGGTGGTGCGTGTTATTCGTCGACGTGGTCGGCTGAATCAGCCTGCTATGTAGCCTATACTCAATGAAGGTCATAAGTAAAATATTACACCGCGTTATTTACTGTTATTTTATTTCCTATATTTTAAAAGATTCTCATTTAGTTCGACGATATGAAGAAGGACAAATGGTATCCGACTCCTATTCTTTCAATGAGGAGGTTAGAACTATTTCACGCGATGATAGCAGGGATAATGATGTTGACAGCGCTGTAGGGAATTGTTGGGCAAATTTTACTCAACTCTTCTGTGGATATAAGCCAATAAACGGTCTTTTCATGGTCGGTTCTACGGAGAAGCCAGAAGGAGCCGTCATAGGTCCGTCGTTACAGTTAAAGTGAGGATACCGAAGGCAATGCAGACAAACAGGAAGAAGCGCAGGTGTAGGAACTTAAGGAGGAAGAGGAGAAGAAGGAGGAAGACCCGGTATATTCAGGTACATTTTTTAGTAACTCCATTACGATAGCAAAAATAAAAACGATTACCGAGATAACAACAGTAAAGATGAAAAATCTGAGTATGAGTCGGCATCAAACGTTTTTTGCTCTGCACAATTCAATGTGCCGAGACCGCCGACAATCGAGTTGGTTTACGCAATACGTCGGCAGTTCCCGGGAGCAGTCGAGGTGTTTGAGGATTGTAAACAATACATAAGGTCGTAATCCATACACTAAACAATTTATATACGCAGTATATAACTTGTGGCAAAAAAAAGTGAAAAAATGTTCATTTATGATTGCAGGTGGGTAGACTGGTGACGGAAGGACCGCAATAAAGGAAGGCGACATTTTACCCCCTGTTCAACACTTCGGTATACACAATGAGAAGAGGTAATATTTTCTACGTTTTAGGATGCAGGGACGGAAAACAGATTTTTATTTTCGCCAACGACGAAACAGTGTTGATGATCCGACTTGGTTCGAGGGTGGTGTACGAGATGTTCACACTCATTTTACAGAATCGTGCGGGGGTCATGATTATGTGGGTATAATTCTGAGCGCACCGTCTTTCACATAAGGACCTGCATAGATATCATTTCGACCAGCGCATGGAATCGTTCCTGACGATTAATTACTGGTGTACATCAGAGCGCGCATGAATTTTGACTAGACAATAGTACCTGCAGAATGACAACGTCTATAGTACAAAGCGTCGAAGGCACCAAGGAGGGGGGGGGGGGGGGGGGGGGAACGTGCTTACGCAGGAGTCTACAGCAAGAAGTCAATTTTAAGCATAAGTAATAGTGATCATTTCTGTCAACAACCTTCCCTTGTCACAGCCCGTGCGCATGCCAAACGCGGTCGAATTCATACGGCTGCATTACACAGACGATGGTGTCAAATTCGGAATGTACTTTGAGGAACGCAATATGCAGCAGCGACAGTACTCACGTGTAATGCGGGTGTACCGATGCCGTCTCGAAGATGCGGGTTTCGCAGGATACAACTAGTTCAGGACTACTTAGTTCACGAGGGTATAGCAATCATGGTTTATGAATTCCTAGCCTTCGGAAAACGGATTCCGGCTCTGTACGACGGGCGAATATCTGTACTCTCGACAATAGGTGAAATTAATCATACACTATTAATTCTGTATTGCGAGCATTCTCACCACTACCAGCTAATATTAAATCTCGCTGGTGCGCTAGGTAGTCGTGGATTCCGCACACAGTTTAACTCTAGGTATACACGAGCACCCGAGCATCGCTGTAGCTATCAATGTGCTCGGTGTAAATGAATTTATTGCAACGGCGATAAAGATTCTCAGTCTGAGTGTCACGCAGACTGTAATCGCTCATTCTTTGGCGTTTTTGTGTAGATTATCACAAGGACGAGAGGTTCACGGATATCAACTGTGAATAAGAAGATGCATGTATGCTGTGACATAATCACACATATCAGCGTAGGTCCTCATGCAATGACTAGTGACGAGATAGCACGAAATACAGCAAACAAACACGACTAGAGCATCGATCGTTATTTCAAGCGACTAGGGGAGCCCAAAAGTATACTCAGGTCATATAAAAACACCTCAGCGAAAGACTCGGTACACAAGTACCGAGGCTGGCGGGCAATAGGCCATTGCCTCGAGATAGAAAAACTCGAGCTATCTCCGCTCCGGAATTCCCTCGCTGACCAGAACAGCAGGTCAGCGACCAGCTGGCCTTGCTGGGAGGTGAGGGGAAGGCGGTGAGCGCGGCAACGGTAGTTCGCAAAAGCCGAAAAGATGCGATAGATTTGAAAATTACGATGAAGAGTAGCGAGAGGGGAATGAGGCGAGGGGAAGCGTATAAAAGAGCCTGCGCGGGGAGAGGAAGCTCTCTTATTCTTGAAGCTAGTATAGCAGAAACATAAAAAGATAAGTGGAAAAACTAAATAAGAATTAACATAGAGAACGGGATAACGAATTAGTGAAATTAAAACAAAATTAGCAATAAATTAAAATAGGGATAGCTTAAGTGAGGGTGCAGGTACATGGGTGTGAATAGGATTAATGAATACCGGTAAGCGTGTGATTTATAAGAGAATAGGATTAATGCATTAAATTAGGAGGTTCGTGGAAAGGAGGAATACATTAAACCGTGTGGTTTTTAAACCAGCTATAGCGACGGAAATTATACGAGCATATGAGTGGAAGAGCGACAGAGCGAAAGTTAAACGGGTATAAGTGAGAAAGAATTGTACACAGAGTTTATACACTCTGTACAAGTAGTGAACGTGTGCGTGTGGCGGTGTAGGTGCGGGAAACGAATCGAAGCCAAGGTGTGAGTGTGGAACCGAAGCTCGAGCCCGCGGATTCCCAGAATTTGTGCTCGAATAAGCCGAAATAATAACAACTAAAATCGAGGGAATTCCCTGATTTTCGAGTCCAAGAAGATATCAATGATAGAATTAAGTAACGTAGTGGATAGGCTAATTTTAATTAAATCTAGGATACGTAGCATTAAACATAGAACAGATAAGATGAGTGAGTGAGTGGGAAAAGCGTGAAAGATAAAGAATTGTACATAGAGTTCATACACTCTATCGAAAGAGCGAATCCGAAACGTAATAACGACGAGTGTAGAATATCTGTGCACCGAGCGTACCAGAATACGAAGGTACACGAACAATAATAAGCCTATGAGAGGCCTGAGAGAGGTAAACAGAAAATAATTCATAATCATCGAAATAATTGCGGAAATTACGGATATAGGTGGATATTATGTAAAATTTGAGTGACCGTAATTAAAAGTGACGTTTTTGCGAAATTGTTTTTCCTGGAATAAAAGCCTATTGTCAACCACTAAGAAGTCTAAATTAATTAGTCCTGTGATCGAGCCCGAATTCCCACGAAAAATAAAAATATATGCTAACGTGAAAAATTACCGTTACATTTGGCGCCCAACGTGGGGCCCGACACAACTAAGAAGGACTGCAGTGGTTAAATAGGACGCGCGTTAAGAAAATAAATTCAGAGAAATTCAGAACATGGAACCAAACGGAAATATAAATATCTCGACGGAACTTGAAGAGTTAAGAATGATGGAAAGCTTGGAGGAACAACATCGGCAGGATGAGGTTGCTGAAGGTGGAGCAGCATACATCTGGGAATCGACGACAGCTGATCACCTTTTAGATGATCGTCGGCAAAGGGATCGCAGAAATATACAACGTCTATCGGGAATTACGCCAGTCAGAGAGCGTGGAAACCTGATGGAGGAGTTGGAAGAGCAACAGGTGAACGGTGGAGACGGCCGGACGTCTGGGCTAAATGACATGACTGCAACGATTCCACCTGATCCGATCGGTGTAGGGGAGTTAATGCAGTTTTTGCAGGAGAAGCACGAGGAGGTGATAAAGTCACAACAGAAGATGGAGGGCAAATTTACCGAAGTAATTAAGTTGCAGCAGGAGATGAAAGACGAGTGTCTAGGAAGGATAGCGGTTTTAAGAGAGGCAACGAAGGACGCATTGATGGAAGGGATCGCAACGGTGGAATGTCGGACTGATAAAAAAATTAAAGAGGCCCAGGAGAGAATACAAGAAAACCAGAATGTAACAAATAATTACATACAACAGCAGGTCGCTGGTCAAAAGGTGACTGTGGAAAAGTTAGAAAGAAGAACACAGGAAATGATGGCAGAAATCCGAGCAGCACAAGAAATGACCGAGAACCAAAATAAGAGGATTGAGAAATTAGAGGAGTCATCACGGAGAACTAATACATCTATGAGTTTCGGACAAACTATCGGAGGAGGTTTGAATGTCACACGATTATATACGACAGCTCAAAAACCACCGACCTATAACGGTGATGGGAAGGAAAGACCGATGAGATTTTTGAAGGAATTTCGCGAATTTTGTATCGCAGGTGGGATCGAGGATACTGAAATTCGGCACGCCATCGGAACTGCCTTGAAGGGAGTGGCGAACGATTGGTGGCTCGTGGTGGAGGGCGCAGTACACGACCTTCAAACATTTGAAGAAAAATTCCGGGCAAGGTACTGGGCTCGTGATATGCAAGACAAGGTAAAGAAAAATTTGGAATTCGGATCTTTTTATACCGAAGGCCAGTCATTAACACGGGCCGAGTATGCAACTCGTGTTATCGGAAATGCGCGGGATCTGAGTGAAAAATTGAGCGACGAAGATATAATACGTCGTCTTGCGAAACACTTCGATGAAGAGGTGCGCAGTGCTGTGAGAGTTCGGCAAATTAGTGACATTGACGAGTTTTTGGAACTTCTGGAGAGCACGGACGTGGCCGGTCCATTCAATTACAGGAGAGTGACAGGTCGTATGGGGGGATACGTGTCACACGAACCGCAGAGAAATTTTAATAGAGGAGCGGCACGTGAGCAGACGGCACGTCCATACTTTCGAAATGACAATCGAGAAAGTGTTGCGAACAATGGCGGCAACGGTTTTCCATCCTCACCAGGACACCAGAGTGGTCGGGGGGATCGACCACCATGGCAGAATAACGGACCATGGCAGCCATCAAGACCTGTTTGGCAAGAAAATCGGGCCGAAGGTTTTCAGAGGCCGGAAAATAACGGACCGACGGGATTCGTACCACAGAGACAGGAGCAGCCGCCGAACGGTCAAATGAATAGCATAAATCGCGCGGTGCAAGGTCCATTCGTGGCACACACGATCCCACGAGAACCAGCACCAGCATGCTCGGGAGTCGTAAACAGCAATTCGGGAAACGCTTAAGCGTTGCGCCCGAGGAAAAGAGAAAAATGAACATCGACGTAGAGGAACGGAGCGCAACGCTGAAGGAAGAAAGAAAAAGCATTAGACAGAAAATGAACGAGAGGAAAAGAGAGAAGAGAAGAGTGAGGAACCTACGAAGAAGAGAAGAACGGAGCAGGAGTGAAGAACAGACGGTGCAGAGAGAGGTAAAGAAGTACACCGAACGGCGAGGGCAGGCTGAGTCTGTGGAAAGCCTAGTTCAGGAAGACGGTAAAGGCTCAGGTGATAATAAAAAGAGTATGTGGCCTGAAAACGTTGCCGGAATTCAGAGAGTACTGGATATCAGAGGGCCAGCACCGAAGGTGGTCGACAAGGAAGAGGTCAAGCAGAGGATGTGTTCAACGCTCATAGAAAATCCACGCGAATATTTATACGAAGAGATGGAGAGTGGCCCGAGGAAGTGGTACGACGAGACTCATCCCAGGTGTCCGGAGATACCCGTGGCGATTGCTGGAATCTCAGAGCTGTGTCTCATTGATAGTGGGAGTGAGGTGTCGTGCGTTTCCGGGAAATTTTTTTTAAAAAATGAAGAAATCTTTAAAAAGTGCCCTGCTCTACCAGTGACGTCAACGCAGGTGGTCGGAGCGTTTGGGGGGGAAACCGAACGCATCAAGAAGCAAATTATGGTCGAGGCGGAGGCATATGGCTCGACTGGAACGTTACAAATGCTGGTGGTGCCAAAATTAGTTAGGCCGGTACTAATTGGTATAGACGCAATGCTGGTGTTGAAGATATCGATCGACGCTCAAAATAGAGTTGTAGCAGTCGACAATAAGGTAGTGGCAGAATTAAAGGATGGAATTTGGCGATATATCGATCCGGAAAATGTGCATTCTTCGGAGATAAATACAATGGGTACCACGTTCGACATGAAGAAAGATTCTGAGGACAGAGAGGGGGCAGAGGTTAGTCTAACAGAGGGAGAGTTTGAATAGAAAATGGAGGAATGCCGGGACGTGAGGCCGGAAATCAGAAGGATATTTAAAAAGATTGTAGAAGAGAGAAGAGAAATATTTGATAAGGTACCAGGACGGATGACGGAATATCAGCACAGGCTGTTGCTAAAGGATCCGAAGCCATATTTCCACCGTTCATATCCCGTGTCGTTAACGCAACGAGAGAGGGTACAGAGAGAGATTGAGAGAATGCTCAAGATGGGAATTATACAAAAATCAGAAAGTGTTTATATAAATCCTCTTATGCCGGTCACGAAGAGCGATAATTCCGTCCGCCTCTGTCTAGATGCACGGGAATTGAATAATTATTTAATTAATGATTATAATAACGCTCCACCAATTGAGGAGATATTTCAACGATGTGGAGGAAATACGGTAATGTCGACGCTGGATTTAACAAGTAGCTTCTGGCAGATACCACTACATCCAGAGTCCCGGAAATACACGGCTTTCCAACACAACGGAAAATGTTACGAGTTTACCGTAACACCGTTCGGTCTGAAGACGAGCACAGCAAGTCTGATACGAGCTCTTGATGTCGTCCTGGAAGGTTTGGATTTTGTGATTAATTTCGTCGACGATTTATTAGTCATGTCAGTATCGCATGAAGAACACCTGAACCACTTACAAAAATTGTTTGAAAGATTCCAAAAGCACGGAATGACTCTGAAATTCTGTAAGTCGCATTTCTTCCGTCAGGAAGTAATATTCCTCGGACATATCCTGACAACTGAAGGACTAAAACCGGACCCCGAGAAAATAAGAGCAATACATGAATATCCGCGACCTCGAACAATAAAACAATTAAGAGGATTTTTGGGACTCATAAATTTTTACACAAAATTCACAAACCGACATGCACATGAGTCGGCACCGTTGGTGAAGCTATTGAAGAAAGGTATACAGTGGAGATGGGATGAAGATATGGAAAAAACCTTTATAAAAATAAAAAATCTGTTTTGTGAGGAGGTGGTACTCAGATACCCCGACACGAGGAAACCATATACGCTAACGACGGATGCGAGTGGGTATGCACTCGGAGCTATACTCTCTCAGGAAGAGGAAAGTGGAGACATGAAGGTGGTGACATTCGCGAGCAGGACGCTTAAAGGAGCGGAAATAGGATACATGACTACAGAAAAAGAGTTGCTGGCCATTGTATGGGCCTTACAAAAATTTAGAACGTATCTAAAAGGTGCCCGGATACATATCAAAACAGACCACAAAGCTCTAATTTTCTTAAAGACGTGTCGATTTACGGCTGGAAGACTGATGCGGTGGGCATTAGCTATCCAGGACTACGACCTGCAGATAGAACATGTCTCGGGCAAAACGAATGTGGTGGCGGATGCGTTGAGCCGTGTGAGAGAGGACGAGGATCTGCAGTTAACCGATAGCGAAGGAGTTGTAATGGTGGCCGGTTTAGTGGCTGAAAAGATTTCCCGCGAACTAGCTAGAAAACTGAAGAACATAAAAGAGATCCAGGGGGAGCAAGAGGACCTAAAAATCATTATGAAGTTTCTGGGCGAAGAAAAGCAAGGAGAAGAGGAGCAGAAATTTCGTCTCGAAAAAGGAATTTTACAAAAGAAATCTAAGACCGGAATTTGGCGGGTTATAATACCAAAGAGCATGATTGGAGACATCATTAAGGCGTGCCATACCATGTATGGCCATCTCGGTGCAGGAAAATGTGTACGGATGCTGGAGGAGGATTTTACGTATCCGCATCTGGCAAAAGCGGCTAGGAGCATTCTGGCGACGTGTGACGTGTGCCAAAGGAATAAAGTCGCAGTACAGACCAGCTACGCGGCAATGCAAAATATAATACCAGAGGGCCCGGGGGATTTAGTTTCTATAGATTTTTATGGGCCCTTGCCTGCATCGGTGGGTGGAGTGAAACATATCCTGGTAACGCTGGATGCATTTAGTAAATTCGTCAGACTATACCCCATGAAGAGAGCGAACACATCGACGGTTATTAAACGAATATTCGACGACTACATTCCAAAATACGGGAAACCACGAAGAATTCAGTTCGATCACGGGACGCAATTCACAGCTAGGAACTGGATACAGAAGCTCAAGGACGAGGGTATTATGGCCGTATTTTCATCGATACGGCACCCCCAAGGAAATATCGTCGAGCGAGTGAATCGAGAACTTGGAAGGTTTTTTCGAATTTTCCTAACGAGTAATCATGCAGGATGGTACAAGTGGATAAAAATAATTGAAAATTGTATCAACGAGAGTCATCACGACACGACTGAATTCACGCCGTTGGAACTACAGTGCAAGAGAAGGCCGGTACGAGAATGGAATAAACAGATGGGTATAGGAAGAGACGAGGATGACAGAATAACATACGAAACCAAAATTGAAATTGTGAGAGAAAGAATGAGAAAGAAAGGCCTGCGTCGGGCAGAAAAATTCGATGCAACACATAGGTTAACGAATTATGAAGTAGGCGATCTGGTGCTTGTAAAAGCGCTAAATGTATCAGATCCATTAAAACAGTTAACATCCAAGTTCATGCCATTATATGAAGGGCCATATAGAATTAAGAGATGCGTAGGTGTAGCAACTTATTTAGTTATAGATTTAGATAATAAGAAAGAGCGTGGTAAATTTCACGCGAGTATGTTTAAAAGATATCGGACAGAGACAGAAAAGACAGAGAAGGAAGACGAGGACATAACTGGCTCAGCTATCATGAAGAGAAGGGAGACAGAGCGAGAGTCAAGTACGCGAAACAATAACAACGAGGTAATGCTAGCTCAAATAGAGTCGACACTAACACAGCGACCGGGAAGCCTCGGACTCGGGATAGAGCTTTGACGTCACGGTCAACGGTATTTCCAAGAAGAATGCGCCGGTTTCCAAGGAAGTAGGGCAACCCGAGTGAAGAGGAACGAAAAATAGAACACCTAATTGGCTAGTACGAACGACTTGAGGGGAAATCAACCATCGGAAGAAAGCGAAAGACCAGGAAGGATATAAAAGGAAGGACCGGACCGCTGCCCGACAAAACAAGCAAATAAGTATCAAAAGGGTGACAAGTAGACAAAGAAGAAGAACGAAAAATATTTTTTTTAGTTTTTTTTCATTTTGTAAGAATTTAGAAAATGCATCGGTTTGTGGAGAGTTCGGTGATTCGATTGATACCGGGGGAGCCTTATGAAGCAGAGGTCATCGGAGTGGAAAATCCGTCCCGTTTTTATATCTGGCTGAAACGAGACGAAACTAGGAGGGAATCCATGATGAAGCTGGTCGCGACGACACCAAGGGATCACCCGCAGCTGCACCGAATATTGGAGGAGGAGGTGTATCCCGGAAGAGCGGTACTTTTCCTCATGGTCAATGAGGACAACACCGACGAGTATACGTTTTTCCGGGGCACGGTAATTAGAAAGAGAGCGAGCGGAAAAATTTATGTCGGGCTGGGAGACCTGGCGAGAAGAGTAACGGTGGAAATGGATGCGTTGTACACCGTGGTACCGCGGTATTTGGGTGAACCGTATTTTGCGGTTGCCTGCGCCCTCGATCATCTTGGCCCCGCGACGACTGACTGGACGGAGGCTGCCAGGGACCGGATGATCGAACTAATGTCCGAAGGAACCTGTGACGTGTATGTCAACGAGGTGGATCCAGAGGTGGAAGCAATATGGGTCGAGGTGCACACGACTCTCCGGAACAGAGGATACGACGTTTCTGAGGTACTGAGCAGAGAAAAATTGGCGGAGAAGATACAAAATAACCCAAAATATGAATTTGGAAATGACGGAGGTCGTTTTGGAAAGCATTTTCGGGAGGAACGGATGAGGGAGAGAAGAGGCGCTGCCATGAGGACTACAACAACTTCGGTTGGAGAGCACCCAGAGACCATGGATGATTTGGGGTACGAGACGGAGGACGAGTGGACCGAGACGGAGGACGGAATCCAGGAAGAGGATGAGGAGGAGATGAGATGGCTAGCAACACCAGAGCCAGATGAAGAGACAAGACAAACACTGTTAACTTGGGGAGTGATTACACGGACCACGACAGACGAGACAGACAGTGACGAGGACCGGGAAAACAACAGTGACGGACAATAATCTGAGAAATAAAAAAAAAAAAAAAAAAAAAAAAAAAAAAAAAAAAAAAAAAAAAAAAAACTATACTCGTGGTTGAAATTCATTTGTGTTTTGCTTTTAAAATAAGAGAGCGTTTTGTTTAGCTATAAGTAGAATATAGGAAACCGAGTAGATTTAATATTAGCAATAAGAAATTGTGCTGTCCTAGTTGATAAGCAGGAGCCAGGAAAAGTAGACCGAGGAAACAAGGCGCCAAAAGAGAGAATTTGGTAGGTATAAAAGAAAAATAATAATGAATAATAATAATAAACATAAACGAAATGAATAGGTATTTAGCTGGTAGGAAATTTTGGAAGAAGTTGCGTCGGCAGCTTCTTCAAAAAGGGGGGATAATGTGACATAATCACACATATCAGCGTAGGTCCTCATGCAATGACTAGTGACGAGATAGCACAAAATACAGCAAACAAACACGACTAGAGCATCGATCGTTATTTCAAGCGACTAGGGGAGCCCAAAAGTATACTCAGGTCATATAAAAACACCTCAGCGAAAGACTCGGTACACAAGTACCGAGGCTGGCGGGCAATAGGCCATTGCCTCGAGATAGAAAAACTCGAGCTATCTCCGCTCCGGAATTCCCTCGCTGACCAGAACAGCAGGTCAGCGACCAGCTGGCCTTGCTGGGAGGTGAGGGGAAGGCGGTGAGCGCGGCAACGGTAGTTCGCAAAAGCCGAAAAGATGCGATAGATTTGAAAATTACGATGAAGAGTAGCGAGAGGGGAATGAGGCGAGGGGAAGCGGTATAGCAGAAACATAAAAAGATAAGTGGAAAAACTAAATAAGAATTAACATAGAGAACGGGATAACGAATTAGTGAAATTAAAACAAAATTAGCAATAAATTAAAATAGGGATAGCTTAAGTGAGGGTGCAGGTACATGGGTGTGAATAGGATTAATAAATACCGGTAAGCGTGTGATTTATAAGAGAATAGGATTAATGCATTAAATTAGGAGGTTCGTGGAAAGGAGGAATACATTAAACCGTGTGGTTTTTAAACCAGCTATAGCGACGGAAATTATACGAGCATATGAGTGGAAGAGCGACAGAGCGAAAGTTAAACGGGTATAAGTGAGAAAGAATTGTACACAGAGTTTATACACTCTGTACAAGTAGTGAACGTGTGCGTGTGGCGGTGTAGGTGCGGGAAACGAATCGAAGCCAAGGTGTGAGTGTGGAACCGAAGCTCGAGCCCGCGGATTCCCAGAATTTGTGCTCGAATAAGCCGAAATAATAACAACTAAAATCGAGGGAATTCCCTGATTTTCGAGTCCAAGAAGATAGAATTAAGTAACGTAGTGGATAGGCTAATTTTAATTAAATCTAGGATACGTAGCATTAAACATAGAACAGATAAGATGAGTGAGTGAGTGGGAGAAGCGTGAAAGATAAAGAATTGTACATAGAGTTCATACACTCTATCGAAAGAGCGAATCCGAAACGTAATAACGACGAGTGTAGAATATCTGTGCACCGAGCGTACCAGAATACGAAGGTACACGAACAATAATAAGCCTATGAGAGGCCTGAGAGAGGTAAACAGAAAATAATTCATAATCATCGAAATAATTGCGGAAATTACGGATATAGGTGGATATTATGTAAAATTTGAGTGACCGTAATTAAAAGTGACGTTTTTGCGAAATTGTTTTTCCTGGAATAAAAGCCTATTGTCAACCACTAAGAAGTCTAAATTAATTAGTCCTGTGATCGAGCCCGAATTCCCACGAAAAATAAAAATATATGCTAACGTGAAAAATTACCGTTACAATGCGGAATATCATTTTGAATTACATGCAGACAAACTCTACAGACTACTTATGCGTGTTTTATAGTGCCTCTTAAGGAACCAGAGTCGCTAAAATAAGAAAAAAAAACAGGCCTCCGACGAGATTTCTCTTCCATGATTTCGAGCCACAGTGGCACAAACAATTGCGCCATGATAAATAGACACTAATTTACCAATCAAATTTGAATGTTTCAGTATGGGTATTCAGCATACATGATGATACAGGCTCGCCTAAAACTGTACAGTTATTTTGAGGGTCTCGGGAGGCGAATATTGTACTGCGATACGGACTTCTATAATTACGATAGTCCTGAGGCAGCAAGGAGTATAATCCACCGATCGGTCAGGTTATTAAGTAAGTTGGTTCATTTTGCGAGGATCAAAATTGTATGCGTACCTTGATCGTAAGCCTGATAGCACAACTATCAAAGAATGCTTTGTAACAGAAAGTAGGAAGATACCTATTATTGAAAAATTTGAAGCTACACAACGCACGGAATTTCATCAGGTAGTAACGCGTAAATAAACGAAATCGTCTGAGCATATTAACACGCAGCGAAAGCGGCAAGGGAGGTACTCTACTGCGCTGTATGGCTATTGCGAAATACTAGGATTAGAGTAATCGAAAAAAATATTATATAGTTTTATAGTTTACGGATAAATTTCCGCCATTTCAAAATTAACTTTTTGTTAGATTTCGTGTATCGCATTTGCTGTATTCAGTACGTAAAAAAAATAGAAATATTGATTTATTTCTATAAAACCGTCCCCTGCTCGTTCTTTTTGTGCTACCATTCGATACAGTGGTGGCTATCTCTTCACCGTCCCTTTTGTTCTGACTTTCTCATCATTGATTCCTTTTGTCCCGTTTCTCTTATCGAGTGTTTCTTTTTGTTCCGGCTTCTTTGTCTTATGCCTGTGGATATACCAGGTGTACAAGTATGAAATGCGGATTTTTTTTCTAAAAAAACATGTTAAATTCGGAAGAATGATAAAAAGTGCTTTATTCAAAGTATGCTCCATCGCTTATTATACATTTTTCCCATCATTCGCGCAATTTGTGAAATACCACGCCAGTAAAAACCTTCCCCTTTTGCTGCAAACCATTTATCGAGCCATTTTTTCACATCTTTGTACGAGCTAAAGCGCTGCTCAGCAAGTGCGTGACGCATCGATGCAAAGAAGTGATAATCGGAAGGAGCCAAGTCTGGTGAGTAAGCCGCATAGGGTAGAGCTTCCCAGCTGAGTGCTTCCAATGTGTCGCGAACCGGTTTTGCGGTATGTGATGGAGCATTGTCATGAAAAAAAATGACTTTGTGTTGCCTCTTTCGGTATTCTGGCTTTTTTTCAAGTAGCGAACAGTTTAAACTGGTCAATTGTTGTTGGTAACGGTTAGTATTAACCGTTTCCCCAGGTTTTAAAAGCTCATAATACACCACGCGTCTCTGGTCCCACCAAACACAGAGCATCGTCTTTCTGCCAAAGCGATTCGGTCTTGCGGTCGATGTGGGTGGTGCGCCTGGGTCTACTCATGATTTTTTACGCTTGGGATTCTCAAAATAAATCCACTTTTTATTGCCTGTAACTATACGATGCAGTCAAGCGCTAGAGTCAAGCAAGAGATCCTGGTCTCTCGCTTGAGTAGCATGCCTACAAAGCGCTGCCTACGCTGTTCGCACGACAGCCGAATAAGCATCTCTGTAAATAGCGAATTAGTCGAACTTGAACATCTGCCCAAATTGGACGTAAAAATGGATATTCTCGTTGATATACAGAGAATGCGTGGTAAAGTTTCGTATTTTGTTCCGAAGGAAAATGCCATAGTAGCGGTGGATATACCGTACTCTGCTTGATAGATCGTCACACCACCATGTCACTTTGCCGAGTTACCGCAGGATTCGAGAAGTCAGAATAATTTTCTCTCAAAATTTGTTCTTGGTCAAGACCACATCGTCCTCGTACCATTCTTGAATGGTGAGCTCACGATGTGAGCTTCAAGCGCGTATATGCTAACTTGTGTGAAATTTCGCGAAAATCAACATGTAGCTATTGTAACGCAAATTTGCGCCACAACGCACCACGTTACCTATAGCTGCTTCGAGCTATTTTTCCTTTCTTTTATTTTACTCTTTCGAGCTGGGCCTCAGGCGCTTACGCGCCGGAAAGAAAAATAACGAGATGTTTGACCAGACTCAGCCCAGGCTAGCTACAGCTGTTCAAGGCAGAGTAGGTAGTTCGAACTGTCAAGGTGGTTATAATTTCTTAAAATCCATAAACTTTAAAACAAAACAATAAGATAAGATCAATAAATAAAATCGACCAACAATAACGGTGGATAAAATAAATGAATAAACTCAAGAAGCAAAATTCAGAGATAATTCAGTAAATAAAACAAAACAAAACAATAAGACTTAATCCAGGAATAAAATCAATAAAAATAAAATCAACAACCAATAAATAGATTTAAGCAATAAAACAAATAAATAATATAAATAAAGTAGAATCCATAAATAAAATCAATAAATAAAACAAACAACATTTCAAATACGGGATTTACAAATGCCACTAGAGCGGATCGTTTATTTAATTAGAATGATTACTAATTTGGTCAAATATTACAATAACAAGGAAAACAATGTAAAATAGAAGATCCCGTAAAATTAATCTTGGTTTTTAACAATTAATCTTAAATCAATTAAAACTTCATCATTTTGTCAGTACGAGTTATCCCGTCGCTCACGTCCTCTCTCTCTCTCTCACTCCCATACGTTACAGGCGCCCTATTGCCAATAACGCTCACCGCGAATTTTGAATAATAGCCGGAGAGAACAAAACAGAATCAGACAAAGTCGGATAACAATTCGTCTCGAAAACCAGCTCGCAATACGGCCTATACCGGACTAATCCCACATACACAAAATAACTCCATAATCACGGGATGCCGGAAGGTCACGTACGCGAAGCCTTTACTTGTTCGACTCTCTTAACTAGAAAATCGCAGGCAGCAAAACCGAGAATTAATCGGGAGTGAAATGATGGCTGCCGAACCCCAAATTATATAGAAAAAAATAAGAAAACCCCAATTACATAATTAACGTAAAAATAATAATAATAACGGTCCCTAAATTATTCAAATAAAAGATAACAAAATTAATGAACGAGTTATCAAAGCGAGATACGCCTCGAGCCGTACTAATCCCACGCGACCAACGTACAAAATACGGGACGACGGCCGCACACGCACTACACCGGCTTACAGATGAAATATAATTCGATATAATAAATAAGTGAAAGTAATGAAATTCAGTTCAATATAATAAAAAAAATAATAAAATAAAATAAGATGAATAAAATTATGTAAATCAATAAGTGTCAGTTATTCCTGAAAATCCTCGACACGGCCTATAACATTCAAATCTGTCTCACACAATCGTACCACGGAATAACGTACTAATATGCGCGCGGTTTTACAGTAAACGACTACAAAACAGTAACAAAAAAAACTAAGTGATTTCTTCCCGGCCCTAACCACGAAACGATCTCGATATTACACACTTACAGACGCAGTCGGTCCTGATACAAATTTATACTCTGTGCGTGGTATGCAGAAGCCACAGGTGTGTCCCAGCTCGAATAGACTTGTCAGTCAATACGCAATAAAATGAAATAATGGCAAAAGACCGTTGAGGAAAGAGAGCTCACCGGAACGATGCTGCTGCGAAGTTCTGGCAGATCCGGAAAAACCCTCGAGTAGCGTCAACAGCCTCGCTCTCAACGCACTGATCTTATGGTGGCGTAGATATGTTTGGCACAGATTGACTGAGAGTTTCCAACGGAACTGCGCTTGTATTCCTCGCCTCAACAATTTCCTCGAAAGATCGTCACAGTAAAGCGGGATAGCACGACAGCGCACGCTACATCTGGCTAGCACAACGGTCACCGGGAAAAAGTCCTGAGGTCCTGCCGGCACGCGTGCCCGTGAACTATGATCCCCTCCTAACGAGTCAAACTCGGTTAATTGGGGGAATTGGTGTCACTGGATGACCACGACTCGCGCCTCAGCAGGACAACGCATAAATTAGCAACGGATAATAACGATGCGTAGCTCAGTCGAGCGGATGAACCCCCGGAGATAGATGAACTGCTACCAGTGGATGCTAGACGAAGATAAATAGCGGCGTGGTGCTTATAGATAAATGTCGAGCGGGACAGATATCTCAACAGAGAAAGATGTAAAATGCCTGTATGTGTAAAACGTCGAATTCCGAAGCCAGCAATCGATGGATGTAGTGCGCTCATCCTCGTTCTTTCTCTCTCTCCGTCCACCCGGTCGTAAAAATTGAAATATAAAAATACAAACATAAGAAAAAAAAAAAAAATTAAATAAAGTGCGGCGATTATTCCCTACAGCCCTGTGACATCGTGTTGGCAGCCATCGTGCAAGGAGGACGTAGCGCTCGAATATCCTGCCCCGTTACACTATACACGCGGTCACGAAAAGGCCGAAATTTATGCCGAAATCTTTCCAAAAATGCTTCTTATCTAAGTTACGTTACCGGATGCGAGCTAATTTGTGACCGGCAATTTTAGTAGCTTGCTCATTCTGGCAGGGCCTGGTACAATTTCTGTATTCACGAAAGGAATAATCATTTGTTGTCGGTAGCGTTCAGTATTAACGGTTTGGCCAGGTTTTAGCAGCTTATAATAGATCACACCCTTCTGATCCCACCAAACACAGAGCATTGTCTTCCGTCCATGGCGATTTGGCCTTGCAGTCGATGTCGATGGTTCGCCTGGAGTTACCCATGATCGTTTACGCTTAGGATTCTCAAAATATATCCACTTTTCATCGCCAGTCACAATTCGATGGAGAAATGACTTTCTTTTGTACCTGGCGAGCAGCATTTCGCGAGTGGTTTCTCGGTTTTCCTGCTATCTTTCATTCAGTTCATGTGGAACCCATTTTCCCATCTTCTGGATCTTTCCCATGGCTTTCAAACGTATGGAGACGGCTTCTTGTATCACATTTAATTGATCCGCGAGTTGTTGTTGCGTTTGAGCGTCATCTTCATCCAACAATGCTTGCAATTCGCTGTCTTCAAACTTTTCCGGTGGTCTTCGGAAAATTTTTTAAACCACTCAAAGCACTGTGATTTACCAAGAGCATGCTCACCGTAAGCTTCGACAAGCATTCGATGCGATTCTGCAGCAGTTTTCTTCAATTGGTAACAGAAAATCAATGCTGTCCGCAAATCGTAGTTTCCAGGCACAAAATTCGACATGTTCAACGCTATTACAAACTATGCTGTTGTATGAAACTTGTATTGTTGTGAGTTGAAAATCTTTGTCAGAGATGTCAACAAGGAAATGGCGCCAATGACGCGGATTGACGGTAACTACATTGACAGCTAGGGCCATCTATGGGCAAATTCCGGTTTCATATTTATAGACCTGGTACATATGGGCTTAACGCTGTGAATGCGACTCGGGACCGGAACCAGCCTGCACTTCAGAGTAGTTTCGAAGAAACCCGTGTGATGATGGGAACGGCCTATTTGGGCGAACGTCATTTGTTCCAAAGAGAATTGCCGAAGCGGGTTCTCGATTTAGATATTGGGCTGGATATTGTTAGAAGCGTGACTTAGTCGGGGGCCATAGTCTCGATCTTACGGGTAGTATCTGCATTGAGAATTATTAGTGAGCTGGAGATAGTCGTAAGGGTAGAATTGGTGGATGATTATGTCATCGTGGGAGGTCCGGTGAAAACATTTTATTTTCCCGCGTGTTTCCAAAGTACGAGGGTGGATCGATAACTCAAAGACTTTTGAATGAAAGCTGGTTTTTTCGACAAAAAACGTTTTATTTCTCAACATAGTCTCTTTTAAGCTTAATACACTTATTCCAACGTTTTTCCAATTTTTTGAACCCTTATAAATAATAAGATATCTCGAGGTCCTTAAAATAGGTGTTTGTTTGCGAGTGTTTATCTGGGCGTATAGATACGTCTTGATTTTCGCGAAATTTTACGCAAATAGCGTATGCTTGTTTACAGCTCACATTGCCTTGGTACCATTTAAGACCGCGAAATTATTTCGAGAGAAAATTATTCTGGTTTCTCGAATTCTGTGGTAATTCGGCAAAGTGACACGATTGTGCAAAGCAGTACACCACGAGCTATTTTTGTTTTACGAACAAGAAGCTATGCTTCGAGAATCTTTAAGCCGCATTAGCCATTCTTTGTATCGCCCACTTTGTATCGCAATGCAGATAGCTGAGCAAGTCTACAGTTTTTCCGACATTTAAAAATTGTTTTCTCTTTACAAGATCCGCATTTCGCGATGCTATATCATCCATTTTCCCAGGGGTATCATCGCACCAAATAACGCTCGTGAGTTGCGAAATTTTGGTAGATGAACCGTAATTCAAAAGTGTCTCTATGTACGCTTGTTAAGCGCAGGTATTATTTGGTGGTGATACTAGTTTTTGTTTCGAATAAACATCAACCTGATTAAACATATAATGCAGGAGATTGTTTACAGGGCCGGTGCTTACTTTTAGCGCTATCCCCGTGGCAATTTCCATAGGAGAAGATATTATTTTCACTCTCAGACAAAGCCTAGTATGCGCGAGATGGATATACTCATCACCCTGCCCAGGAATACCAAATTCAATAGGTAAATCATCTGTTAGCGAAGAAGCCGGGTTATAATACACCCAATCGGATTCTTCGATTGTTGTTTGCGTAGATGGGAATGAAAATGATTCAAGTTCCGATTTAAGGCACTCGCACGAGTACGCATGTAGAAAAGCCATGTTGTTTCAGCTATCCAAAAATATCTGCAACCGTTCGTTGACGAGCTGACTTCTTCTTATTGTTCTTTTTCTACTTTATTACTTTTCTCTTTATTACACTTTTCTTTTTACGGTAGATACATCGTGGCTTATGTTCCTTCAGTGAATGAGCAGTTCGCGAATTGTTGCTCTTTTCATAATCGGACCCCTGCATGAGATTGTCAATTTTTTCAGAGGCCTGTGTTTGAGATCACAGCCGGATTCTCGCGCTTTCTAGCGAATAGCATTTTTCACAGCTATATTTCTATCGAGGATATCACCGGCTACGTTAACACCAGCCCGCAATGCCTCTTTTCCAACTGCTTTAGCACACTTCTTTAAAAGTAGCAACACTCGACCGAACAGGCCCCCGAGAAACCTGCATCCCCGATAACCTGATCTCGTTGATTAGGCGTTCGGATATAAACATGGCTAATACCGCCGGACCCGTGATGGCCCCATCCATGCTGCACACCGTCAATATAATCCATAGTGGCGTAATCAATCGTGGGACCTTTTGAAATGTAGTATCACAGTCAACGTTCTCTGTTCGATTGGTATAGGAATTCCATTCTCGTCTCATATATCGATCTCGATAGTGCGTAAATTGTTGCGCAAAGGAGGTATATATTGTGGCACTGAAAACGATTTAATTTTTATCGAATCATACCGTAAGTCGTCAGCATCAATGGGAACAACTCGTAAAAGAGGTGTTTGTACATTGCCTGTAATATAGCTCATGCAGGTATTGCTGTATAGAAAGATGCTGCCTGGCATAGCACCGGTACGAGATGCAGGCCTCGACCCCCTGTATTCACAGTGCGGTTCTATCATTACAGATCTACAGGCCTCTTCCGAGAATCCGAGTAGCCTTGCAATAGCGGGCGATATGCGAAAGTCGCGGTATCGTAGATCGTCGCATACGCGCGCCACTTCGACATGACCGCTCGGAAACAATTTAAAGCGCCGATGACCGGCCACGTGAGGTAACTTATTTATAATCTCCAAAAGCGCGTCTATAGAGTAATATACACCAGATGGAACTTGGTGTCTATTTACGTGTCTCCGTGTTAAAAGATTTAAACCCGATAAATCATAATCACCATCCTCAAAAGATATGAGACTTCCTACAGTAGGAACATGTAATAGAATCATCGGATAAGCAATTTCCAAAAGAGAAACGGACCATTCTGCGTACAAACGTATCTAACGCGGTAGTTTTGTAATAAATTTCTTCGTCGTATCATCCGGAAAATACTGCATACTACTGTTGCTCGGTAGTACGACAAAGAAAGAACTATCCTTGGAGTTCAGATTTATCAGGGACGGTGATTCCGAACGTTCTTCCTCTTCGTCCTCTCAGGTGACGTAGGCACTTATACCCACGATAATTCTGCCTCGTAGAAAATACCGTCGATAATCTCGTTATTCAGATCGTGCAAAATATACACGAATCGTTCTCGATTCACTTATATTCGTTGAGTCTTGAATAACTCGTTACGAATTTTACAATAATATAATTTTAACAATAACAAAGAAATGGAACCCCTTCGGTGATCCTTCAATTTTTCGAGAAGTGAATTGTCGTAAAATCAGAAATACCGGGCGGTAGCTGTTTGACCGCTATAGCAAAAGACGTTAGATTTCCGGTACGACAGCGAGCCGTTACGACAATATCGCTCGGGTTTTTCTCACCAAAATTATTGGCGCTAACTTCCACGCTCAAACCAGAGACGAACGGCGGCCTTACCGGAAGGTAGCAGTTTCGGGAGCCTCTGGAGAAATAGTCTCATAGTGGTCCAGAAATTCAGGGGTCCTGCCCCCGCCATCCGTCAGGTCTCGTTGGACAAACACCGCAGCGGACCCGGTATAAACACCCTCGTTGTACAATGTATGGCGCAAGCGTCCTCGATAATACGTTAGCTCTCGTTATTTCAGCTGATCGACGCCCATCCTCCGAATCTTAGCCACCAATAAAATTGAAAGCATTTTGACGGTACTTGCGACCGAAGATAATATCTGCGCCGGCAACGACTCTAGCGAGAGCCTCGATAACTCGTACGTAGCAGCAGCATGAAGCGAACGAAACGAAAGAGACTCAGCAGCGCAGCGAGAATTCAAATGCCGCCAGGGACGTTTGCATCTTACGGTCCCGATGAGATGATGCTGGGATGATCTCAGACGTGGTCCCCACTTGACGAGAGCGCGGACAGAGACTCCAGACCTTTCCTTCGACCGATAAAGTAGTTTCCTTTTAAGATCTGGCTGTCGAACTCCCTGTCGGTGGTTGGAATGCGGCGGGTAGGACGCCGCTTGCTTGGGAGTAGCATTGAACGAAAAAAAAAGAGAGAGAAAAAAAAAACGAAATTAATTTTATTGTTAAAGTACACTAATAACCACCCTGTTGGATCGCCTCGGGAAGAACTCTTGGCCGAACGCGCAGGTGAACACCGGTCAGCCTCACTTTGTCCGCCTTTGTGACGGGCGTTCAAAAATATCCCGTCACAAAGCATATAAAAAATGTTGTAAAACATCGATGTAACGCTTATTTCGCGTGTATGTAAAGTAGCGCCACAATCGCTCCTTTATCGTACGATTAAAACGTTCGGCAATCGAGGCTTTTATATCAGGGTTACGAGCAGCCCGAAAATCGATATTCTTTTTCTTGAGAATTTGCTGAAATCGAGCGCCGATAAATTCTTTGCCTCGATCAGTTTGCAATTGCTACGGGCGACGATTTTTACTGCATGCGAGTATGCGTGTGATACCTAGTGCCACATTTGCGCTCGTTGTATCACGCAAAGCCTCGACCCACGCGTATTTGCTTAACACATCGATAACAACAAGCTGATATGCGTACCCATCGTTGTACGTAGCCATCGAGCGATGATCAGCTAAATCAGCCTCCCATACATCATCTAAAGGGTGGTTAAATTTTAAGGGCCGATGTTGAATGTGAACCACACCTGAACGTCAAGTTTTTTTCTGCATTTCATTTGACATTTCTCAATTTCAGACTAACTCAATTTGAACCATGGAAAGATACACAATCGAGCAACACGTTAAAGTTATTCAGGCTTATTATGAAAATGGGCGTTCAAATCAAAATGCATATCGTGCACTTCGTGATTTTTTCGGTCAATTTAATCGTCCAAATGTGCGTACAATCGGAAAAATCGTGCAAAAATTTGAGCAAACCGGGTCTGTAGGAGATATTAAAATACCAGTGCATGCTCGTGCAGCTCGTACTGCAGAAAATATTGCTGCTGTTCGCGATAGTGTGGCTGAAGAGCCGTCCACCTCAACTCGTCGTCGTGCCCAACAATTGCACCTCTCACGCTCGTCGTTGATGAACATTATGCATAAAGACTTGCATTTACACGCTTATAAGGTGCAATTGACTCAAGAACTAAAGCCTCTTGACCATTCCAAACGTCGTCAATGGTCAGAATGGTGGCAAGAAATGGCAACAGTGGATGATCAATTTTCGAAGAAAATCATCTTCAGTGATGAGGCACATTTTCACCTCAGTGGATTCGTCAATAAGCAGAATTGCCGCATTTGGGCGAATCATAATCCAAGAGTGATTGTCGAAAAACCAAGAGTGACTGTTTGGTGCGGTTTATGGGCTGGCGGCATCATCGGGCCGTATTTTTTCCAAAATGAGGCCGGTCAGGCAGTTACTGTGAATGGTGTTCGCTATCGTGAGATGATAACGAACTTTTTATGGCCCGAATTGGAAGATATGGATGTGAACGATATATGGTTTCAACAGGACGGTGCCACTTGCCACACAGCTAACGAAACAATGGCTTTTTTGCGCGACAAATTCAATGGCCGTGTTATCTCACGTGGTGGCGATGTCAATTGGCCGCCAAGATCATGTGATTTGACACCGTTGGACTTCTTTCTTTGGGGTTATTTGAAAGAAAAGGTGTACGTCGATAAGCCAGCAACAATTCAAGAGCTAAAGGATGAGATAATTCGGCACATTAACGGCATAGAACCTCAATTATGCCTAAGCGTCATCGAAAATTTGGACCATCGGATGGAGGTGTGCCGCCGAGGTCGCGGCGGCCATTTGGCCGATATTTTGTTCCATACATAATTGAACCATACCATATTATCATAATAAAAAGAATTGACAATAATTTCCTAAATAATTTGTGTTTTATTCAAAATCAACATCGGCCCTTAAAATTTAACCACCCTTTATATTACTCACGTTGTACGTATGACGGGGAATTCGTCGTCACACGAGCCGATGCATGTTGTATGAATCCTGTATCCCGAGCCATGGTAAAACATTTTTCCTCGCCACTCTCCGGTCCACCTGAGCTAATTTTTTTGCTTGAGAATAGGATGCGGGATGTGCGGAGTCATAATAGATTCTTTCCAGAATTTTAATAATTTTAACGACTACCAGTTAATGGATTCTTTTTCTTTTTTTTTTTTTATTAACTGTGTGAGGGACTGATATTCGCTAGGGTGTCGTTGGCTCGCTACTTGTGCGATGTATTGCAATTGTTCGTCCTCTTCTTACTCTCCCTTCTCCCCCTCGACGATGTCGTTGTCCGTCGTCAGCTTAAAATCTCTGTTTAAGTGTGCGGTCTCGGCTTCGTTGTTGTTTTTTTTTTTACAAGGAGTTGCGGAATCCTAGTTACGGATTCCCCCAGCCGTGCGAACTGGGGGGGTATGTGGGACTCCCGATAGGCCTACCCGCTAAACAGCTCTCTCCTCACTATCCTCCCCCAATCAGGAACTATGTTAATATTACTTCTGGCTGGGAGTTCTGTCCGTGTTCGTCAGTTTGTTCTGTTCGTCCTTTTCATGTCTCGTCCGTTCGTCGGCTTTGTTACGTCAGGCAGCCGTCTGTGTCTTCCCGTCTCAGTATCATCTCTGTATAGGTGGCAGCTAGTTGCCAATCTGTTGTGTGGAGCATCACCTGCATAATGTTTTCTGGGGTGATGCTACCAATAATCGTCTCCAGTTCCAGTCTGAGTCTCGTCCAGCGGTCACATTTGAAAAATGTGTGTTCCGCGTCATCCCGTTCATGTCCGCAGTATTTGGAGTCCGGTGTCTGTAATCTGTTCATGTTGTAAAGGTACTGTCTAAAGTAGCCATGTCCCGTCAGAAACTGGGTGACGTAAAAATGTACGTCCCCAAAGTCCCTATCGATCCACGGTCTCAGGTCCTTTATTAGTCGTCTCGTCCAGTTGCCTGTCGTTTCTTCTTTCCAGCGTCGTTGGTATGTCTGTATCGTCCTTTCCCTTGCCGTGCTTGCCGCGTCCTGTCGTCTCGTGTCCGCGCTTCTCCCGTATATTCTCCTGCGCTCGTGCGCCAGGAGATCCCCGGGGATTACGCCAGCCATCACCAGGACAGCCTGTGCCGAGACTGTCCGGTAAGAGCAGGCGACCCTCAGCGCTCTCTGTCTCTGTACAGTCGTCATTGTGTGACAGTATTTCTTGGTCTTCAGGGCATCTGCCAAGGCGTCGCCATTAACAGTCGTCTTTTCTCCGGTCCCAGTCCAGTCGTGTTTGCCATCAAGCAGCTTAAGGATGCTATCCTCTCGGCCGCCTTCCGGGCTGTTTTTTGTATATGATGCCAGAAGGTCCTCTTCGTATCTAGAGTTACAACCAAATACTTGACTTCTCCTCTGGTCTCAGTCTCGTCTGTCTCGATCCTCATGGGCAGTCTCGTCTATATGCGTTTCCTTATGAAAAACGTCGGTTTCGTCTTTGCTGTCGTGAGTTGAAGTCCGTAGTCCGTCATCCAACGTCCGACTCGTCTTATCGTCCGGTTCAATGTCAGTGGCGATCACCGCCGCCACGTCGTCAGTGTAAGCGATGAGTGTTACGCCCAGCGGCATCTCTAGTCTCAGCAAGCTGTCATACAGTCCGTTCTAAAAGTCTGGTCCCAGTATTGAACCTTGCGCGACCCCCGCGGTGATTTGTCTCGTCACCTGTCCTTCCGTTTTCTCGTAGGTAATCCGTCTGTTTTTCAGATAATTCTCCACAACCCGAACCACGTACGTTGGAATCCCGAAGCCGCTTTTGAGCGCCTCCAGAACGTCCACCCACCTGGCCGAATTGAAAGCATTCTTGATCCAGTGTCCCCAGCAGCACGATTGGCCGCGCAATATGGCATTGTCTGTTTAAACTCAGGAAGGAGTCGACCACTTCTTGGATTGCTCCAATCGTTGATCAACCCCTCCTGAATCTGAACTGCTGGTCTGAGAGGCCACCCCCGGCCTGTATCGCATCTGTGAGTCATGGTCTCAGTAGCTGTTCGTAGAATTTTCATGTCACGTCAAATAAACTTAGCGGCCGGCAGGCTGACGGCGTGTTGGGGTCGCCTTTGCCTTTGGGGATAAGAACTAGCCTTACCGCCTTCCATCGGTCGCTGAACGTCCCTGTCGTTAAACATGCATTGTACAGGTCGAGGAATATCTCAGGCCTCAGGTTGACCATCAGCCGGATAATCTCTGCCGGTAACCCATATGGTCCCGGCGACTTTCCAACCTTCATCGCGTTGGATACTCTAGTGAGCTCCTCTGCCATGAATATGGGGGCCACTGGTTGGCTTCGTTGTTGTTACTGTTGCTGCTGCTGCTATCACTATCGCGTGGTAAAATGAGACGCCGCTACGATGTCGAAGGTGATGTAGGTGTAGGCTCGTGTAGTAACTCGGGATTGCCGATAAATTCACGTGCCATCTGTATCGTTCGTAGGAATTTGACAAAGTGAAATCGGCCGACGGGTTTCTCGTGTTTTCTAGCGCGCATAGCATCATTAACAAGATCAACGATATTGGAATTCGAAATTCTTTTGCCGTCTACGGAAAAAAGCACCGTTACGATCCCATGTCATTTTTTTATCGACCGCACTGTGATGCAAATTGCGAAGCAACGATATTGTATTGGATGGAAAAATTTTCTGGTACACTATCGATAATAAGTGTGTCATTGAGCCGAGATTTTACTTCGTTCATTAGAACGTCATCGATTTTATTTTCGCGGTTATTGAGTACTGCTATTTTTCGTTTTGACGGAATATTCGGTAGTGTATTATCGTACTCGACCAAGTGAAGATAACACTGTAGAATCTGCTGGTACGCTGTTCATTGCTCTCTCTCGCTCTTGTACGAATGAGAATTTAGAAATTCATTCAGCTCGGAGTCAAGACGCGATAATGTTGTACCGGTGGCCTGTACGGAGGGCGGCGGCTCTGTAGTAGTTGTAGTAGTAGAGAGACAGCGAGGCGATGTATTATTTGTTATCATGAGGAATAAGCACCGTCTTTCTGGCATATGCCATGACTCGTGTAGGCCAAGACAGGCACAGAAGCAACTTGAGGAATCCGACACAGTGCTCGACGATGATCTTTCTCTTACCACTCCAATTTCCCATTTTGGTGGCCAGTCGTCGAAGAATTGTCGCGTGCCTCCGAAGATCATTCTTTTGCACGTTGTTCAGCACGTTTCCCTATAAAACCTTTAGAGCACACTCGCATATACACCGTACGAGCGCTATATCTACTTCGCGCAAAATTGCACATCGTTGCTCTTGCTTTAGATAATACAGTGCCTGCAATATAATTATTTGTTTTTCATCGAAAGGTCCGTGAAACGCCATTACAAACGCATTAATCGTACATTGCGCGTTGCATCGCGATCCTTTATTGCTTTTTGAGGCTCGTAAACGTAATGGTATTGGTCATCGAGAAATATGCAAGCGCGAAAACGACAATTATGAGGCGTCGATTGTTTCAAGTCGAATAATATATAGCCGTGCGGTGCAGCTATTGCATCGAAATGTATCAGGGGTACAAATTGAAAATGCGGGTTTGATAACAGATGGCGTTACTAACGCTATACGCATCAGGCAGTACTGTGACTATGTTCATGTCAAAGCTACGTCTTATAGCTTTAATTTTCAGTATGTGTCAATTTGTCGCAGTGTCAAATTCATAGTTTTTTTGAGCTCTCAATATGTCGAGTTTCGTGCCAACAAAACAGCATTTGCGGGAAGTTTTAATTTACTTCTTTAATTTGAAGAAAAGTGCTGCTGAAGCACATCGATTGGTCTCCGAGGCTTATCCGAGTCATGTTCCATCGGTTTCAACGTGCGAGAGATGGTTTGTGCGGTTTAGAAGTGGTGATTTTGACGTTGAGGACAAAGAGCGGCCGGGCCAAGTGAAAAAGTTTGAGAATGCTGAATTGGAGGCAATACTCAATGAAGACTCGTGTCAAACTCAACAAGAGCTCGCAGATTCATTGGGAGTGACACAACAAGCCATTTCCCATCGTATAAAAGCCCTCGGAATGATCCAAAAGCAAGGACATTGGGTGCCGTATGAGCTGAAGCCGAGAGACGTCGAGCGCCGTTTTTTTGCATGCGAACTGCTGCTCGAACGGCAAAAACGGAAGGGTTTTTTGCATCGCATTGTCACTGGTGATGAAAAGTGGATCCATTACGATAACCCGAAGCGCAAAAAATCATATGGTTACCCCGGCCATGCATCATCATCGACGGCCAAACCAAATATTCACGGCGCCAAGCTCATGCTCTGTATTTGGTGGGACCAGCTGGGTGTGGTGTATTATGAGCTATTGAAATCGAACGAAACCATCACAGGAGCACTATACCGAACTCAATTGATGCGTTTGAGCCGCGCACTCAAAGAAAAACGGCCACAATACGAGCAAAGACACGACAAAGTAATTTTGCAACATGACAACGCTCGGCCACATGTTGCAGCGCCGGTCAAAACATACCTACAAACGCTGAAATGGGAAGTCTTACCCCACCCGCCGTATAGCCCAGATATTGCTCCTTCCGATTACCACCTTTTCCGATCGATGACACATGGCCTAGCTGACCAGCGCTTCCATTCTTACGAAGAAGCCCAAAAATGGGTCGATGACTGGATAGCAGCCAAGCCGGCCGAATTTTTTCGCGACGGTATCCGTAAATTGCCAGAAAGATGGGAAAAAGTTGTGGCTAGCGATGGACAATACTTTCAATAATTCATTTGTTACCATTTTTTCAGAATAAACGTTCAAAAATAGAAAAAAATCCCGCATTTTCAATTTGTACTCCTGATACCTTCTGAAAATATCTCGGATTCTCGGAACATACTTGGCGTGCTAGATGTTGAATTTGCTCGCGATCTCGCGGATTTTTAAAGATAACAATATAATTAGTTTTGAAGGAGATATCGCGCCATCCGTGACCCTGATGGAAGAGATTTTGCGTGATGAAGATGACACAAAGATAATTATGATGATACAAGTTTAGGCCTCGCATCATTCGATGAATCTGCTGCTTACGATAAACCCTCGTGGAATTCGACTTTATCACCGTACTCTGAATACCCCGATTGCCACTCTGAGTATTAAGAAAGTATACGCTCGAACGGGACATCCGTAATTTCGGGCATGTATTTAAAGAATTTTTTAACAAAATATGTTTTACCACAGCCCGTAGGACCGCTTATCACGGCTGTCCATATATGTTTGCAACGTGTATCTACCAGGTGTATGCATAAGTTCTTTCCGGTTTTTTGGTAAAAAAAAACACGTAATTTTCAAGGGAAATTAATTTTTGTTTTATTCAAAATATTGGCTATCGGCTTCTACACATTTCGCCCATCTTTCAGGTAACTTATGAATACCATGCCAGAAAAACTGCTTGTCTTTTGCGGCAAACCATTCGTCGAGCCATTTTCCAACTTCCTCGAAATTGCTGAAGTGCTGCTCTGGGAGCGCGTGCCCCATTAATGCGAAGAGATGATAGTCAGATGGCGCCAGGTCTGGCGAATACGGCGGGTGCGGAAGGATGTCCCATCCAAGCGATTTCAAGGTGTCTTCCACTGCTTTTGCTGTGTGAGACGGCGCATTGTCGTGTAACAAAATCCACCCATTTACCGAGGGACCTATTTACCGAGTTTATTGATCTTCCCCATTACTCGTAAACATCTGCTGATTGTTTATTGCGACACATGTAATGCTTCTGCTAATTGCCGTTGAGTTTGAGTTGGGTCATCATCCAATAACTCCTGCAATTGCTCGTCTTCGCATTTTTGTGGTCTACGAGAGCGCTCACTGTCTTTCACATTGAAATTACCACTTTTAAATTGTCGAAACCATGTCTCACATGTTCTAATCGATGGAGCGTATTCACCATATGTTTCTACCAGCAAACGTTGACTTTCAGCAGCCTTTTTCTTTTGATTAAATAAGAAAAGCAATGCGTGCCGCAAATGTTCTTTTTCAGGCATAAAACTCGACATGATCACTGAACGATAAAACAAAGACGCTAGTTTTTGGCGGACTCAACTTGTGTGTGTTTGTAGGTTAATGTCAGACGAACAAAATGACGTATGTGTCAAATTAATACGCTGCGTACTTTTCGCTGGTGCCATCTCTTAGTTAAACCGGAAAAAACTTATGCATACACCTGGTATATCGATGAGTGTCTATCAAAACCAATCAGCTGACTCTTAAATAAACTTGTACCGAGGCGGCGGCGGCGGTTGCGGCGGCGGTTGCGGCGGCGGTTGTGGTGGCCTCCGAGGCATTAGCTATTTTTGCTGCCTTGACGAGCTGATACGGCACGGCACGCCTGTACTAGCTGATGAAGTGCGTGCCCGCGGTCTAAGCTGATGTTTACTCCGTATGTAGGTAGATTAAATAACGATAGTTCTTAATTTCTCACAAATAAATGAATATTTTTCACTATGCTTACAGCTTTATATGCATAATTTACCAATCATGTAATTCTAAACAGCAATAGTATTATAATAATATATCCACGGGGATAGCACAAGAAAGTCGGAACAATAGGAAACACTCGATAAGAAAGACGGGACAAGAGGAATCAATAATGAGAAAGTCAGAACAAAAGGGAACGGTAAAGAGATAGCAGCTTCTGCTACGAATAGCAGCACAAAAACAACGAGCAGACAATGGTTGTATACATAATAAATCAATATTTCTATTTTTTTACGAATTGTACATTCCAAATACGGTACATGAAATTCAACAAAAAGTTTATTTTTAAATACCACGAATTCACCGATAAGATATAAAACTGTATACTTTTTTCGATATACTAATTAGCGCATTTCACAATAGCCATACGGTACAGTAGAGTACTTCCCCTGCCGCTTTTGCTCCGTATTAACAGGTTCGCATGCTTTCATTTTTTACGCGTTACTATCTGATAAAATTCCGTGCGTCGAATAGCGTCGAATTTAACAATAATAGGTACGCTCCTAGCTCCTGTCACGAATAATTTACGTGACGGATATATGAAAAATTTTGCGTGATACCCTTTACTTTACATTTTTCGTATGCGGAAAATATTGGCCCTCCCGAAACGAACGTACTTATACAGGGTGGCCGATTTATCTGAAGACATTCAAATATTTCGAAAGCTACGCATCGGATCAAAAAAAGTTTTCTATAAAATTTGTTCACCTGGAAAGGGGTCATCCAATGATACCAAAGTCGACCCCTCACCCCTACCCCCTGGGGTGCGGGTGGGGGCAACTTTGAAATCGTAAATAAGAACCCCTATTTTTTATTGCAGATTCGGATTTCCCATAAAAAAAGAAGTAACTTTTATCTGAAACATTTTTTTTCGATTCTTGATAGATGACGCTGTAATCGCAAGGGACCTGATTTTCGCGAATATCTCGAGAAATTACACATCGGATTGAAAAAAGAAAAAACAAAATATTCCATTCTAATATTTGGTCAGGAACATTGTCGCGTAGATTTACCACTCTCTAGATAAAAATTAGCGTTACATTTGGCGCCCGAATAGGGACTCGAACACAGATAAGAAAGACTGCGGAGGTAAGGTAGGGCGCGCACAAGGCATAGAAATTTGGTGTGAAACTTAAACTATGGCTACAGGCGTAGAACAGAATATTTCGCTCGAGATCGAGGAAATGCGCATGGCGGAGAACATTGAGGAGCATCCTCAGCAGGAGGGGGTACTGAAGCAGGTCAAACATATCTCTGGGAATCCACAACAGCTGAACACCTGTTGGTGACCGGCGGCAGAGAGATCGGAGGAATATACACCGATTTTCCGAGATCACACCAATTGAAGAAAGCGAAGTCGTTTTGGATGAGTTCGCAAATAATCGAATAATCGGCGAAGTCGGCAGTGCACCGAGAACCCCAAATAGGACTACGACAGTCCTACCAGATCCTGTCGAAGTAGGCCAGATTGTGCAGCTTTTCCAGAGGATGGAGGAGAAATTTGATAAGAAGCACGACCAGGTGATCCGTACTCAGCAGAAGATGAGACACAATTGTATGAGTAGGATCGGGATGTTCAAAGAATCGACTTGAAAGATGCACTTGAAGGAGAGATTGCTGCGGTGAAGAGCCGGACGGATCGAAAGATTAAAGAGGCACAAGAAAGGGTGAAAGAGGATCAGAATGTAACGAATAATTACATTCAACAACAGGTTGCTGATCAGAGGGTGAACATGGAGAAACTTGAAAAAAGAACACAAGAGATGATGGCCGAAATCCGCGCGGCACGAGAAATTACGGAGGAGCACACAAAAAGAATTGAAAAATTAGAAGAAACAACACAAAGGACTAGTACATCTATGAATTTTGGTCAAACCATCGCAGGAGGGCTAAATGTGATACAATTATATACTACGGCACAGAAACCTCCTACATATAACGGTGATGGAAAGGAGAGGCCCATGAGGTTTTTAAAAGAATTCCGAGAATTTTGTATCGCGGGAGGAATCGAGGATACCGAGATTCAACACACCATCGAATCCGCGTTGAAAGTTGTAGCTAACGATTGGCGGTTGGTGGTGAAAGGAGCGGTGTATGACTTGTAAACATTTGAACAAAAATTCCGCTCGCGATACTGAGCACATGACATGCAAGATAAAGTGAAGAAGAACTTAGAACTCGGATATTTTTATACAGAAGGTCAGACCTTGACGCGAGCTGAGTATGCAACTCGTGTGATAGGGAATGCCTGGGATCTGAGTGAAAGATTGAGTGATGAAGATATAATCCGTCGACTCGCGAAACATTTTGATGACGAAGTGCGTAGTGCGGTGAGATTCCGACAGATAAATGAGATCGACGAGTTTTTGGAGTTATTAGAGAGCTCAGACGTAGCTGGTCCACTGAATCACAAGAGAGGGATGGGTCAAGACAGTGGCTTCGCGGCGCGAGAGCAACAAAGATATGCTAGTAGAGGAACTGTGCGTGAGCAGGCAGCCCGGCCACACCCGAGATATGAAAATCGGGAAACTTCTGCAAATAATAGCGGAAATAGGTTATCCTCATCACCAGGACGTCAGAGTGGCAGAGGAGAAAGACCACCATGGCAGAACAACGGGCCATGGCCTCCAACAAATTCACCATAGGGAGGTAGATTAGGTCAATCAAGGCCACTGTGGCAGGAAAACGGAACTGGGCAACTTCAAGTGCCAGAAATTAATCGACCGGCAGGGCCAGAATAGCCAAGGCAGGAGCGACAACCGAATGACCAGATAAATAATATGAATCGTATCCCACAAGGACCATTTGTGGTATATACGGTTCCGAGGGAGTAAACACCGGAGTGCTCGAGAGTTGTGAAGACGAATTCGGGAAACGCTTAGTCGTTGCGCCCGAAGAAACCCAAAACATCCATAATAAGAAAGATGAGCGGAGCGCAACGGTAAAATATGGAGAAAGGAAAAGTACGAGACAGAGGATGAACGTGTAGAAGAGGGAAAAGAAGAAAGTGAGGGATCGGCGAAGAAAAGAGGAAAAAAACAGAAGCAGCGAACAGACAGTGAGAAAGGATGAAGAAGCGAGTACCGGATGGCGAGGGCAGGCTGAATCAGGAGAAAGAATAGTTCAGGAAGACAAAAAACGTATGTGGCCGAAAATCGTTGCCAGAGCTAAGGGAGTACCAGACATAAGAGGGCCAGCGCCAAGGAAGGTGTAGGGAAGCGCAAAGGGAAGAGTGGTATGTTCAATTCTGATAAAAAATCCTCCAGAATATTTGTATGAGGAGGTGGAAAAGATATCGAGCAAGTGGTAAGACGAGAAGCATCCGAGATGTCCGGAAATACCGGTAAAAATAGCTAGAATATCGGAAGTAAGTCTAATAGATAGCGGAAGCGAAGTATCTTGTGTTTTGGAGTTTTTCCAGAAAAATAAGGAAATCTTAAAGAGTTGCCCGATGCTACCAGTAACGTCGACACAGGTGGTCGGAGCATTTGGCGGAGAAATCGAACGTGTAAAGAAACAAATAATGTTGTAGATGCAGAAACGTATATATCAACAGGGGGATTGCAGGTGCTGGTTGTGACAAAATTGGTAAGGCCAGTACTAATTGGAATCGACGGGATGTTCACGTTAAAAAATTCGATAGACACGCAACAGCGAATTTTAGCAGCCGGAGGTAAAATAATCGCGAAATCGAGTGATGGAGTGTGGCAACATAAAAAAATCTACTTTTACTTTATAAAAGAATAATAATAATAAATATATGATATACAATGTAAGAGATTTTTGGGCAAGTCGAAAATCCGACTCCCCAAATATCTCGAGGGATAATATAACATAGTTACAACCATTAGCCTGCAGTATCATGTTTCGCTGGGATATTCTATTCGAAACCACGATCGAGTTGAGGCACTGCTGATCGAACTAGAGTAGAGTCAAAAAAGTAAACAACCGACTTCGCGCCTAAGGAATTCCCTCGCTGTTATAAACAGCAAGTCATCTACCAGCTAGCCTCACTTTGTGGCGAGGGGAAGACGGTTGGCGCGACAACGGCGACCCAAAAAATTATAAAACCGCGTAAAATTTTTTAATTGAAGCCGATAATGATGTAGAGGGGAATCAGGCAGAGGGGCCGGATATAAAAGAACCTGCGGGAGAGAAAAAGCTCCCTTCTCTTAATACGTGCTTCTTGGCATCTGTGATATTACGTGTTTCTTACATGCATCCTGCATTTTGGTTTTATGTGGCTCTTATTTTACGAATCGGAATTTCAATTTTTGCATCGACGTTTTCAAAATAGCTAAGAAAAGCAAGACAGTGTATTATCGAAAGAATTATATTTTTGAAAGATACTAAGCTCACAATCAGTGAAAAACTAATACAGAGGAAGGAGAAAAAACAGGCGAGTGGTCTAATTAATAAGAAAAACAACTAGTGTGATTTCAGAAACAATCTATAGGAATATTTGATCGAAAATTATTTAAGCGAATAGTACTTAAGTGAATAGTATTTAAGCAAGTAGAATTTAAGCGAGTATTGAGTAAGCGAGTAGATTTAAAGCGGATAGAAACGAACCAAAACAACCGGTAAATAGAGAGGAATATCAGCATAACGGAGATATCTCCTTTAAGAGTAAATTCACGTGCGTGGTTTGAGTGTGTATATTGGGTGACGGGCCTGCTATCAACGGATAATACAAATAACAGACTACGTAGCTAGGTGTATCGAGGAGCTACGAGTAATGAGAAACACGAAAGAATTGTAGAACAATCGCAGGAATCAACGGATTGAAAAATGCAATGTACTAGCAAACGGTGCCAATAAACCGAACACCTATATTCTCTTGATTGTTTTGTTAACTTAACCCTACTTTTGCCTACCCAGAAGTCTAAAGTAATTATCCCTGTGTTCGAGCCCGAATTCTTCCCCTCGAAAGACAAAAATTGATGTTAACGATAAAAATTACCGTTACACCTTATATCCAAGCGAGACAGCTTTTCTTGGCTCGTCCACGACCCATGTGCCGTCTAACGCTCGCTCAGTCGCGTCATCGTGTGTGCAGTACGCGGATGTGTCCATGTCTGTAGAGCATGTTCTATACAGGAGGAACAGTAGTTTTCCATTCATGCGAACAGGCAGTACGGGCAGATAGAAATCGCGCGTTATTACTACGATGTACTTCACGAGACGCTCGACGACACTTGGACCGTTTTCAAGTCCTACGAGCTCTCGACACTCGTCAACTACGTACAATTTCGGATGTCGAACGGGATATTTTCCATTCGTACACAACTGTCGATACAGCGAGCAAACATCTACATAATGTATCTGCTCTCCACTAGCGACACCGTACAGACTCACAACATTTTCCGTTCGACCGCGTCACGAATCACGTGTTCGAGAGGCGTCTCCTTGACCATTGAGTTGCTTTTCACGTATAACGACATTTCTTCGTTATTCTCGAGTAATTTGTTAAAATCGCATTGCCATATCTTGTTTAGGGTATACCTTTTCATTTTAATTCGCCCAGAAATAAGAACAGTATGCTCGTATAACAACGCTCATCCATTGTATTGCCGAACTTCGTTCGAGCAGCTCTATTTACGCGATAACATCGCGGACATGCATGCCAAAATCAGCTATGAAATTGAAGAACGTGATGGATCGCCGCCCCCACGTAGTAGGCATCAACCGCCGGTAGGCCAGGCGGAGGGCGATACTCTCTCGTGCATCCAGCATGAGATAACGCAGTTGCGCTCGCGCTCGAGCCATACGAGCCATACGATGGCCTTGGGCGACTGCTTATCGCCCCAGCTGTATCCCCCTGGTGGTAACACCCCAATGCGATCTTTCTGTAGAAAATTCTTTCGAAAAACTCTCATACCAGCTGATACTATCGTGCAAGCTTCTGTAAAAAGGCACACGCTTCCGCAGCATATAAGTAACTCGCGAAAAGCTAGACACGCGCATCTCAAAACCTTAACATCGGTACGACAATATTGCACAAACTCCATCGCAAAATCAAATTTATAATCGACCCGATTCGATTCTTCCTCATACCATTTTAAAAACCACTCGCGATCCGCTGAGAACTTCGTATCGGGTGAGTAAAAATGCATAGCCGGTAGAGGACCTGTGTAATTCCAATATTTCGATTCGTCGAATAAATGCGAAAATGTACCTTTTGCCACCTTATTCGCAAAACCGAAGGCCTTAGATACAGCGCCAAGAGCCATGGGTAAGTAGTTTAGACTAACAAGAAAAATGACATTGCCAATCTTCATCGAGACAATCTTCGTAACATTCATAATCAGAGGGGGCAGCTGTGTTTTTTGCACTTCGATTAGAAACCGTAAAATAAATTCCGCCTTGAAACTTATTGCATTATATGCAATACAGATGGTCTTTTTAAATTTTTGCGATAATGCCAATTTCACGAGCCCTCCAACAGGTGTCTCGATAAACACGAATTTGCGTTTACCACAGACAACACAATCGATCTCTATGTCTGTGATATCAAAGCACGTCATGTATACGCATTGTGAAACACATAAATTCGGCTCGTAAATTCGTGTCGATTTATCATCGTGCAAATGTTCGTGTTGCTGCGTCTCAAAATCAGAAAACATGACTTCGTCGAAGTCTTGTCTTTCTTCTTCTCCTTTGGCGCCTCTGATTTCTTCAGAGGCGCTATAAAACACGCATGAGTTGTCGGTCTAGTTTGCCAGCATATGATGCAAAACGATATACACATACATGCATCTTTTTATCTGTGGTTTTAATCGTACGCGAGCGGCCTCTACAGATTTTCAATGCTTTACAAACACTATACCGTCTATTTACCGTATATTTACGACACGTAATACACGTGGAGTCCTCACCCTTGTGATAAAGTGAGCAAAAAGTACCAAAGAACGAACGATTACAGTCTGCGCAATACTCAGGTTGAGAGTCTCTATTACCGCTGCAATAAGTGGATTTACAGCGAGCACATTGACAGCTGCAGCGATGCTCAAGTACTCACTTATACTCAGATCTACATTGTGTACAGAACCCTCGAATATGTAGTGCGCCAATGAGATTCAATATTGGCTGGTAGTAATGAGAACGCTTGTAATAGAGAATAAAGAGCGTAAGATTAAATTTATCTATTGCCGTGAGTACGGATTTTCGCCCATGGTACAGAGCCGGAACACATTTTCCGAATGTAAAAAATTCATAAACAATGAACGCTGTACCCTCGTGAACCAAGTATTCCTGAAAGAGTCGAATCTCGCGCACCCCGCACCCTCTGGACAGCGTCGTTATCCTCGCATTACGCGTGAGCTCTATCGCTGCTGTATATTTTGCTCCTCGAAGTCCGTTCTGAATTTGACACCATCGCCTGTGTAGCTCGCCCGTACGAATTTGACCGTGCGCGGATTATGACAAAGGATCGCTGCAGACACAAATTATCGCTATTACTTACGCGTAAAACTGAGATTTTTGCTATAGACGTCTTCGACGCCTCGTACTATACACGTCGTCATTCTACAGGTACCATTGTCTATTCGAAATTCGCAAACGCCCTGAACTACACTATTAATCAGTCGCCATATATCGTTAGGAACGATGTTACGTGCTGTTCGAAATGATAACCATACAGGTTCTTGCGCGAAAGACGGCACGTTGAGATTCATACCCACATAATCATGTCCCTCGCACTATTTTGTACAACGAGTGAGAACATCTCGTATACCGTCCTCGAACCTAGTCAGATGATCAATACCGTCCGGTGTTTGACGAAAACAAAAATCTGTCTTCTGCCCCTGGATCCTAAAGCATGGAAAATATCGTCTCAGCTCATTGCCGATACCGAAGCTTTCACCAGGAGGCAAAATATCACTTCCCCGTATTGCAGTCCTTTCGCCGCCAGTCTGTTCGCTTGCAAGCATAATTAAACTACTTATTCGCATTTTTAATTTAATTTTATTTGATTTTTTGTTTGATGATAACTATATACTATGTTTATAAATTGTTTAACGTAAGATTTGCGAACTTATACTTACCAGGTCTATAAATATGAAACTGGAATTTTTGTATAGAAAATACACGTTTATTGTATGAAAATGATAAAAAATATTTTATTCGAAGTATTGCCCATCGCTAGCTATACATTTTCCCCACCTGTATAACAATTTGTGGATGTCACGCCAAAAAAACTGTTGCTCTTTTGAGGCAAACCAGTCATCGAACCATTTTCGTACATTTTCGTAAGAAGTAAAGCGCTGCTCAGCAAGTGCGTGTCCCATCGATGCAAATAAGTAGTAATCGGACGGAGCCAAGTCTGGTGAGTAAGCCGCATGCGAAAGTATTTCCAAACTAAACGCCTCAATCGTTTCCTTGACCAGTTTTGCTGTGTGTGATGGTGCATTATCATGAAGCAAAATCACTTTGTGTTGCTTTTTTCGATATTCTGGTCGTTTTTCACGCAAAGCTTGATTCAAATTCCATTTGTTGTCGGTAGCATTCAGTATTAACGGTTTCGCCAGGTTTTAGCAGCTCATAATAGATCACACCCTTCTGATCCCAACAAACACAGAGCATTGTCTTCCGTTCATAGCGATTTGGCCTTGTAGACGATGTTGATGGTTCGCCTGGAATACCCATGATCCTTTACGCTTAGGATTCTCAAAATATATTCACTTTTCATCGCCAGTCACAATTCGATGGAGAAATGATTTTCTTTTGTACCTGGCGAGCAGCATTTCGCAAGTGGTTTTTCAGTTTTCCTGCTGTCTTTCATTCAGTTCATGTGGAACCCATTTTCCCATCTTATGGATCTTTCCCATGGCTTTCAAACGTATGGAGACGGCTTCTTGTGTCACATTTAATTGATCCGCGAATTGTTGTTGCGTTTGAGCGTCATCTTTATCCAACAATGCTTGCAATTCGCTGTCTTCAAACTTTTTCGGTGGTCTTCCACGTTAAAATTAAACATTTCCAGTAGCTATGCAACGAATTTTGGTAAAAGATCCGCATTTGCACGCGTACAAGGTTCAATTGGTGCAAGAAATCAAGCCAAGGGACCATGCGCAGTGCTGTAAATTTGCTGATTGGGTGTTGGAACATCATCAAATTAATGCGAATTGTTGACCACGATGCCGAATGGAAGTTCCTGGATTCTCGGCCACAGAATCCGTTACTGTGGCTATATTTTCGAGTGACCGATAAGGACGACGACGAATAATGATCTTCTGATCCATCAGCGTAAATTTGGTCTCAAATTTTGTAATCAAACGCCTCACTGTCGATTCATTTGGCGCATTATTGCGACCAAAAACTTGACGTAATTGGCGAACTGTTTTCACAAAACTTTCACCATTTTTGTAATGTGTTTTTCCAATAATTAAACGTTGTTGGTTTGAATACTTCTCCACATTCTTAAATCGCGTGGTCTGTACGTGAGAAATGTCAAAAAAATCACCGTACAACTCGTATTAACAAAATGGCGGCAAATTAAAATCCGGCGCTCTTGCTGGGACACCCTTTATTATTAAGAGCTTACCTGAATCTATCGGGTCTTCCTCTTCTTCCTCCTCCTCCTCGTCATTCTCCTCGTCCTCCCTATCGTTATTCTCCTCACTCCCCAATTCGTCCACCTTCACCCGTTCTTCTTCTTCTTCTTCTTCTTCCTCGTCGTCTGTATTGGTATTGGTATCATCGCTTGAACTGTATTGTCGCTACGGAACTGCAACGGCTCTATCTGGTTCTTTCGTTGAACGGACCATGAAAAGACCATTTGTTGGTTTATATTCGCAGAACGGTTGGATAAAATTTATCCAATTATTCCTTCTAGTGCTGTTACCATTGTTATCCCTGCTATGATCATCTGAATCGATTCTGTCCTCCTCATTGACGTCATAGGTATCGGACCCCATTTCTCCTTCTTCATACCGTCGAATTATATAAAAATCTTGTAAAATAAAGGAAATAAAATAAAAGTAAATAACGCATTATATTACTTACGTCTTTCACTTAGTATGAACTGCATAGCAGGCTCATTCAGCCACCAACATCGACGAATAATACGCACCACCGAACCATTAATTATTTGATCATCAGACAGTCCAATATTATGCGCGTCAACTAAATCGCGCTGATGACACTCGCACAACATACCACAAATCTTACGAAGAACCGCTTGCGTCGGAAGTTCCCATAGCGTCATCTGTAAATGTTTTCTTTCCCATCGCGAACACAACGACGGTCTGCGTTTCAATAGAAACTCTTTCAATTTTCTTATTGATGAGCGTTTAACCACCCTGACCATGATTGTGCTGTTAGAGTAGTACTAACAGTAAATCAGACAATTAATTAGAGATTTTTCAAAGCAGAACGCTTTTATATATATTCGTTTCATGTAATAAGTTATCGAGTTTCACCGACGAATGTTATATGTTTTCATCTAATCTCAAGGCACTCGGCCATAAAGAAAAACATCAAATTTCGTTCCCGAATATTATTTAGTTTTCAGGCCACATCTTTGGTCTATATCAAGGTGTGTGTATGCACATACGTGTGCAAGAGAGTGAGTGAGTGAGAGTGAGAGAGAGAGAGAGAGAGAGAGAGAGAGAGAGAGAGAGAGAGAGAGAGAGAGAGAGAGAGAGAGAGAGAGAGAGAGAGAGAGAGAGAGAGAGAGATGCCGATGCCGACAACAGCTGGGATGGTGAGTACATAATTTTATTCATTTTTCCAAGTATGTGGAAGCGTTTGCTCCATGCTGCTTTTATCTTTACTCTTCCTTGTTTACCAGAGTTCCCACACCACCTCACTTCACCATCTCCACGTTACCGAAACTGGTTAAACAGAGTGGGTAGCGCGGCGGTGGAAAAATGGGGTCGTGGGCATAACGGCGTGGGGGGCATAACCGCGCGATGGGGGAACGCGTGGGGATAGGAGTAGGATGGAGGAAAAATGTACACATACTACTAATAACATCGTTACTCAAATTCGACAAAATTGTCTCTGCCAACTTAAGTCTGTCCTCATTGATGACGAGTGCAGTATACATTTTTCACACATCCCAATTTTCTATAACTCGGTCGACGCCTTTCTGCATTGGCAGCTATCTCGTATTTGAGAATTTAAAAAAATGTTTTCTCTCCATGTCTAAAAGTTCTTGGACCTCTCGAAGTATTGCAGTGCGTTCCGCGCTGCCGGACCCGTACGTGACAATACTTCTGATTAAATCTTCACAAGAGCGAAGCAATTTTGCACATATTTGACTGTCAATCAAAGCAGATGAACGGCAAATTTTATTTAATACGACGAGGCCAGGCGCATCCGATTGCAATCGAGTCATGAATGAATTATGTATCCCCGATATTACCGATGCATTGTCAGATGCCATGCCGACAATGTTAGATATAGGGATCTTTTTGGACTCGATGCAAGATTTAAAGGCCGCGTATATAATACATTTTAACAGTTAACAGCTTTTAATTCTACTAATTCTAATCGCTGTATGACTACTGTCTTGGTGTCGGGGGATACAATTTTAACTAAACCATACAGGGATTCTGTGTCGTTGATGTCCGTGTTCTCATCGATAAGCACTGAAAACTTTGTAACTTTAAAGATTTTTATCAATTCCTGTAGTCCCCGCCTGCCGATACAATTTGTTATAATCTGTGGACACTTCGTCCAGCCGAGCGTTATGTTCTGCAAGACTCGCTTTTGCCACACTTAAAAGCGTCCTTGCAGACAGTTTAGAACGCTTTCTTAGGATCGTCCTGCACTGCTTGTAGCCAGCCAGAAAACTCGGGCATTAATAGCCAGTTATATTGAAAACTTATTGATCTTAGTCGCTTTGTCGGTGGCTCTACCTGAACGTCCTCTTGAATCCTGACTCCAGCATGCTAATCCATCGAATTCATTATGACTTTCACTTCGATTCACTAAATACCGATTGATATACTTGACAATCGCGCCTTGACAACAATAGAAGCTTTTATCTATTACGTATCTATCTATTTACCGTAACCAATTAAGCTGCACTACACTAACCGCTACCGGTGACGGCTGACTGTTTATCAACATTCATCCATCCACAACTGAAAATGTATGGGAACGTCGTCCTTGCACCAACCAATCAAACACCTGCATTAGTTTTCCGATACATCATAGAATCGACTGATCGTTTAAGATGATTTAAGATGCATCGATACGTGTGGCTTCTACTAGGCATATATGTACAACACAACATGTGATCTCGTGAACTGCATTATTCACGCAGGTACACATTGATTATAAGTGAGATTGCCGTTATAGCACTGGGAGATTGGTCGCAGTTAAATGGAATCTATAAAATGACAGACCATGCTGCCACAAATAAGTTATATGCTGATGTCGGAAAACTCACATTATTAACGATATTAATGTCAGCACGGATAAGCGATATTAATAGTGCAATACTTCATCTCATAGAAGCTCCGTAACGGAGTCTTAGCACTCTGGAGCTGATCGATTTTTTGTTGTCGCGACAATTAACTTTTTGACAGTACATCGTGACAAAATGACCAAGGTCTACACTTTTGATTCATCTGACTCCTGCTAGGCGGATACGAAACAATATTTGAACTGTGATTACATTATTAACGCAAGTACACTGAGTAAAGAATTTATTTAATGATAATAAATCTAGAGTTCGATTTCGATGAGCTTAACCTCAATAGCAACTACTATCTACTTAAAGGAGACCTAAACATTAGACGCAAAGAATGGGGGGACAGAGCAAGCAATCAACGAGGAAAATACATGTCCCAATGGGAAACAAATAAATCCATATATTATGAAGCAAACATATTTACACCAAACAAACCAACATATAAACCTGCGCAAACATACCTTGTGACATAGTCACGACCTGTAGAAGATGGAAGAATAAAACAAAAATACAGACAAATAAAATCATTTATTTAAAGTAGATACAAAGAGTAAGAAGAATGAAATAAGAAGAAGAAAAGATTAAAATAGCAGTAGAGTCTAGGCGAGACCACGAAACAAGCTGGATCCTGTCACACTCCTTCGCTGACGAAAAACAGCGGGTCAGCGACCGGCTGGCCTCGCTCGGGCAGTGAGGGGATGTAGGGGCAACAGTGGCGGGGAACCTGAAACAATAGAATTCACATAAGATATTAGAGATAAGAAGCGTTAAAATAAGAAAGTGGGAATAGACGAAAAGACTATATAAGGCAGCTTCAAACTAAGGAGTGTCTCTTATTCGGTTAAAACTGCCACCCAAGTAGGATTTGCTGGCACACGATAGTAAAAATTCTACCAAATCCAGGAATTTGTTATTAAATCTGAGAAGTTTAACTAAAAAAGGGTGTGAGTGAGCCCTATGCATTGATTCACATATTGCAAAATACAAAGAACAATACAAGTGAGTGCAAGGAATCATATAAAGATTAAGAGCGGACAGATTAAACCGTGTGAAAAAAATAGAAAATATTCTGGAGAAAATAGAATAAGAAAAGAAAGTCGGTGACGTTAAAATAAATAATTAAGGTTTATTGTAGGAGAATTAAGAAAATAGGATAAGACGGTTTAGGTAGAATAATTAGAAGTAAGTGCAGATAGTTATAAGAAGTATTGTGAACGCAGCGTGTCGAGACATTTGAAAGACTCGCTTGTGGTACCAATAGGTTTCCAAATGAAACACTTGGAGAGAGGGTAAAAGGGTAAATTAACACAGAAAAAGAAATAGAAATTAATAATGTAATAATGAAATTATAAACAGCAGCTAGAAAAATTACATCACAAGGACAGGGTACGGTCAAGTGGAATTCGTGTTAAACCACCGCTTTAGACAAGAGAGACTTTTGGAGTGAGATTTTGAAAAACAGCTAGGAAAATTAATTTATAAATAGGATAGGGAAGGCACTTGTCAGCCCGATCCATAGCAATTGGATTCATAATTTTAAGATAATTAGGGAAATAATTAGGAGAGAAACAATTTCAAGAGTTTTGGGTCAAGCGCGTCGCAGAAGAACGACACCACTCACAGACATAAAGGAGAAGAGAAAGATAAATTGAAAGACTAACTCACCAAGAAAGAAGAATCGGAACCTCCTGGTCCAACGCCAAAAATTTTGGGAGAAATCCATCAACTACATAATGAAAAACTAACAATCACTGGGGAATCATAATCCAGCAGCTGTCATTATTCCACACCTAGAAAATATCACTCGCGAACCAGGACCACGATTACCACGGAAAGACACGCTCGAAACACGCGGGAGCGGCACGAATATAACCAACAAAGAACCCGAGCGCGGAGTAACACGAAAAACAAAGTCTTTTGATTATTAAATAAAACGACGCGGACACGGACATAGACCCGGCGTCCATACCGGCTGACCGCCGCGCCAGCAACAACGCATAAAGCCCAGCAGACCGCACGTCAGCAGCCAGGCGGGAAAAAGATCAAGAAGCTGAGCTCGATACTGCCTAGTTGAGGTATCCACCGCTCAGCGCAGAAGTCGGAACCCGACCACTACGGATAAAGAAGAGCGTGGAACCATCAGAGTGATTAAACACCACTGATAAATTGTACGGTTAAAGGCGCCAAAAAAGCCTCACAACACAGGATTCTATGCTAATTATGGAATAAACCTTACTTATACCTCCAATAGAAGTCTACAATTAATTATCTTAGTGTTCGAGCCCGAATTCTTCCCCTCAGAAGAATAAAATTTAATGATAACGTGAAAATACCGTTACAACCTACCTAAATATATGTATAGCCGACACCAGACTAAAAATAAGAAGCAAGATGTGAAATAAAATAACCACTACACCATACGATAGCAATCACAACGCCGTCATAATCAACATCACACTCAAAGATGGAAACATAAAAAAAACCCTGATAAATGTATAATAAAATATAACTACAAAGTGACAAAATGTAAAACCTTCGAAAAAAAGTTTAATCTAAATTCAATACCGAAATCCCAACTGAGCGCAATCTAACCACAAAGGAAATCGATGATAACATACAAAAAGTCAGCTCAACCATAATAGAGACAAACGTCTACACAAAAATAAATCAACCCTAATCTCCTATTTACACGATCTTTTGAAACACGATCCAACGCCAAGTAATCAAATAACAAAAAGAATCAAGGAAACACTTAAAAAAATAAACGGCATACTGCAAAACGAATTCAATAAAGCAATAAGCAATTACTGGAACAACCAACTCAAACAAATAAACCATAAAAACCAGAGTCATTTTTCCCGAAAATGACATTCTGAACCTATACGGGCTAAACAAAGATAACAAGGCAAAATCAATAGCAATTGCAGACGACAATATTATATACGCAGCAGGAAACTGCCCCACCGAAATACAAAACGAACTAGAGGAATAGTAGAAAAAATCAATAAATACTATATGAACTGAAACCTACGCATAAACCCAGCTAAATATCAAATTCTATTTCGAAAACCACTGATCTTCCTATCGAAAAATAAAAACCAAGGTGCTAGCACATTTCAAATCAAAACCACAGACCCAAACACGAATACGAAGTTACCAATCCCACATAAAAAGTGGTCAAATATCTAGGCATAAACATAGATTACCTATTCATAGGAAACTTACACCTAAAAATACAAATTGAAAGAGCAAGAACAGCCTTCAAAGCAAACGCAAAAATTGTCTACAACAATGAATTAACCAAAAAAGCGAAAGTAATCCTATACATGCTACTAACAAGCCGAAACTATCATATGCATTTATAGCCAACAGAAACAGGGCGCTCGAACAAACATAAGAATAATAGCAGCTAACAATAGTAGAGAAAAAAATGTGAATAATATCATATTAGTAGTAAGTAAGAAAGCGGTAATAATAATAAGGTAGGTAGGGTTTTCATCGCTGTTCAATAACAATTAATTTTCCCCATACCAAAAAAAAAAACGCGCAACAACCAAATGTATCAATAACATACAAAAAATGTAAACGGCTATGATAAAAAAGCAATAATGGCAAAGAATGACGACGAGATCCTTAAGCGTAAGGACAAGAGCCTATGAATAACATAAGCTAGATTAATAGATACTTTTTTTTTTATGAATATTTCAACCAATCTAAACAAAATAAAGTGTTAACAAAATGAAAAAAACGAAACAAACTAATTAACAAAATGAAGGATCGTTCGCCTTCATGGTTAAAATAGCCTTGTTTTGAGCCTCATGCGGGTCATCAAAATAATTAATGACATTTTGGCAACATCGGCGGTGGCGTATTATCCGACCTGCCCTCGCTCTCCGTTCGAGGGTTCGGATTGTTTACCATGATGGGTAACGACGATGAGGATATTCGCGTCAATACAAATTTTCGGCTCGTAAATAATTACCCTACATCCCCCTAAAATAAGGCGCATATCACCGATTCCTTTGGGACTGAAATGGGCCACTGTTGAATTGCAGTCAGTATTCATTTTTTCAAATAATGTCGAAACGGCTTGTCGCTGTTTGGATTTTGTTTTCTCTTGAATTTATAGCTGTTGACATTTTTCTCTGAACTAAATATGGATGGAACATTACGAATTTTCATGGTCCCCTATATCGAATTTGGACGGAAGTAGCTTTTTAAGTTTTCTTTCAAGTTTTGGAACGCGAATACGGTAACAGTTTCGAGATACATCTTGGTGTCACACAGTGACGAGACTCAGAGACCCAATGCTTATAAATGTCCACACGCACGCACGCACGCACGCATACAGACACTCACACTTAGAATGTTGAAGGCTTTACCTCCTGGATAGCACTAAAATAGTAAAAAATGGTGTTTGTTGAGAAATCATCTGACGCACGGCCACGATGATCGCCGTTCGGCAGCTCGTTGCTATTGGTGTTGGGCTGTGCTCGGCTGCCGTGCGTACAGCCAAGGCAGCACTTCGTAGTGTTACGTCCTGACGTAACGTCGTATTTATATTTTTGATTACAATTACGTTAAAGTTCTTCTGTTTTAGTTTCGCTGCAGTAAAAGTAACTTTTCACATTTTTCTTTTATTTTCGAATTTCTTGAGAAAAAAAGGAGAGCGATTTTAACGACAGAGTGGAGCAAGGTGGACGTGCGGCTCTACCGACCGTCTCCCGGGAAAATTAATCTTGTAAAGATGGAATTTTTTCAGCGCTCCCAGTCAAAAGGCAAACTTTCAAAGCATGGGATCTACTGTGTAGACCCAGTTATCGACTGCCATTTATGGATCTATAATTCAGCGCTTACCCTGAATCCTCGACCAGGGGTTCGGCTAGTCGCCGCCGGGGCGTTGTTGGACATAGGGGAGCGGTTGGAGGGAACGCTATCACGTGACCAGGCGACTGCACCCTTTCTTCTCGCTTTTGCCTGAAATCTTCTGTCTGTCTCTCTTTCTTTACAAAGATGATGAAATCATGAACAATTCATATCTGAAGGAAATAATTAACAAAAGTGGAGGAACTATTGATTTAAACGAAAGATTAATGAACATTAAAGTGTTCACACGAATACTGTAGGTAAATTATCAGCAGCAAAGAGAACAATTATTGTTCCATATGGAAAATCCCCAGGGCTGTCACTCGAAAACGAGTACAATCCACAGTTACGTCCTACCAACAGATCTTGATTCTCAAGATATGAATGCGCACAAGGACGCCACAGGATTTCGGGCAGAAATTAGATCTCGCTTGAACCAGGCTTCACCGGTAAGGAGGAGACCTTCACTAACCTTAGAAATTTTAACTAATGTGGGCTGAACAGAAATTCTCCCTCGAGGCAACACGAATATTATAAGAATGGTAATATTTGGTTACTCACCGGTTATGGCCGTTCATTGTGTTAGGCTGCGTGGTTGAACGTAGGGCGTAGCGGGTGTATCCTAATAAATCGTGATGACTGGGATGTTGCTCAGCTTGATGGTTGTACGATGCTTTCGTTGGACTACCTTGGTGAATCGCCGACGGGTCGCTGGTTGTCGTGGAATAGCTTCGGGGTTCTTCCTTGGCACTGGAACCGCTGGTTCAGGAACTGCGTGGTCCGGTACAGCAGGTACTGCTGTTCTGGTTTCGGCGATAATGATCGTAGGTCCCGCGTATGACACGTTACTGACTATGACAGGTTTTGAAGGAGGATGTATCGCACGCGCTCGTTGAATTACTTTTGCAACAGTACGGTTGTTGCCCCTTGGTAAACGACAGTTATTAATGGGTTCACTGAGGGCGATCAAACCGGTTGCAATTTGCTCCGGTGTGAGCGTGTCTCTGAGGGAACTCACTAGGCTCAGTGTTTGAGCAACGATTGAATGTACTCGACGGATTTGGTATTTGCGGCCTCCGCGTCGTCTGGCCATGAATGTTCTATGACGATAGAAGAAGGAGGTCTGAGATGAAGGAACTAGGACGACGTTTGTTGAATTTAACGAGTTATAGACCTACAAGCTGGATCTCTCTCCGACCAACCACATCATACTATACCACTAATCGCGCATGTGTTCCGCAGGGGTTCTACACAGGTTGACCAGTGCGGTATGTGTGGCCAAATCGAAACGAGGTCAACCTGATGGCTTTATGAAATTAATGAACTGCCAATGAGTTCCTCCAGGGGTCGTACAATGCCAAGGCAGTAGGCGTGCATCAATTCCGCAAGGGACCTGCATAACCGAACCGACTCAACACGCAGTTTCCCTGGGTTATAGTCACTGAGGTATTTGCTTGACACTAAGGATGACGTTCAATCCCCGTCGAATGTAGGAGGATAGGTGTAGTTTGAATCACTCACGGTTTAATTGTTTGATGATGAATTTATTTTGACACTAATTATTGAATAATGGAACTATTCCGAATGTTAATACACAATTTCAGAATCACTCACTGAGTGTCGCGTTGGACTGATCGGTTGATAGACCGGAAAGATTAATGAAAGATTAAACTACGACTGAACTAAGACTGCGCGAAAGACTGGTCTAAAGACTGATTAAAGACTGCTCTAAGCTGTTCTGATTTACTTGCTTAAATATCATACTACTGTGCATCTTTGACTCGTGGAGGGAGTAATAACTATCTCACGGTACTTCAAGATGGCTGCAAGGTTATCTTGGTAGTTTTGGTTACATAGGAGCCCTTATCGGTGCCGACAACATCAATGGTATTATGATAGATCGGCCGACAACAAAATTCCTCACCGTGGATGTTATGATAGTTTTTGGTTACATTGCCCTTATCGGTGCCGACTACATCGATGGTATTAGATCGGCCGACAACAAAATTCCTCACCGTGGATGTTATGGTATCATATAGGCATAAGTCCCTCTTAATTCTAGGCGGGGGGTGCTAGGGAATGATCAATGGTAGAATCAGATACGGGCGAACCCCCTTAGTTCGCTCCCAATAGTGGCCAACCACTGAATCACAATTATTTCTTAGTACAGTGGTTTGGCACCCCTTGGATTTGAACAGCCAGGGGTTGTAGATTAAGGATAGTTCTATTGCCAACCTTTTCCGAGTTTTGGTTTTCGAGTTAGTGCGGCGAGTGTAAATCGATTCAGAAGAGTGTGCTTCGATTATTTGCATCTGCCTTCCTCTCATTGCACTCCCCACAGACAATTTCGTATAGGTACTTCGTATAATGTTTATGAGTGCCTACATTGCAAAATTCATTATTATATTATTGTTTATTATTATTATTATTATTTAATTCATTTGAGTAGTAAAATAAAATATTAATTAATAGTATTTACTGAAATAGTATTAATATCATGGTAAGCAGAGCAGTATACGGGCACTGCAGTGGCCCAACGCATTTATTTATAAAAAAAAAATTCACATGAGGACGCTGGACATAACACCACATTGAATTAATGATCTTCCCAGTTGAAACCGAGTAATTGAAGAAAGATCAATATATGAGGATTGATTTCCTTTTTCTTCTGAGATAATATTGATAAGTCTCTCGTATAAGATTGGAATCTATATTGAAATGCCATCATATATACATATGTATATATATATATATAGAATATGTTATGCATATATAGAAAGGATGAAGGAATTATTAGGATTATTTCAATAATGCTTCTCCTGCAGGAAAGCGAAGCTGGCCGACTCTTCGCGCTATAATAAACGCCTTGGCGCGAGGGCTGAACAGCGATCTAGCTGACTTGTGCACGGACGAAATATACGAGTAACCGAGTCAGGCGAGTCTCTCTCTCTCTCTCTGCTTCTACTTCAATGATATCTTCGAATATACAGCAATCATCTCACGAGGATCATCGACGCACACTCGATACGGCTGAAGACTTAATCGGATCGCCAGTTCATGTTACGAACGTTGCTTGGCAGTGTTTGCCTACGAGTCAACAACATGCGCTCAACATGTCAGATAGAGAACTTCTCATGACCATGCATGCCAATCTCTGTGCTTTCATTGCCCAGCAGACTATTGTCAATAATGATCACATGGATAGGCTAAATTTCATCCAAAATCATACAAAATTACTAGAAGCGCATGAGTTAAGAATTTTACGCCTCGAAGCAAACAATGTTCAGTTATCTCAGCAGAATGCTGACATATCAACTGAACTTGCGACGATTAGAGCTAACTCCTCAGTTTCGGCGATTACATCGTTTCTCTCTGCTGAGATAGCTCTTTCCAGGGTGCCTCTCTCTCTATTGATGATTCTAACGAGGTAATAGCTGAAAAAGTTTTTCATGCCCTCGGAATATCAAACCTTCTCGGTGATGTTCTAGACATTCGTTGTTTTAATACAAAGAGGAATTTTTCGACTATTGGGCGAAATAAAAGTGAATCTTCATCATCAGCGCTGAGCCAGAGGACATCGAAGTCTTTGATATTGACATTAAAATCTCACCAGGTTAAGGATTATATAATCGACAAAAAGCGAACAAAAAAGAATCTGTCCCTCAGAGAAGTTTTTGGTTTGGACTGTAAAGGAGTGGTATTTATCAATGAGTTTCTCCCTGCAGCAGTCTATAATCTTCTACGCCTCACTAAAACTCGTGCTTCTGAATGCAACTATAAATATGTGTGGGTTCGATCTGGCAAGATTCATGTTCGTTAAGGAGACGGGCAAGCGCCAATTATCATTACTGCGGAAACTGACCTGCAAACATTAGTTTGACTACCACAATCAAAGCCTGATCTTTCGCTCCCCTCACCATCTTCGTCGCTTTTAAAGGTTGCCCAATTCAATGCTAATTCTGTTCGTGGTCACATTGAACTTATTCAATCGACCATAATTGAACAAAGCTACCATATAGTTTCGATATGCGAAACATGGCTTCATTCTTACGTTCCTAACGACCTAGTAAGCATCAACGAATATTTTCTTATTCGCAACGATCGAGAAGGCAAAGAAAGAGGTAGGGTTGCTTGCTACATGCATAATTCCGCAAAAGTATGAGCGTATTCTCAGAATGAGTTTTCCAATGCGCCAGAATATTTGATCGTTGAAATTACAAGTTCCAATGCGAAGAAGCTACTTTTTGCTTCAGTATATAGGCGACCAAAAGGACTTATGTTTGATGACTTCATTCAAGTCTTATCTAATTTTTCACACGTTTATGAGATAATAATTATTGCATGTGATCTTAATTGTGACTTAAGTAGCATTAATTATCAATCGTCATACTTGCGCCAATTAGCTTTCTCTCTCTCATTTCATTTTGTTGATTCTGCACGTACTCATCACCTTGCTGACTCTGATACATGGATTGAGGTGTTCATTATTGATAATGAGGAAAAAGAACATTCCTTTGTCAAATCAGAAGCCCCATTCATAGCGGGTCATGATCTTCTTGAACTCGTTTACCGTCTTATGAATATGAATAATTTTAATGAAACCAGCTTTAGCGAATCTTTATCTCATATATTTAATATTACTGAATTATTCTATTTTAGTACTAGATTTAGTTTTAACTCCGGTCTCATAGATAATATGCCATTAAATATTAACTCGATCGTTGAAACAGTATCCAAAGCGTATCTCACGTCATTAGACTATCATGCTCCATTCCGTTCATTCCGTATACCATATGTCGGCCGCCGTGGTTCACACCTGATTTGAAAGATGTTATGGCTCAACGTAATGCCTTATATACACTTCCGAAAAGATCGAGTAATGTACTCGACATGGCGATATTTAGGGAGTATAGAGACACGCTTAAGAACGATCTCAAACAAGCAAAAAATGATTTCCACCTTCAGAGGCTATCTAACATCACAGACCCTAGTAGATTATGGAAAAAATTTAAGAAACTTGGCCTTCTTAAGTCATCTTTTCCATCTCCTATTCAATTTTTTAAACCGTACGAACTTAATGAGTTCTGTTCGGAAATATCCAGTCAACTGTCACCGTGTTCGCATAATGAGTTTTGTAGGCTGAGTTCCAATATCCAGCCAATTCGTCCAACGTTTAGTTTTTCTGAAATTACATGCTCACAAGTGCGTCTTGTTATCTCTGGCAACTCCAATTCAACATCGTATGCAGCTGGTCCCGATGGTATTTCCATGTTTTCTTTAGTTAAATCGCTTACGGTATCATGCCCTATTCTGACGGCTGTGTTTAACATCTCTCTTGTATCTTCAGAGTTTCCTCAGTACTGGAAAAGGGCCTTTCTTAGGCCTTTGTCCAAAATAAAAAAGCCTCTCTTATAATCAGACACGCGACCAATAGCTAATTTGTCTGCAGTGTCAAAAGTGCTTGAGCGGCTTGTTCATAGACAATTAATCGATTGGATAGAAAGCAATAAGATATTGGATTCACGTCAATTAAGATACCGTAGCGGGTTCAGTACTCAGTCCGCCCTTCTGCGTATTTGCAAAGATGTTAGGCGTAATATAGATAGTAGACGCATGACCATTCTAATTTTGTTCGATTTTAGTAAGGCATTCGATACAGTTCCACACCTGCAACTTCTCTTGAAACTAAAGAAGATCGGATTTTCTTATTCGGCTCTTGACTGGATTTTCTCATATCTGTCAGGAAGGACTCAAGCAGTCATCGATGATCACGGCAACTGCTCTGCCTGGCTACCTACGACGTCTGGAGTTCCGCAGGGTTCTGTCCTGGGACCTCTTTTGTTCTCGTTGTATATCAATGACATCGGTTCTGTACTAAAAAATTCACAGCACATGATATTTGCCGATGACACCCAAATATATCTTGATTGTTGTCCGTCACAACTCAACCAAGGAATTAGGTTGATATCTGAAGATGTCCATGCTATTGCTAATTTTGTGGTAGCAAATGGTCTTAAGCTCAATATTTCTAAGTCTAAGTTTCTTATACTAGGTAGTAATCCTTACACCCGTCAGCTGGATTTCTCTGAAATATTACCGATCTCATTAAATTGTGTTATTCTTCCATTCGTTAATGAAGCCCGAAATCTGGGTGTCACTATGGAGTGTAATTTGTCTTGGAAATCTCATGTACAGCATATATCACAAAAAGTGCATTTTATTATTCACAAGTTGAAATTTCATCGCAATGCTCTCTCCATGGAAGTAAGGAAGTTACTAATCACTTCTCTTATTTTCCTCAACTAGATTATTGCTGCCTAGTCTACCACAACTTATCGGATGTGCTAAATACAAAATTAAAACGCCTTGTCAACTGTTGGTTCCGTTTTATCTTTGACTTGCGACGGGACACTAACATCTCAACCTTTAGGCGTCAGCTTGGCTGGATCACAGTGAAAGCAAGACGTCTTTACTTTCTTGGTATTATTATGTTTAGGATTGTCCATCAAAGATCACCAGCTTACATTGAAGAATTATTTATTCGAGTGACAACCCCAGTTGAACGACCTTCAAGGTAGCCTCGATCAAGCTTTACCATCTCTACACATCGTACTGTGACTTACCATGAAGGGTTTTCGATATCTGGCATTTATTTCTGGAACTCTTTACCGTCCCATATTACTTCTTCGCCGAGTTTAGATGTTTTTAAAAATCGTCTCTATGCTCACTTATTCGACCATGTAGATAGATGATAGTGTTGTAGTATTTTAGTCCAACGTATTAATTATTGCCACCAGAGAACTAAGATTAGTTATCAGGGGTACAAATTGAAAATGCGGGTTTGATAACAGATGGCGTTACTAACGCTATACGCATCAGGCAGTACTGTGACTATGTTCATGTCAAAGCTACGTCTTATAGCTTTAATTTTCAGTATGTGTCAATTTGTCGCAGTGTCAAATTCATAGTTTTTTTGAGCTCTCAATATGTCGAGTTTCGTGCCAACAAAACAGCATTTGCGGGAAGTTTTAATTTACTTCTTTAATTTGAAGAAAAGTGCTGCTGAAGCACATCGATTGGTCTCCGAGGCTTATCCGAGTCATGTTCCATCGGTTTCAACGTGCGAGAGATGGTTTGTGCGGTTTAGAAGTGGTGATTTTGACGTTGAGGACAAAGAGCGGCCGGGCCAAGTGAAAAAGTTTGAGAATGCTGAATTGGAGGCAATACTCAATGAAGACTCGTGTCAAACTCAACAAGAGCTCGCAGATTCATTGGGAGTGACACAACAAGCCATTTCCCATCGTATAAAAGCCCTCGGAATGATCCAAAAGCAAGGACATTGGGTGCCGTATGAGCTGAAGCCGAGAGACGTCGAGCGCCGTTTTTTTGCATGCGAACTGCTGCTCGAACGGCAAAAACGGAAGGGTTTTTTGCATCGCATTGTCACTGGTGATGAAAAGTGGATCCATTACGATAACCCGAAGCGCAAAAAATCATATGGTTACCCCGGCCATGCATCATCATCGACGGCCAAACCAAATATTCACGGCGCCAAGCTCATGCTCTGTATTTGGTGGGACCAGCTGGGTGTGGTGTATTATGAGCTATTGAAATCGAACGAAACCATCACAGGAGCACTATACCGAACTCAATTGATGCGTTTGAGCCGCGCACTCAAAGAAAAACGGCCACAATACGAGCAAAGACACGACAAAGTAATTTTGCAACATGACAACGCTCGGCCACATGTTGCAGCGCCGGTCAAAACATACCTACAAACGCTGAAATGGGAAGTCTTACCCCACCCGCCGTATAGCCCAGATATTGCTCCTTCCGATTACCACCTTTTCCGATCGATGACACATGGCCTAGCTGACCAGCGCTTCCATTCTTACGAAGAAGCCCAAAAATGGGTCGATGACTGGATAGCAGCCAAGCCAACCGAATTTTTTCGCGACGGTATCCGTAAATTGCCAGAAAGATGGGAAAAAGTTGTGGCTAGCGATGGACAATACTTTGAATAATTCATTTGTTACCATTTTTTCAGAATAAACGTTCAAAAATAGAAAAAAATCCCGCATTTTCAATTTGTACTCCTGATACATTTGGTAGTTTAGCTTGTTTTTTATTCTGTATTCTTGGTTTAGATTTAATTTGTATTCTAGTTAGAGTTATTTTATATAATACCTAATCTCTCACGTAAAACAAGCACGTCGATGGTGAGAGGCAAGGGGACTCACCTAAAACAAGCACCCCGATGGGAACAAAAACTACTACGTCCACGTCGTTGTTCCTGGGTGACGCTAAAAGTAGTTGTTAACTTATTGATACACGAATACATGCTTTCGATTGCAGCGCCATGTGTGAGAAAATTTCATATCAACAATAAAGTCAAATCAATGGATTTTGTCATGGAAAACCAGAAAAAAATAAGGTTTTTCAATCACGATTTTAAAGCAACATCCATTTTCACCACAATCGGGTAGGGATAGGGGCAAATGTTTCAGATAAAAGTTACTTATTTTTTATGGGGAATCCGAATCTGCAAAAAAAATTGGGGTTCCCATATACGATTTCAAAGTTGCCGCCACCCCCACCTCAGGGGGTAGGGATGGGGCGGAGGGTGGATCGAGTTTCGTATCGCTGAATAGCTTTTTGAAAAATTTAACTTGTGCTTTTTCTTTTTTCGATCCGATGTGTAATTTCTCGAGATATTCGCAAAAATCAGGTCCTTGCGATTACAGCGCTATCTATCACGAATCGAGAAAAAATATTTTAGATAAAAGTTACTTATTTTTGTATGGGGAATCCGAATCTGCAATAAAAATAAGGGGTTCCCATTTATCATTTCAAAGTTGCCACCACCCCTACCCCAGGGGGTTGGGGTGAGGGGTCAACTTTGGTATCATTGGATGACCTCCTTCCAGGCGAACAAATTTTATTGTGAACTGTTTTTGATCCGATGCGTAGTTTTCGAAATATTTTAATGTCTTCAGATAAATCGGTCACCCTGTATATATAAACAGGCACACGCTCGCACAAATTCTCTCACTCACTCACTCACTCACCCGACACACAAAATCCACGGCTAGCGCAAAGTTGTCGTACCACGGATACATTTTGTTTTTTCAATTTGGACTTTCGTCATGCACTGCTGAAGACAGACTGAATGCTCCGGATGATGCTGGCGGGGATCACAGGGTTTGAAGATAACAAACGCACTTCTGAATCATAACTACACGTTTTACACGTGCGTACCGCTTTGTGCTGTGCTCCTCACGCAGCGCTTGCTCTGCAGTAAAATACGCAGAATATGATACCGTACAGCGAGAGACCTCGATTATAATTTATATATAATTATGAAATAAGAGACACAGTAAGACGATGTATTTGTTTTTAATTAATCAATATTTTATTTAAATCACTTTACACATATTTCCCGTCGTATGCAACATACCTGCAAACACGGTAATCTTCGCTCGGAGACTCCTTCGCCGTTAAATTTATTTTTATCACTGTCTGATCGTCGAGGGGCAAAAGTATTGTAATATTCACGTACTAATCTGTCGTTTTTCATTACATTATCGCTAAACAGATTATTGAATCGCGCCATGGTGAAGCCGCATAAAATGAGATGCAGGAATACGATACAAAATTATCCACAAACATCCAACGTATTACTCTGTAGCTGATTGAGGCCGTACCGATAGAACTTGCAGTTTCTTCGTAGTCGTGCGAGATGTTGCGGTATAACCGGTGGTAGCCCATAGCTATCAAAGTACATTCCTTTTCCATGATGGTTAACGTACATGGCGAACCAATGCTCTCCAGGTGCGTCATGGTTATCCGTGTTTACTACGATTCCAGCCGGTAACGACCATACGCGAGGAATTGTGTCAGCACGGCATACACCAGCAGCTGAAAGTGGTAGATACTGCAGACTCTCGTAGATTTGTCTAGTGTTCATGCTGAACACATAGTCAATGATTAAATTATGACCGATACGCTTTGAAAGACGTATATATGCAAAATTTATGTCACAGCATCATCGATCGTGTCACGACTACATGATGAAGATTTCTCCTCTTTCCTACTCTCTTCCTCTTCGTCTGCTGACCAAACATCCATGTATGATTCTCCCTTAAATGGGTGCTCGCATTGCACAATGCGAAGACGATGTATCGTTTATCATAGCGTGCCTGAAGCATTTTCGCAAAGATTTCGGCATAAATGTGTACGATGGGGCGCCCTCCTCATCCTCCAGGTTGGAAATTTTACGACTCGTGATATCGAAAATAAGTATAGCCTTCTCGTGACCGCGTGTATAGATACGTCTCGATTTTCGCGAAATTTCACGCAAGTTAGCGTATGCTTGTTTACAGCTCACATCGCCCTCGTACCATTCAAGAGCGTGAAAATATTTCGAGAGAAAATTATTCTGGCTTCTCGAATGCTGCGGTAATTCGGCAAAGTGACGCGGTAGTGCGACGATCCAATGAGCAGAGTACGGTCTATCCAATGCTACCACGGCAATTTCCTGCGGGATAAATTCTGAGTCCTTACCAGGCATTCCCTGTATATCCACGATGATATCCATTTTTACGTCTAATCCGTACAGATGCTCGAGTTCGACTGATTGGTTACTCATAGAGACGCTTCAAAGTCTCTAAACACGCAATAATTTCATTCATACATCAACACATTTTTCGCTTATGCGGTAAAAACCACCATTACTTGCCGAGAGGCATCGATATCAAGGACATTATCATATTCCGCGTAGACTACACAATTTACCGTTAAAGCAAGCTAATCCTCAAATGGTACCTCTATTCTCACACTACCGTGCTTTATTAAATTCCAATGTGAATTGCTGTTCGCTGAAAGATCGGGTGTCAAATGAAAAGCAAACAGACAGTATCCATTGCGAGAATTATCCCGATCGAACGAATTACCGTCGTTCAAGAAATGTATTCCAGGTCCCGAAAACAACATTTGAAAAGCATCCACATACAGATGATTTTTCGTGTAATCAGGTTGTAACGGTTTCAAAGGTATTTAAGCACCATCTACATATAATGAGAGATAATTTATCTTATAATTTTAGAAATTAAATGGATTCATACTGAAGTCGCCGTTAAACGCTTTGTTATCGACAAAACCGATAATTATACGCTTCGGCGATTAAACTAGCACGATATTATCGATACGCTCTCCATGAACACCGGAGTGTATTGAAACGGCTTTTACATCGACTCTCGTAAGAGGATATTCAGCCGTAAATTTTGCCAGAGTTTTAGCATGCGCGAGCAGCACACCAGGAGCTATGTCTGATCTACGAACGAAAAGCGATGCCTCGAGAATCTTTGAGCCGCATTGACTATTCTTTGTATCGCCCACAAGACAAAATGAATCTGTAGACTGCACCAGCCGTAGTCGCATCTCGACACCGTTTGATAGGAACCGCTCCTGATTGAGTATATCGCAATGCAGATGACCGAGCAAGTCTACAGTGTTTCCGACATTTAAAAATTGTTTTCTCTTCACAAGACGCGTATATCCCGATGTTATATTATCAATTTTTCCAGGGGTATCATCCTACCAGAAAACGCTCGTGAAATGGGAATTTTTGGCTGCTGGACCGTAATTCAAAAGTGTTTCTATGTACGCTCGATAAGCGTAAGCATTATTTGGAGGTGAAACTAATTTTTGATTCAGGTATACATCCACCTGATCATACATAGAATGCAAGAGATTGTTTACAGGGCCGATACTTACTTTCGACTCTGTACCCGCGGCAACTTCCGTAGTAGGAGATGTTATTTTCACTTTCAGACTAAGCATAGTATGCGCGAGATCGACATGCCCATCACCCTGTCCAGGAATAATAAATTCAATCGGTGAATCATCTGTTAGCGAAGAAATTGGCTTATAATACAGCCAATTGGAGCCTTCGATAGTAGTTTGCGTCGGTGGGAGTGAAAATAATTCAAGTTCCGATTTGAGACACTCGCACGAGTGCGCATGTAGAAAACCCATCTTGTTTCAACTATCCAAAAATATCCGCAACCGTTCGTTGACAAGTCTTCTTTTTCTTATTATTCTTATTATTCTTCTTCTTCTTCTTCTTTATTACTTTTCTCTTTATTACATTTTTATTTTGACGGGAGATACGTCAAGATTTACGTTCGTTCGATGAATGAGGAGTTCGCGAAATTTTGCGCTTTTTATAACCAGACCCCCGCATGAGAGTGTCAATTTTTTCAGCCGCTTTGCGTTTGAGATTACTGCCTAATTCTTGCGCTCCCTCGCGAATAGCATCTTTCACAGCTATACCATATTGCTATCAAGGATATCACCGGCTACGTTTACACCAGCGCGCAATGTCTCTTTCCCAACTGCTTTAGCGCCCTTCTTTAAAAGTGGTAACACTCGGCGAAACAGACCCCCGAGAAAGCTACCGATACCGTGTCCTCGTTGATTAGGAGTTCCGATATAAACATGGCTAATACGGCCGTACCCACGACGGCCCCATCCGTGTTGCACCCTGTTAATATCATCCATAGTGGCGTAATCAATCGTGGGACCGTTTGAAATGTAGTGTCACAGTCAACGCTCCCTGTTCGAATGGTATAGGTTTTCCAATCTCGTCTCTTATATCGATCTCGATAGTGTGTAAATTGTTGCGCAAGAGAGGTATATATCGTGGCGTTGAAAACGATTTAATTTTTATCGAATCATACTGACAGTCATCAGTATCAATAGGAACAACTCGTAAGAGGGGTGTCTGTACATCGCCTGTAATATAGCTCTCGCAGATATCTGTGTATAGAAACATGCTGCCCGGTATAGCACCGGTGAGAGATGCAGGCGTCCCTGCGTATTTGCAATGCGGTTCTATCATTACAGACCTACAGGCCTCTTCCGATAATCCTAGTAGCCTTGCCATAGCGGGCGATACGCGAAAGTCGTGGTATCGTAGATCGTCGCATACGCGCGCCACTCCGACCTGCCTGCTCGGAAGCGATTTAAAGCGCAAATGACCGGCCACATGAGGTAACTTATTTATACTCTCCAAAAGAGCGTCTATCGAGCGATATACACCAGGTGGAACTTGGTCTCTATCAGCGCGTCTCCGTGTTAAAAGATTTAAACCCGATAAATCATAATCACCATCCTCAAAAGTTACGAGATTTCCTACAGTAGAAACATGTAAAAGAGTCATCGGATAAGCAATTTCAACAAGAGAAACAGACCATTCACCGTGCAAACGTAATTGACGCGGTAGTTTTGTAATAAATTTCGTCGTCGTATTATTCGGAAAATACTGCATATTGCTGTTGCTCGGTAGTACGACAAAGAAAGAGCTATCGTTGGAGCTTATATTTATCAGGGAAGGTGATTCCGAGCGTTCTTTATCTTTGTCCTCTTCTTCTCTTTCGTCTGTTCAGATGACGGAGGCACTCGTACTCGCGATAATTCTGCCTCGTAGAAAATACCGTCGATAGTCTCGCTATTCAGATCGTGTAAAATATATACGATTGGTTCTCGGTTCACTGCTATTCATTGAATCTTGAATAATTCGTTACTCCAACCACGCTCATATCCTTTCACGAATGCTGCTTTAGCTGTACTAATACGTACCAAGTCACCGACGCTGTATTTAGGCTTTTTTATTTTTCTCGCGTTACGCCCGTAACGCCGTGCTAAATTTTTTCGGACTATAGAGGCATTTCCGAGGGTTAACTCGCTCGGAATAATACGTGTTCCGCTGTGTCTAGTGTGATTATAAGCATATAAAAGATTTTGTAGAACATCCATGTAACGCTTATTTCGCGTGTATGTAAAGTAGCGCCACAATCGCTCCTTTATCGTACGATTAAAACGTTCGGCAATCGAGGCTTTTATATCAGGGTTACGAGCAGCCCGAAAATCGATATTCTTTTTCTTGAGAATTTGCTGAAATGGAGTGCCGATAAATTCTTTGCCTCGATCAGTTTGCAATTACTGCAGGCAACGATTGTTACTGATTGTAAGTGCGAGTATTCGTGTGAGACCGCGGGTCACGTTTGCGCTCGTTTTGTCACGCAAAGCCTCGACTAACGCGTATTTTCTCCACATACGTCAACGTATTTTTCTTTTCCTTTTCTAACTGTGTAGGGGATCGATATTCATTGGGGTGTCGCTGGCTCTCTACTTGTGCGATGTTTTGCAATTGTTCGTCCTCTTCTAAATCCCCCTCGATGATGTCGTTTTCAGCCGTGAGCATTAAATCTCTGTTTGAGTGTGCGGTCTCGGCCTCGTTGTTGTTGTTGCTACTGTTGCTGCTGCTACTATCACTATCGCGTGGTAAAATAAGACGCCACTGCAGAGTCGAGGATGATGTAGGTGTAGGCTCGTGTAGTACCTCGGGATTGCCGATAAATTCGCGTGGCATCTGTATCGCGCGTAGGAGTTTGGCAAAGTGAGATCGACCGATGGGTTTATCGCGTTTTCTAGGACGCATATCATCGTTAACAAGATCAACGATGTTGGAATTTGTAATTCTTCTGCCGTCTATAGAAACAACACCGTTACGATCCGATATCATTTTTTTACCAACGGCGTTGCGATGCAAATTGCGAAGCAACGATATTGCTTTAGATTTTAATTTTTTTGGTACGCTATCGATAATCAGTGTGTCATTGAGTCGAGATTTAACTTTGTTCATTAAAACGTCGTCGATTTTATGCTCATTACGATCGAGTATTGCTACTTTTCGTTTTGACGAAATATTCGGTATTGTATTATCGTACTCGACCATGTGAAGATAACGCTGTAAAACCTGCTGGTACACTATTCATTTTTCTCTCTCGCTCTTGTACGAGTGAGAGTTTCGAATTTCACTCAGCTGAGAATCCAGGCGCGATAATGGCGTACCGGTAGGCAACGGGCCTGCACTACAGACTCTGTAGTACGGTACGGCTCTGTACGGAGGGCAACGGGTCTGTAGTAGTAGTAGTAGTAGCAGCAGTAGTGGCGAGTTCAGCGAGACGATGTATCCTTTCATGAGGAATAAGTACCATCCTTCTGGCATATTCCATGGCGCATGTAGACCAAGAGAAACCTTGAGAAATCCGACACAGTGCTCGATGATGATCTTCCTCTTACCGCTCCAATTTCCCCTTTTGGCGGCTAGACGTCGAAGAATTGTCGCGTGCCTCCAAAGATGATTCTTTTGCAACGTTTAGAGCACAGTCGCATATACGACATACGAGCGCTACATCTGCTTTGCGCAAAATTGCACGTCGATGCTGTTGGTTCAGATAACACAGCACTTGCAATATAGTTATTTGCTTTTTATCGAGAGGTCCGCCATTACAAGCGCATTACTGGTATATCGCGCGTCGCATTCCGAACCTTTATTGCTTTTTGAGGCACGTAAACGTAATGGTATTGGTCATCGGGAAATATAGAGGCGCGAAATCGACAATTATCAGACGTCGATTGTTCCAAGTCGAATAATAGATAGCCATGCGGTGCAACTGTTGCATTGAAATATACCTCTTGTAAAAATCGCGGATTCGCGGGACATACCCGACGGGCTAGATGCAGAATTTGCGCGCGACCTCGCGCATTTTTAAAGACAACGGTATAATTAGCGTTTAACAAGATATCGCGCTGCCCGTGACCCTGATGGAAAAGATTTTGCATGATAAAAATGACACTAACAAGGAAAGGTACTTTGGTGTCCCCCTCCGATTTTAATGCAACTCACGTATGCTGTAGAGCATCGAAAACTAAAAGACACGTATTTTTTTTTATCGGCGGAAAAACATTTTTAAGGGGTGAAATCGCCCTTCAAAGTTAGGGGTAATTATGCAGTTTCACCCCTGAAAAAGAATTCTTTCCTTCAACTTCACGTGGAATTTTTATTGTCTTCAATGAGAAGTATTTTGGTTTTTGTTTCATAAAAATCGGTTGACGCCTTCTGGGTGAAACTGCATAATCACCCCTCAAAATGCCTATTTTTGAAGGGCGATTTCACCCCTTAAAAATGTTTTTCCGCCGATAAAAAAAAATACGTGTCTTTTAGTTTTCGATGCTCTACAACATACGTGAGTTGCATTAAAATCGGAGGGGGACACCAAAGTACCTTTCCTTGTAAGATTTTTATGATAGCTACCTTTCATGAAAAGATCGACCACGGTATTGTTCGATGCCTTGCGCATTAGATCCTCAATGACCACAAGTTTAGGTCTTGTATGATTCGAGTAGTCTGCTGCTTGCGGTAAACCCTCGCGAAATTCGATTTTATCACCGTACGCTGAATACCCGGACTGCCACTCTGAGTAATAAAAAAGTATACGCTCGAACGGGACATCCGTCATTTCGCGCATGTATTTAAAGAATTTTTTGACAAAATATGTTTTACCACAACCCGTAGGACCGCTTATCACGGCTGTCCATGGATGTTTCCAACGTGTATAAATATTGATGAGTGTTTATCAAAATCAATCAATTGACTTTTAAATAAGCTTATATCGCGACGGCGGCGGCGGCGGCGGCGGTGGTGAACCCGCGGCATCAGCTATTTCCGCGGCCTTGACGAGCTGTATGTAAATTAAATAACGATAGTTTTTATATTTCTCATAAATAAAGCAATATTTTTATTTCACTATGCATACATCTCTATGTGCAAATTTTATGAATCATGTATTTTAAACATCAATATTATATCCACGGAGGTAGCACGAGAAGGTCAGAACAAAAGGAAACGGTAGAGAGATACCAGCTACTGCTACGAATATCAGCACAAAAAGAACGAGCAGACAACGGTTTTATACAGAATAAATAAATTTTTTTTAAATGTATTGTACACAGTAAATATGATACATGAAATTAGACAAAAAGATTATTTTTAAATGTCGCGAATTGAACCGTAAAATTATATACTTTTTTGCGTTATACTAATTAGCGTATTACACAGTAGCGGTACGGTACAGTAGAGTATATCCCGTGCCGCTTTCGTTTTGTGTTAACAGGTTTGCATTATTTCGTTTCCTTACGCGTTACTACATGATGAAATTCCATGCGTCGAATAGCGCCGAATTTTAAAATAATAGGTACGCTCCTTGCTCCTGTCACGAAAGATCGTAATGCGTTATAATTTACGTGACGGCTATTTGCAAAGTTTAGAGTGATACCCTTTTCTTTACATTTTTCAATAATCGTACCTCCGGGATTACGAACAAGGTATGCGTTAAATTTTGGTCTTCCCGATACGAGTGAACTTATATAACTACCAGGCCCGTATTCGCTTAATTCATCCGCGAGATCTCCTAGAAATTGCCCGATGGGCGGCTCATATTCGTTGTCACCGGGGCGACTCACGTAAATACAGGAGTCCCTATCGCAGTACAATATTCGTCGCCCGAGCCCCTCAAGATAACTGTATAGTTTTAGGCGTGCCTGTGCCGTCGTGTATGCTGCAATCACTGCGTTTGATATCGGGGATGGTTGGATAGCATCGCGGTTGCTCACATAGTTTACATACATGATCTTGTGATTAACCGGTAGCATTCCCGTCGCCTCAGTCTCCGGACTCGTTAGTAAATCCATTAGCTCCACGCGCGTGAAAAGGATAACGGTTTTCGTGAGATTCTCACGTTGACCCAACTTTCCCCAGAATGAATTAAGAGCCAATTTTGCGAGCGAACGTAAATCCGGATTTGACTGCAAAGCACTTCGCTCGAGATATACACCCTCAGACTTCCTTGTACAACGCTTTCGTGTGTGCAGCCCGCGGATGTGTCCATATCTGTACAGCACGTTCTACACAGGGGAACAGTAGTTACCCATGCATGCGAACAGGCAGTACGGAAATATACAATTCGCGCGGTGCTACCACGGTACACTTCACGAGACCCTCGACGACACTTAGATCGTGTTCAGGTCCTACGAGTTCTCGACACGCGTCACCTACGGACAATTTCGGATGTCCAACGGGATATTTTCCATTCTTACACACCCATGGATACAGCGAGCACACATCCCCATAGCGTATCTGCTCCCCATTCACGACGTCGTACAAGCTTACAAAATTTTCCGTTCGACCGCCAAAGAATGCCATCCATGCCAAAATCAACAGTGAAATTGAAGAACGTGACGGACCCCCGCATTTGTGTAGTATCCGTCGATAGCTGGTAGGCCGGTCGGAGGGCGATACTCTCTCGTGCGTCCAGCATGAGCGATAATGCAGTTGCGCTCATGCTCGAGCCATACGAGCCAGGCGACGGCCTTGCGCGACTGGTTATCGCCCGAGCGGTACCCCCCTGGTGGTAACACCACAATGCGTTCTTTCTGTAGAAAATTATTTTGAAATACTCTCATACATGCTGATGCTATCGTGCATGCTTATGTGAAGGGGCACACGCTTCCGCAACGTATAAGTAACTCTCGAAAAGCTAGACACGCTCCTCTCAAAACCGTAACATCTGTACGACAATATTGCACAAATTGCGTCGCAAAATTAAATTTATAATCGCCGCGACTCAATTCTTCCCCATACCATTTTAAAAAACGCTCGCGATCCGCTGAGAACATAGAATTGGGTGAGTAGAAATGCAGAGCCAGCAGAGGACCTGAGTAATTCTGATAATCCGGTGTGTTTAATAAATGGGGAAATGTACCTTTTGCTACCTCATCAGCAAACTAAAGGCCTTAGGTAAAGCGCTAAGAGCCATGGGTAAATAGTTTAGACTATCGAGAAAAACGACATCGCCAATCTTCATCGAGACAATCTTCGTACCATTCCTAATCAGAGAGGGCAACTGTGTTTTTTGCACTTCGATTAAATACCGTACAATAAATTGCGCGTCGAAACCTCTCGCATTATGGGCAATACAGATGGTCTTTTTAAATTTTTGCTATAATGCCAAGTTCACGAGCTCCCCAACAGGATCATCGATAAACACGAATTCACGTTTACCACAGTCAGCACAATCCGTCCCTATATCTGTGATATCCAGACATGTCATACGTATGCATTATGTAACACATAAATTCGGCTCTTGAATTCGTGTCGATCTATCATCGTGCAATTGTTCGTGTTGCTGCGTCTCAAAATCATAAAATAAAAATCTCGTGGAAAGCTTGTCTTTTTTCTTTTTCTTTTGCGCCTCTCGTTTCTTAAGAGGTGCTATAAAACACGCGTGCGTAGTCGGCCGGGTTTGCTTGCATATAACACAAAAGGATATACCACATACATGCATATTTTTATCTGTGGTTTTAATCATAAGCGAGCAGCCTCTACAGATTTTCAATGCTTTACAGACGCTGTTCCGTCTATATTCACGAAACGTGATACCCGCGGAGCCCTCGACCTTGTCATGCAATACTCAAGCTGAGAGTCTCTATTGCCGTTGCAATAAGTGGATTTACTTCGAGCACATTGATAGCTACAGCGATGCTCGAGTACTCGAATATACTTGGAATTACACTGTGTGCAGAACCCCCGACTACCTAGCGCACCAGCGAGATTTAATATTGGCTGGTAGTGATGAGAACGCTTGTAATAGAGAATAAAGAGTGTATGATTGATTTTACCTATTTCAGAGAGTACGGATTTTCGCGTATCGTGCAGAGCCGGAACGCGTTTTCCGAAGGTGAGAAATTCATAAACAACAATCGCTATACCCTCGTGAACCAAGTACTCCTGAAAGAGCTGAATTTTGGGGACACCGCACCCTCTAGACGGTGTCGTTACACCATAGACAGTGTAGCTCACCCGTACGTATTTGACCGCGTTCGGCATGCACTCAGGCTGTGACAAGGGATCGTTGTAGACACAAATTATCGCTATTACTTATGCGTAAAATTGACTTTTTTGCTATAGACTCGTATGTAAGCCTGGTGCCCACACCGGCTCCTTCGACACCTGGTACTATACATATTCTCATTCTACATTTATCAGCGTCTATTCGAAATTTGCGCGCGCTCTGAGTTACACTATTAATTAGTCTTCATATATCGTCAGGAACGATGTCACGAGCTGGTCGAAATGATAACCATACAGGTCCTTGCGCGAAAGATGGTACGCTCAGAGTCATACCAACATAATCATGTCCTTCGCACGGTTCTGTAAGACGTGTGAGAACATCTCGTACACCGCCCTCGAACCATGTCAAATGATCGATACCATCCGGTGGCTGACGAAAATAAAAATCAGTCTCTCGACCCTGCATCCTAAAGCGTGGAAAAAATCGGCTTTCTCATTGTCGATACCGAAGTGTTCATCAGGAGGCAAAATATCACCTTACCGTATAACAGTCCTCCCGTCGCCAGTCTGTCCACTTGCAAGCATAATTAAACCATTTATTAGAATTTTTATTTCATTTAATTAAATTTTTTGTTTGTCGCAAGCTATATACTATGTATATAAATCGTGTAACGTAATAATTACAAACTTATATTTGCTTCTAGTCCTCGAATCCGTCGACTGCACCCGGGAACCGCCGACGCATTTCGTAAACCAAGTCGATTGTCGGCGGTCTCGGCACAGTGAATCGTGCAAAGCGAAAAACGTTTGGGTCCGACTCGTACCCTGTTTTTTCATTTTACTATTATTATCCACGTCATTTTTTTATTTTTGTCAGCGTAATTGTATTATTAAAAGCTTACCTGAATCTACCGGGTTCTCCTGCTCCTCCTCTTCTTCTTCTTCTTCTTCTTCTCCTTCTTCCTCCTCCTCCTCCTCCTCGTTGTCTATATTGCTATTGGTATCATCGTTTAAACTGTATTGTCGCGATGGACCTGCAACGGCTCCATCTGGTTCTCTCGCAAGGCCGACCATGAAGAGACCATTTGTTGGTTTATAACCGCAGAACGGCTGGGTAAAATTTATTCAACGATTCCCTGTGGAACTGTCACCATCGTTGTCCCTGCTATGGTTATCTGAATCGGTTCTACCCTCCTCATCGAAATCATAGGTGTCGGATCCCATTTCTTCGTCTTCATATATAAAATCTCGATTTGTCGAACTATATAAAAATTTTATGAAATACAGGAAATAAAATAAAAGTAATTCAAGCAGTATATTACTTACGTCTTTCACTGAGTATGGACTGCAAAGCAGGCTCATTCAGCCAACCGCGTCGACGAATAACTCGCACCACCGAATTAATAATTATTTGATTATCAAACAATCCAATATTATGCGCGTCAACTAAATCGCGCTGATGACACTCGCACAGCATACCGCGAATTTTACGAATAACCGCTTGTGTCGGAAGTTTGCATAGTGTGATCTATAAATTTATTCTCCCCCACCGCGAACGCAACGTCGGTCTATGCTTCAATATAAACTCTATCAATTTTCTTATCAATGAGCGCTTTACCACTCTGGCCATGATTGTGCTGTTAGAGTAGTAGTAGTAACCACAGTAAAATCAGACAATTAACTAGAGATTTTTCAAAGCGGCTCGCTTTTATATATATATTCTTTTAATACGATCTTTCTCTCTTTCTCTCTCTACATATACTGCAGCGATGTAATGAATACGACTAACCAAGAAGATGGCCGCACACGATCACTTTACAAAACAAGACCTAGGGAAATATTCAGCGATGGTGATGTACTAAGTTATCGAGTTTCGCTGATGAATGTCATATTGTTTTCATCTAATTTCAAGTCACTCGGCTATGAGGAAAATCATCAAATTTCGTCGACGAATAATAATTAGTTTTCATGACACATCTTATTTGTATGTCGAGGTGTGCGTGTGCACATAGGTGTGCGAGAGTACGCAAGAGCTTGGGATATATTTGTTGTTGCTGTTACTGGACTATTCAGGAGAATGCGACAAATATCAAAGGATATTAGTGAGCAATTTTCAGTCGTATGATTTGCAGTTTTGAAAGAAGAGGCGATGCAATTAGATGTTGGGGAAAATCTGTATAAAACGCAGTATGAACACCATCGACGATACATGCGAAAAGTTACAGTCTACACGAAAGCAATAAAAATGGCAAATAACGGTGCTACGACTCAGGCGATATCGCCATATACAGAAAACCCCGTTATGTACGGTTTAAATCAATCATTTAGTAAAATAATCGTCGCCGGGCTCGAGTTGAACTCTACGTGTACTCTTACACCAGTGGTGAAAATATTGTCGAATAATTTTACCGGAATTACACTCAGTGCGGACGAGTGGCGAGTATTTAAAAGTGATTTTTCTCGCGTACAACGATATTGCGAAGCTCATGGGGCTGATGCCGAGAAAATGTGTAATACCCGCATAGAGCACACAGCGCATTACACACTTTTAACCTCGTGTTACCAGCACAGAGCTGTCTCATTTGGTAAAATAAGCGGCAGCGTTAATGAGGAATTCGAGAATCAAGAGGAATCTGGAGAATCGAAACGGAAACGCTTCCGAAAATATTCTCCAAACATTGTTCTTCAGCAGCCGACATTTCATATGCTCGTCGAAATAAGTAGAAGAATTGATATTCATATGCAGGCTCTAGAGAGCAAAAGTGAAACGATTCAGCGGTGTATGAACGAGGTGGTATCATATGCCCGTGAAAAGATAGTTGTCAGTGAAACGCCTCGTGCAGCAGCTGATGAGATCATTGTTCCAAGGAATTCTTTGAAGAAGTACTCGAGCACGTCACGACCTTGCTACCGCTGGAGGATACGGAGCTTATGAAAATTAATTTATCCGAAATAATTGTGCTGTTTCGTGGTCATATCGCTGATTATGCATCGGGTGTTGCGTTGCGTACGCGATAATTCTCCGTATGTGTATTCGTGATTAAGACACAGCTGTAAATAATTGTACATAGTGTACATTTCGCTCGAAAGATTATAAAGCATACACTGAGGTCAGTCATAGAGAGAGAGGGAGAGAGAGAGAGAGAGAGAGAGAGAGAGAGAGAGAGAGAGAGAGAGAGAGAGAGAGAGAGAGATATCTTTATTAGCTCCAATAGCTACAAATTTTGTTCCTTATCATAACAGTACACCTCATTGTTTTACTTTTGTACGTTAATAACATAACTATTTTTACAAATGTTACTAAAAATAACGGTACTACATTTATTTACAGCTATGCCATATACATTCCTGCTCCCCTCTCTTTATTTATGATATATTGCGCTAGATTTCGCCTGAATGGTTTCAACCTTAGTTCTGCTTTCAATTGATTTGGTAAGCTGTTGTACATCTTTAACCCATCGTGTAATAACATTCTCTGTTCTTCAGTAGTTTTGCATCTGCTTATATACAAGTTATTCCTTTGCCTAGTCCTTATACTACTCACATTTCGCACTATTTCTATTTGGTTACTCAAGTAGTCCGGACCCATGCCTTTTACCATCTTAAATACTAGCACGCTTACATTGTACTCTATCCTCTCCTTTATTGACATAAAGTGTAATGCTTCAAGCATATCTATAATCCTCACTCTCTTATTGCACCTGAGTATAATTCTCATTCCTTGATTTTGTAATTTTTGCAGATGTTGTATATTAGTTCTACTTAACCCTACCAATATTGACGAACAATACTCAAACAATGGGGCCACTATTGTTTTATATACGGTGCACCTCATGCCAGGTGACAGATCTTCACTAATTCTCCGCATCACTCCTAGCTTCGCTCCTACTTTCCTACTCACGTACTCCATATGCGCTGTAAAATTTAGATTTTTGTCTATAACAACCCCTAAATATTTAATTTCGTTTACCACTTCCAGTATTTTATTTTTCCATTTCACTTTCATATTTTTTTCTTCTGTTTTTCTTCTGGTCCCCCTTATTAACATAACTTTGGTTTTGTCCACGTTCAATTTCAATCTATTTTTATTCATCCATTCTTCGATTTTTATCATCTGTCTATTTAGTTGGTCACTGATTCCTTTACTTGAGTATCCGGCTGTATATATCAGCGCATCATCCGCAAACAATCTTATTTCACAGTTTTCATTCATGATTCCTACAATATCGTTTATATATAATAAGAATAATATTAGTCCTAGCACCGACCCCTGTGGGACACCTAGATCTACCTTTATGGCGTCCGATAATATTCCATTAAATTTTACCCTCTGACTTCTATTTTCTAAGTAACTTTTAATCCAACTTAATACTTTCCCGTTGATTCCATACCTTTGTAGCTTCTGTGCTAAAATATTTCTATTAACTATTTCAAATGCTCTTCTTAAATCTAAGAATATTACACCAATCATCTTTCCTTCTCCTATGACTTTTTTCCAACTAGGTATCACCCATTGTAAGGTGGTTTCACACGAGTGCTTAGCTCTGAAACCCGATTGACATGCAACAAACAATTTCTTTTTTTCTAGGTATTCCACTAACTGCCTCTGAACTACTATCTCTAGTACTTTTTCATAGATTGGTAACTTATTTATCGGCCTAAATTCCTCTATTTTTATCGTTTTCGATACTTTCGGTTCCGGGACCACTATCGCTTCTTTCTACTGACTCGGGAATATTCCTTTTTCTAACGACCTATTCATTATATGACATATTTTATCTGCTGCTACTTCCACTACATGCTTCATTATTTCTACTGTAATTCCCTCTTCAGTACCTGCTTTATTTACTAATTTTTTTACTATGCGACATAAGTCTTCTTTCTCGATTTTTTGGAATGTTTCAATTTCTGCACCAGTTTTCTTCACATTTACCCAGCAATTATCGATATGGTCCATTTCGAGACCTTCATTTCTACTTAGTAGCCTTACACTATCTACAAAGTATCGATTGAACTTATTTGCTATTTCCTCTTTGCTGTTTATTATTTCATTCCCAATTTATATTTCCTTATATTCCATGTTATTTGGATTACCTTTCAATATCTCTTTTAACGTCTTCCACATTTGCTTTGGATTTTTCTTATTTTTATCTAATCTTTCTTGTAAATAATTTCTTTTCGCTTTCCTACATACAGTAGCGGACAAAAGTTTAAGACGATGAATTACAATTTGGTTCATAGATCTGTCATACAAGTACTAACGTTTCTTTCGGCTTGTTGTTTTTTTACAATACATGTGTACGTTTGACCTTCATAATGTAGAAGTCTCGGTCGTCAAATGTAAACAATATAGATTATACAATTTTTTTTTCCTTCCAACCATCTGTAAACAGCGGACATTAGTTTAAGACGATCTGTCGAACAAGATACCCGTAGTCGATCCACGCAATAATTTGATATATTAATACTGTAAATAGTTTGTGGTGTATCATCCAGTGTCTTAAGTTTAATTACGTACGAAAAGAGTATGGGTAAAGCCCGTAATTTGTCATCAACTGAACGAAAACTAATCGTGTAAATCGTGTAATGTTGTTACGCGCAAAATTGAATTTATGTAATAAATATATGAATTAATGATTAATTAGCTAATACAAAAAAAAATCCACTGAGTCAATTCTTTTCATAAAAAAATCAACGATTACTTTTTTTTTCCTCTCCGTCTTAAACTTTTGTCCGCTACTGTATATCCAAGGTTTTATTTCTTTTCTGCCGAAATAAGTCCCAGTCTTTACTTTTTTTACTTATTCGAGCTGTCTTGAATGCCTCGTCTCTTTGTTTTATAAGTTGATAAATACCCTCCGTGAACCATTTTTTTCCTTGCCACTTCGTTTTTTCTACTACTATCCTTTTTGGTGCAGTTACATCAAGACATTTAACTATCGCATTTATCGCTGCGTTTGCTAATCTATTAATGTCGTCTCCTACAATAGCATTGAGATGTACTTTCGCCAATTCCTTAAATTTTTCTACATTCATACGTTTGTAATTTCTACAAATAATCACCCTATTATCATTTTCTATCTCCTTTCTACTCCAGTATATCATCACCGTCGAATGATCCGTTATTTTTGGTTCATGGCAAACTTCAATATCTATATCCATGTTACTAAAAACTAAATCAATTATTGTTTCAGTGGTAGGGGTAATCCTAGTGGCTTCATTAACCATTTGCTTTAATCCTGCTGAATTCATTATTTTAGTTAATTTATTTTGGATATAATTATTCCTTCTCATATCTATATTAAAGTCCCCCATTATGACAATATTATCATTCAATATATCAGTAACACGGGCTTCTTCAAGAAAACTTATAAAATTTGCATCATTACCATTCGGCGAGTGATATACCAACATTATTATCTCTTTATTCCTTTTATCTATAATTTTTACTGTTATTGCCCACCAGTTTCTTTCAGAACTTTCTATCGCTATAACTTTAAATTTAATTTTCCTATCTATATACAATATCACTCCTCCTGTTCTATTCGTCTCAGAGTCACTTCTCACACATACATAACCAGTAATTTGCACTTCGTTATCTTCAACTTGTTGTGTTAGATGCGTTTCTGTAAATCCTGCTATACTCGGTCTTCATTTTCTAATTAATACATTTTCTATTTCATCCTTGTGTTTCAAGAATCCTTGGGCATTTAAACAAATTATACTATTATTTACTTTACTCGGATATGTTGATTGCTACAGACTACTTTGCAATACACTTTTTTGTTTTTCAATTTCATTCTTATAACATGTACAGTCGCTGTCATATACTGAAAGATCCACCCTTAAATTTTTACTTTTAAGTTTCTGTTTGAGAAATCCGTCCAATGGTGTTGTTTGACAGATCCTGACCTGTGAATATATTGGAAATAATGAGTCTTCACTCAAGACAGGGTGAAATAAACCAGACTTGTAGATGGAAAACAGAGAAAGTGGTTTTATTTGCACCTTCCGCACTTCAATTACAAAAATAGGTTAAATTTAGAAAAATAAATACACCAAAAAATCAGAGAATTAAAAAATGTATTATATATAAATTAATTAATTGAATTGAATGTGATTTGAGAGACCAGCACACAATTATGCTAATTGTGCTGTCTTTTATTACATGAGGACCAGCACACAATTATATTAATTGTGTGCTATGTGCGCTTGAAAGTGAGCATGAGGCAGCCAGTGCTCCGGAGCATGCCACGGAGTGAGAAATGTGAGTGTGTAAAAGATCTGATTTATTCTCAGTAAATTCTCTATAAAGTTATATGAGAAAATACAGGGCATAAGTAAGAGCACTTGCAGTTTTACTGCTTGAGTGCTGGAAGTTTTATGTGACAGACCGTGATGCTGTCTACGCTGCAGAGCACTGAAGTGTGAGCTTGAGGATGCACAAATGATTAAACTGAATTCACAACACTTTCCCAGCAAGTTTAATTGGTGGAAAGTGCCGTGAATTGGTAAAACACATGCAATTATATTAATCGAGCATGCTAATAATTGAGTGAAAACGTGGTGCAGCCCGCGCTGCAGAGCACGCCAAAGTGTGAGACCGTTAGTGTTGATGTACCGATATGAACCTCCTCACCGTCATTGAATTACGTTGAATTATAACGGTGTACGCTTACCTTAATTTGAGTCCTGGTGAGCAAACGAAGGTTGAGATAATCCGGTTGAGAAAAAATGAAAATTGTCCGAGCCTTCCAAATGCGTGCGCTGTTCCGTGCGGGTTTTCACGTAAGTGACAAGATATCCAACATGGCTGCGGGATATGAAATTAACGTTGAGCGCTGAAGTCAGTTGAGCGAGATAGCCGGTGAGCGAAACCGAAGTCAAGCGAGAGAGACATCCTCTCGCTCGACGCGGCGTGCCAACGAGGCACGTCCTCGGCTTCGCGAAGCCCTGCCTCGGCTATCTTCGGCTCAACCGAACGACATGTGCTTGAGCACAGCAACAGGTCGACGCACGGCGAATATCGATCGCCGTGCGCCAGCTGATTATCCAACAGTTTCTTATTTCTTTCTTCGCATTTTACACATTTTTTTGTTTGACTTTTACACTCTTTTGTCGCATGTTTCCCTGCACACTTTCCGCATGTTTCTTCTCTAGTACAGTTTTTCGCAAAATGATAGAACCCGCAACACTTGAAGCACTTTACAATCCCTATGTATTTTTGCACTTTACAAATTTTCCATCCTATCCTGATTTTTCCTGTTTCCAGTAGCCTCTTTCGAGTCTCGGCATTCACCTCTGCTATTACTACTATTTCTTTCGATCCTGCCTTTGTTGATTTGTGAAGTATCTTTCCGCTAATAGTACCTTTTCCATATCCATTTTGTTCTTCTATTTTTCTCCAAAAGTCTTGTTCATTTTCACTGTCTTCGTTATCGACACTATATATTTTTATCTTTAATTTCCTCTTTTTTGGTGCTTGTACAACATATTTCCCTCCTAGTTCTTTGCTCACTTCCTCTTTCAGCACTTCAGCTTGTGTTTTATTTTCACATCCTACTACTATTGCTCCTCTCGTTACTTCTCTCATCTTTCTGATCCCTACTTCCAAACCGGTCATATCAATTTGGCTTTTAATATCCTTTTTTGTATTTTCACTGGAACTGTTTTCTTCTCCTTCTTTTGGCCTGATTATTATTACTGATTCGCTCTTCTGTTTTAATACTCCGCTGTAGCTGTCCTTGTTTACTCCTTTTAATTCTGCGCTCCCCGGTATTATACTTTTGATCTTTTGTAATTCATTCATCACCGCTCTGCTCACCAACGATTCCAATTCGACTGTCTTCCAGTGTTGCAACTCTTGTCTTATTTTATCTATCTCCTCCTCGATTACTTCCGTTATAATACTTCTAATTGAGTTTCTTCCTATTATCTCATCCTTAATGTTCTTTATCATTTTATACATATCATCAATCCTTCCTTCCATTATATTTCCTAGCGGTCTGCTTCGTTCTGTACCTCTTTCAGATTCTGGCATCTTTCTTTCTTTACTAATTTCTCCCACTGTTTTCCCACTCTCTGATAGTGCTCCACTCTTTGCTGTGTATGTCTCAGTTTTTCCTTTGCATAGTATCAGTTCATTCGACGAATCATATACCTTGTGCTGTTTGTGACAACTCGGATGAAAGTTTTTGTCACATGGTACACATCTGCTAACTTCGGTTTTTATCTCCTTCCTACATTACCTACATGCAACCGCTGCTTGGACTTTATTTTCCATCAATCACTAGTTTATTTAACCTATTTGCCTATCGATGTTCTATCACTCATAGCTACTCTATTACTTAAATGCAGCGCGTCTCAGTAGTATGCTCCATTTACGAGAACTCAGCGTAGGCGAGATAGTCTGTATAAGCGGATGACAGGTTCAAAGTCCAATACCAACCGGGGTAAGATGGTGAAGAATCACAGCCAACACAACACCCTGAAAGTGTGGTTATGTAGTCCAGTGAACCTTCGTACGCCTATTTTGTCTTGAGAAGCACGTTTCATTCGAATTTTATCGTCTTGATGTAAAGCATTTACGCTGCTTGGTAGCTCTATAATCAAAGAGGCCCGAAGGCCGGGTACGGCAGTAGAAATTCTATAATTTTCAGAGCAGTTTGAAATGCATGTCAATTTCTACTTACGAGGAGAGAGAGAGAGAGAGAGAGAGAGAGAGAGAGAGAGAGAGAGAGAGAGAGAGAGAGAGAGAGAGAGAGAGAGAGAGAGAGAGAGAGAGAGAGAGAGAGAGAGAGAGAGAGAGAGAGAGATTTGATTGATTGATGTTTATTAGCTTTCTCAGCTATTTTATACACAGTGTTACATATTTTTCTTACATCTACATACATCTTACTTTACTGTTGACACAACATACTCCCTTAACATTCGTTTAAACTGTTCTACTTTTTCGCAACCTTTCAGTTCAGTTGGCAATGCATTATATATTTTGACTCCTTCATAGTACATACTCATTTGCGCACTTCTCGTTCTTCTAAATTGTATTACTATATTTTCCGCTTGCCTTGTTTCCCTACCACTCTTCGTTCCTACTATTTGTAGCCGATTTTTAAATTCTTTTGGCAGTAGATTCTTCACGGCTTTAAAGATAAATGTACAAACGTTATAGTACAATCTTTGCCTTATGGACATAAATTGTACCGCGCTCAGCATATCTTCTATTTTCGTATAGCGGTTGCATTGTAATATAACCCTCATTGCTCTGTTCTGCGCAATCTGCAGTTTCTTCAACTCTGTTTCACCCATAGCTACTAACAGTGTTGCACAATACTCAAAGTGAGGTGCTATGATTGCTTTATATATCACACATCGCGTATACGCAGATACATAATTCCCCATTCTGTTTAGAAAGCTCGTTTTTTTCCCTATTTTTTTTAACATATACTCACAGTGGTCTTTGAATCGTAGCTTGTCATCAATAATGATACCCAAATATTTTATTGACTCTACTTTCTCAAGTTTCGTTCCATCCAAACACTTCAATACAATATTCTTACTCACGACTTTCCTTACACTGCTGACAATCATATATTTTGTTTTCTCTACATTCATTTTTAATTTATTTCTTTCCATCCACTTTTCTACTATACTCAATAACATATTCATCTTTCTCTCCACTTCCGCGCTGCTTTTTCCAGGTACATATATCACTGTGTCATCAGCAAACATTTTTATTGCACATTCCTCTGGACACAAATTAACTATATCATTTATATAAATAATAAATAGCAACGGCCCTAGTACTGACCCCTGCGGTACCCCATATTCGTTGGGAATAACTTCAGACCATTTATCATTGAATCGAACTTGCTGTGTTCTATTACTTAAGTACGTTCTGAACCACTCTAATACCCTGTCTCTAATTCCATATTGGTATAATTTGTCTAATAATATATCCCTGTCGATTGTCTTAAACGCTCTTTTTAAATCCATAAATATTACTCCTACCATTTTTCCTTCACTAATGTACACTTTCCATTCATATACAACAGTTTGAATCGCCGTTTCACACGAATATTGCTTTCTAAATCCTGACTGATGCTCCGTTATGATGTCATTGGTTTCTAAATATTTTTCAATTTGATTTTTTACTACTAATTCTAGCACTTTTTCGTATAATGGCAACATGTTAATTGGTCTGTAATGACTTGCTTTTATGGCTTTGTTTATTTTTGGGATCGGTATAATTGTAGAAGTTTTCCAGCTGTCCGGGCAACATCCCTCCCGTAGGGATCCATTTATTATTTCCACAAATTCCTCTTTTATTGCACTGAATGCCATTTTTAGTATATCACTTGATATTCCTTCTTCCGTTCCCTTCTTTTTCGGGAGTCCCATCACTATCTTCTCCAGATCCTTTATTTCAATATGATTGAAGTTTTCCATTATACTTTTATTGTTCATCCTTATCCCTGTTATAATTCTTCTTCGGTTTGGACTTCCAGACGTATCCCTTTGTATTGAATTAACTATATTCTTAACACTTTGCACATAGAACACATTAAATTTATCAGCTGTACTACATCCCATCATGTCTTTCAATATCTCAAAATCTATATTCTCTACTTCTCTAGTACCCATTGATTCTCCTGTAATTACTTCTTTTAACGTTTTCCACATTTTTGTCGGATCCTTCTTATTATCGTCTATCATCTTTTCATAATATTCCTTCTTCTTTTCTCTTATTAATTTAACTACCGCATTCCTTTCTACTTTAAATTGCTGCCAATGCTCCTCCAAACCAGTAGTAATTGCTACTCCGTATGCCTTATCTCTTCTTCTTGCAGCTACTATTATGTCTTCTGAATACCATTTTTTTCCTTCCCATACGCTTGGAATCTTCACTATTTTTCTGGGTGCGAACCTATCTAGAGCACCCACTATGTTATCAACGAGCATCCTTGCTCTTTGGCTTACTTCTACCTCTTGAACTTGTCTTGTGGTAATGCTTAACATCCGTGTAAATTCCTTCACATCAATTTTACTATAGTTTCTTGTTTTATATTCTCTATACTCATTCCTTTCCTTCCTGTTACCTAATATGACTTTTATCCATGCATGATCCGTTATCTTTGGCTCATGTTCCACCTGCACTTGTGCACACCTATTAGCAAATAATAAATCGATAGTAGTTCGACTGTCTTGCGTTATTCTTGTTGGTTTATTAACGTATTGCTTCATTCCTAGACTCAGCATTCCTGTTATCAACCTCTTTTTGTAGAACGTTTCTACCGTGACATCTATATTAAAATCACCTATTATCAAACAGTCTCCTTTTATTGTTAGTTCCTCAGTTATGTTTTCTATGTGTCTTATAAATTCAGCATCCGACGCACTTGGCGAATGATACACAATTACTATCACTCCTTTATAATGTTCGTCCTTGACCTCTATTCCAGCACACCAGCAGTTTGATTCTATTTTATTTATTGGTATCATATCATATTTAATATCATCTCTTATGTATAAGATTGCACCACCTGTATTTCTATTCTCCGCATCACATCTGACTGCACTATAGCCCGGCATATACACTTCTCTGTCACCAATTTCAGCTGTCACTCTGGTCTCTGATAACGCTATGAATGCGGGTTTCATTTTATCCACTATTTGGTATCGTATTTCATCCTTATGTGCTAACAGACTTTGTGCATTTGTATACCATAGCATTTCCTCCTTCAGTAATTGCTAATCGTCCCATCCTGCTCTCCTCTTCTCTTCTTGGATTGCTCTTTTGTACGTTGGGCATTCCCGATCTAATGCATCATGTTCCATGCTTATCTCTAAGTTGTATGCTTGGTTTTTAAACATGCAGTTTATGCACTTGTTTTTCGTCGCTGTACATTTACTCGTTTCGTGATTTCCCGCACATTTATGGCATGTTTCCTCTTTAGTGCAATTCGTGGCTATATGATAGTAGCCCCAACAATTATAGCATCGCTTCACATTGACGTGGTTGTAAACCGGACATTTTCTCCATCCTACGCTGATCTTACCTTTGTTCAGTATCTCTTGGTGGGTTCCTTCATCGACTATCATTATTACTGATCCTTCGTGTCTCTCTTCTTTGTTTATTCTTTTGACAATTTTCATCTCCCTTCCTTCCTTTTCTTCCATTGCATTCTGTTTCTTTATTGTTTCAACCAGCTCATCATCCGCCAGCTCTAGTTCGTCCACTTCCATGTTAACGATCTTAATTTTTGGTTTTTGTTGTTTTGTTTCCATAACTTTAAATCCCTCGCCCATTTTCTCTTGTACTATGGTCTTTAGCTTTTGTATTTCTTCAGTCGTTTCACAGCCCAAAATCACAGTTCCATTACTGCCTTTCTTTAACCTTGTTACTCCTACAGCCATGTTTTTTATGTCTATCTTTTCTTTGATCTTCTTTTTCGTGGCCTCACTTTCTTGTTGTTCGTTAGGCTTAATAACTATAACCGTCTCCTTTTTCTTTTCTTTGACTGCTCCACTATAGGTTCTTTTTACTTCCCTTGTTGTATCTAGAACTCCTCCTTGTATCATCTTTTTTATTTCTTCTATTTCGATCTTCATGCCCTTCAATTCTTCTTGTACGATTTCCTTAATTATCACCCTAACTCCATTCTTGCATGCGACTTCGTCCTTTATTTCTTTCACATTTTTCACCAACCAGTCTATTTTTCCTTCGATGTTTGCCGTCATGCTAATACCTCTGCTTCCAGTAAATGATCCAGTCGAACCCGATCGATCTCTGCTGTTACCTACACCAGGTGTCAACGTCTTTTGACTTTCGTCAACTACGAATTTATCGAATGGACCATTACATGGCACTAGTTCTCTGTTTTTATCATACACCTTATGTTTACACACACATCCCGGATGATAAAACAGTTTCGGGCACGTCTTGCATCGCACTACCTGACTTTTTATAGCTTTTTTGCACGCTGAACAACGATATTCATCGTACTCAGTCGTGCTATCCATTTCGTCCGTGTTCGCACAAATGCCGTGGTATGCGCTATTGTCGTGTCACCGTGGCAGCGCGGATCGTCGCCGTCACCACTTTCACACGAACTTTAATATCTAAAATTGTTCACAATACCGCGATCCCGATAGCTATGATAATCATCTATCGTTCTAAATGCTCATTACACAAAACCGCACATTTCGTAATAGTCTTATCCTTATTATAGACTTATATTTCACCAAAAAAATTGGCTCAAAGACGGAGCACATTTGACACACGTCTCAACGTCTCTAGAGACAGAGAGAGAGAGAGAGAAAGAGAAAGAGAGAGAGAGAGAGAGAGAGAGAGAGAGAGAGAGAGAGAGAGAGAGAGAGAGAGAGAGAGAGAGAGAGAGAGAGAGAGAGAGAGAGAGAAGTAAGACGGAGCTCTCGTCTTTGTTTCATTAACACAGCAGATCATGGAATACGTGCCAATGTCGATTAGCAGCGAAGCAGCAGAGCTTGGTAAGTACAAAATATAAAATAATTTAAAAATCGTGATTTTAAAACATGTAATATTTCTTTTTAATTATAAAAAAAAATAATGTCTTGCAGAGCGAGCCGCATATATGGTAAACCAAGACCGAGGGTTCGTTATTCGTGTTATGGAGAGCGAGAGGAGGATCCATACACTGTACACATAGATCTAGCTTCGGAAAAGAAGAGTGTTACACGCGATCCTCATCCGCAGTTGACGTCGGTGGTAGCAGATCATCAACGCTGCCAACTTTGTAGAATGAGACGATGCATATCAGGTAAGACAGTATCGATTATTCTGTACACGTTGTTTTTATTGACCTGTGCGTTTCATTAAATACTTGTTTTATTCTTTTTTCAGAAGTACACTGTGATGACAACACCCACAGCGAGAAATCATTTAAAAGCAATATTACCAGTGGTAATACAAATTAATTCCGTATAGCGATAAAAATCAAATTAACGGTGGAGGAATCTCCGAGCGTGGATTACCGTGTTTGCACGGCTGTTGCATACGACGGTAAATGTGTAAAGTGCTTTCCATAAAATATTGATTAATTTGAAAAATACCTGATCTTACTGTGTCTCTTATTTTTATAGCATAATAATTAGAGGATTATAATTGAAGTCTTTCTCTCTCTCCCTCTGTGAGGGATCATATTCTATATCTTTTACTGCAGAGCAAGCGCTTCGCGAGGAGTACAGCGCAGGCCTTGCATGCTCGAAAACCGCTTTCGTTGCATACAAAGTGATGGATACCTAATTGTGATTCATAGGAGGTTGTTATTTTTATTCCTGTGATACTCTATAGCAGCATCTCGAGCATTTAATCTGTCTTTGGCATCCTACTTGCAAACAATAAAAAGCAATATGTATCCGCGATATGGCAAGGAGATTTTAAGCGACGCGTTTTGGTGCCGAGTAATTTTAGTCAAGAGTGTGATGAGCGTGTTCCTGCGTACACAGGAAATGTGCGATGCGTACAACGAGCTGGAAGAGTTCCTACTTAGCGTGTATTTAGTGGAGCGTCGAGGAAGACCCGTTGGACTTTGGCGAACTCTATATCGGAATGTCCTGTATTGTGCCTTGTTTCAATGAAAAATCCGCGACGCGGTCTACAACGTTCAAGTCCCTCTCACACGTACATACCACGGGTAACGTACTGTTACGTCCCCAAAAATGCAACCCTCTTTACGTCACTGCATGGCACAGCGGCGGAGCCGCTGCAGTGGCGGCTCAGGATAAGGAAGCGGGGAAGCGGGCTACTTGCTCGTTTGAGATAAAGAATAAAACTCCCTCTAGTACATCGAGTGCGTGGGAGATAGCAAGGCCTAGCCAACCAGCACCAGAATCTTGCCCTCTCCAACCCCTATCACCACATAAGATAAGAAATATTATAAGGGCAGAGTACTTGTAAGACACCAGGAGTGTGGGAGACGGGGAGTACCTAGCCATTTGGGCCAGAAGAACTCGCTCTCTCCAACCCCTGGGAATAACACTAGAAGCAGCATCGACATAGTATAAAAGGCACGAAATGTGGCCCTTTTAGTGAGTTCTCTTCGATCTTCAAAAACCATTAAAACCCTTCTAGCCAGTGTAAAGCAATATTGAGTAAGAAATCCTTGGTTATTCTTAGTGATTACCCTCAAATCCCTAACCTCGGGGAGTAACGCGGACCACTGCGGACTTACCTTTACCAATCTTTAAATCTCGGGGAATAAGGCGGACCACTGCGGACTCACCATTCCAAACCACTAAGCCGGGGAGTAACGCGGACCACCGCGGACTCTTCGGTTAAATTCCTTTCCCGTGGCATCTAACCGTCTCACGGGAAAGCAAAAGCGTGGAGGGCGCAAAGCTACGTTAAGAAAACTCCAGGCCCAATACCAGGGGTTCTCTAAACCCGGCCAAGGAGCATATTTCACCAACCAATATTTAGAATCAATCAATTTAACTTGCAACACCAACCATAAATACGAATTAATTAAAATAGACTACGTAATTAAATGTTTAAAGGCTAAATTCATCCCAATAACAGACCCGCAATTTAACTTTTATTTAAAATTAGAACAACTTAAAAAGTAAATAGTTCTTTTATTCGTTAGCCCGGATGACCAATTAGCGGTAGCTGAGGTCAAAAACAGGGCAATTAAATAAGTGTTTGTTACCTGGACGTAACAGTAGTAACTCGCGCGCGATTTAACAGTCAGCAATTACAAAAAAAAAAGTCTAAGAAACGAAATTACTTCTTCCTGGCTCTAACCGCCAAACGATCTCGATATTACAATTGAACAGACGCAGTTGGTCCCCATACAAATTTATACTCTGTACGCGGCATACAGAAGTCACAGGTAAAATAATAGCGAAAGACCGTGGAAGGAAAGAGACCTCACCGGGACGATGCTGCTGCGATGTTCCTTGTAAATCCGGGAAATCTCGAATATCCGTGGACTTCTCGCTACTCCCAGCGGCAAATAGATATTCCTGACACGCCGACTTAGAGTTCCAAATGGAGAGCGATCGCCTTCTTCGTCTTTCTTTTTAAATCACTTCAACGGTAGAACGGGACAAAAGATATGTTCGACGCAACGTTCTACTCGCTCGACAGTAACCGGGAAAAAGCATCGAGGATCTGCCGGCACGCGTGCTCGCAAACTATGATCCCTTTCTAACTCCTTGCTATTAGTAGATGATAGCTGAAGGTAGATAACAGCGTATCGTTTGTAGATGAACGTCGAGCTGAACGGCTGTATATCCCGACAGAGAAAGGTGTAAGATGTCTGTCTATGTAAAATGTCGGATGCCGAAACCAGCAATCGATGGATGTGGTGCGCTCATCCTCTTCCTCTTTCCCCGTCAACCCGGTCGAATAAATTTAAATATAAAAATACAAAAAAAATATAAATAATTAAATAAAGTACGGCGATCGTTCCCTAAAGCACTGTGAGATCGTGCTGGCAGCCGTCGTGCGAGGAGGACGCAGCGCTCGGATACGTTACAGTGCATCGTCACAAATCTCATCTTGTGGCGTGCTCTGCAGTGAGGGCTGCACCACGTTCACCTCACAAGGCTAAGCACACAATTAATAGAATTGTGTACTTCTCACCAAATTTTCAATCTAAATTCTTTTGTGCTATTTTTTTATTTATTTTTTTTGTATGTAGTTTGTTCGTCGATGGTAAAAATGAAAACCACTTTCTCTTTCACTATCTTTAGTCTGGTTATTTCACACGTGTCGTGAGTGGAAACTCATTATTCTTCAATATATTAATCTTCCTCAATATTTCAGATTCAATCCAACAACAGTACTAGGAATTCTGAACATTTTTATAAATCGATTCAATTCATAAAATCCAACCTTTCGCTTTTTTCCGCATTTTTGAGAGTAGATTTATTTCATAAAAATTGATTTTTTCCTTTTTATTGAATTTTAACGTTTCTATCCATTTCATGAAAATTTATCATTATTCTCTACTGAGTTTTTATAAATCGATTTAATTCATAACATCCACCTTTTACCTTTTTACCCCATTTTTGAGAGTTGATTTCTTTCATAAAAATTGATTTTTTACTTTTTATTGAGTTTTAACGACTCAATGAAAATTCATCATTCCTTACTACTGAGTTTTTGCAAAACGATTTAATTCATAAAATCCATTTTTTCCTTTCTTACCGCATTTTTGAGAATTGATTTTAATCATAGAAATGGATTTTTTACTTTTTATTGAGTTTTAACGACTCAATGAAAATTCATCATTCTTTACTATTGAGTTTTTGTAAAACGATTTAATTCATAAAATCCAATCTTTCCCATTTTACCGCATTTTTGAAAGTTGATTTAATTCATAAGAATTGATTTTCTACTTTTTATTGAATTTTAACGTTTTAAGTTGATTTATTTCATAAAAATTGATTTTTCACTTTTTATTGAATTTTAACGATTCAATCCGTTTAAGGAAACCTTATCATTCTTCTCTACTAAGTATTTATTAATCGATATATTTCATCAAATCCACGTTTTCCCTCCTTACCGCATTTTTGTAAATTGATTTTAATCGTAGAAATTGATTTTTTATTTTTTATGGAGTTTTAACGGCTCAATGACAATTCATCATTCATTAATACTGTGTTTTTGTGAAACGTCTTAATTCATAAAATCCACCTTTTCCCTTCTTACCGCATTTTTGAGAATTGGTTTAATCATAGAAATTGATTTTTTACTTTTTACTGAGTTTTAATGACTCAATGAAAATGTATCGATCTTTACTACTGAGTTTTTATAAATCGATTTAATTCATAAAATCCACCTTTTTCCGTCTTACGGCATTTTTGAGAATTTATTTAAATCATATAAATTGATTTTTTAATTTTTATTGAGTTTTAACGACTCAATGAAAATTCATCATTCCTTACTACTGAGTTTTTGTAAAACGATTTAATTCATAAAATCCACCTTTTCCCTTTTTACCGTATTTTCGAGAGTTGATCAATTTCATAAAAATTGATTTTTTACTTTTGATGGAGTTTTAACGATTCAATCCATTTAATGAAAATGTATCATTCTTATCTACTGAGTTTTTATAAATTTATTCAATTTATAAAAACTAACTTTTCCCTTCTTACCGCATTTTTGAAAATTGAATTAAATCATAGAAATTGATTTTTAACTTTTATTGAGTTTTAACGACTCAATGAAAATGCATCATTCTTTACTACTGAGTTTTTGTACAACGATTTTAGTTCATAAAATCCAATCTTTCTCTATTTACCGCATTTTTGAAAGTTGATTTATTTCATAGAAATTGATTTTTTACTTTTTATTGAATTTTAACGATTCAATCCTTTTAACGGGTGTGCGTGGATGTGGATGACGAAGGACAGAACGAACCTAGTCAATTTATGAATATATTTATTAGATAGGAACAATGCGTAAAAATGTGTGTGAATGTGCTCGGGAGCGCGGCGGAGATCGTGCGAGCTTACGAAAGACGTGTAAGTACAATACAAGACAAAGGGACGCCACGTCGGCGTTGCGACGTGAACCGAGATGTCGATCAGCATCGGTGGCGACACCGTGCGTGACGTTCATCGTGCATTCGTTCGTACTTCAACAAATCCGTTTAATGAAAAATTATCATTCTTCTCTACTGAGTTCTTATTAATCATTTTAATTCATGAATTCCACCTTTTCCCTTCTTACCGCATTTTTGAGAATTGATTTTAATCGTAGAAATTGACTTTTTATTTTTTATGGAGTTTTAACGGCTCAATGACAATTCATCATTCTTTAATACTGTGTTTTTGTGAAACGATTTAATTCATAAGATCCACCTTTTCCCTTCTTACCGCATTTTTGAGAATTGGTTTAATCATAGAAATTGATTTTTTACTTTTTATTGAGTTTCAACGACTCAATGAAAATGCATCATTCTTTACTACTCAGTTTTCGTAAAGCGATTTTAATTCAAAAAATCCAATCTTTCCCTTTTTACCGCATTTTTGTAAGTTGATTTATTTCATAAAAATTGTTTTTTACTTTTTATTGAATTTTAACGATTCAATCCGTTTAATGAAAAATTATCATTCTTCTATACTAAGTTTTTATTAATCGATTAATTCATCAAATGCACCTTTTCACTTCTTAACGCATTTTTGAGAATTGATTTTAATCGTAGAAATTGATTTTTTTTTAATAGTGTTTTAACGGATCAATGAAAATTCATCATTCTTTACTACAGAGTTTTTGTGAAACGATTTAATTCATAAAATCCATCTCTTCCCTTCTTACCGCATTTTTGAGAATTGATTCTAATCATAGAAATTGATTTTTTACTTGTTATTGAGCTTCAACGACTCAATGAAAATTCATCATTCTTTACTACTGAGTTTTTGTAAAACGATTTAATTCATAAAATCTAATCTATCCCTTTTTACCGCATTTTCGTAAGTTGATTTAATTCGCAAAAAATGATTTTTTACTTTTTATTGAATTTCAACGATTCAATCCATTTCATGAAAATTTATCATTCTTCTCTACTAAGATTTATAAATCGATTTAATTCATAAAATCCACCTTTTCCCTTCTTACCGCATTTTTAAGAAATGATTTAAATCATTGATAGAAATTGTTTTTTTTACTTTTTAGTTAGTTTTAACGATTTAATGAAAATGTATCATTCGTTTCTACTAAGCTTTTATAAATTGATTTAATTAAAAAAATCTAACTTTACCTATTTTACCGTACTTTCAAGAGTTGATTTATTTCATATAAATTGATTTTTTACTTTTGATTCAGTTTTAACGATTCAATCTATTTCTCGAAAATTTATCATTCGTTTCTACTCAGCTTTTATCAATCGATTTAATTCATAAAATCTAACTTTTCCCTATTTCCCTTATTTTCGAGAGTTGATTTATGTTTGAGAATTCCGTCCGGAGGATGTTGTTTGACAGACCTGTGAATATATTGAAACTAATGAAGCTTCACTCAAGACAGGGTGAAAATAAAACCAGACTTGTAGATGGTATTTTGAGAAAGCGGTTTATTTACACCTTCCGCACTTCAATTACAAAATAATATAATTTGGAAAAATATAAAAGTTAAGAATAAATGCAAAAATCGGCTAAATTTGGAAAGAATAAAAATGATATAAATAAATACACCAAAAAAAACAGAGAATTGACAGATATATATAAATAAACAAACTGAATTGAATTCTGACTATCTGGACTGAGAACCAGCACACAATTATATTAATTGTGTGCTGTAGGTACTGAGAGCGAATGAGTGTTTAAAATGTGTCAATTATTCACTGCAAGCTCTCAGCAGATTTATCTGAGAGAGGTTGCAGCGAATAGGTGAGAGCACTTGCAATTGAAATTGCTTGAGTGCTCTACATGTATGAGACAAGCTATGCAGGCAGCACTGCATAGCACAATACAACATATAATGAGAATGCACAAAATGAGCAGTGTATAGTCGCTGTACTCTTCCAGCAGATGTCCTGGGGAAAAGTACAGTGACTATAGTACACCTGCATAATTATATTAATTATACCGGCAAATTATGCTGAGAGAAAACGTGGCGTGACATGTGCTGCAATGCCACCAAAAAGTGAGACCAAAAATGTTGATGTACCGATGAGAATCCGACTCTTCATTGCCATTGAATTTATGGTAAATTATAACAATGCACTCGTACCTGATTTTGAGTCCTGATGAGCAAAGAAGGTTGAGATGATCCGGTTGAGAGATGTGAAAATTGTCCGAGCCTTCCAAATGCGTGCGCTGTTCCGTGCGGGTTTTCACGTAAATGTCAAAATATCCAACATGGCTGCGGGATATAAAAGCGTCGTTGGGCGCTGAAGTCAGTTGAGCGAGATAGCCGGTGAGCGAAACCGAAGTCAAGCGAGAGAGACATCCTCTCGCTCGACGCGGCCTGCGAATGAGGCACAGCCTCGGCTTCGCGAAGCCCTGCCTCGGCTATCTTCGGCTCAACCAAACTCCGTGTGCTGGAGCACCGCAACAGGTAGGCGCACGACGAATATCAATCGTCGTGCGCCAGCTGATTATCCAACAATTTATTTCATAACAATTGAATTTTTACTTTTGATTGAGTTTTAACGATTCAATCCATTTAATGAAAATTTGTCATTCTTCTCTACTAAGTTTTTATAAATTTATTTCATTCATAAAAACTGACTTTTCCCTTCTTACTGCATTTTTGAGAATTGAATTGAATCATAGAAATTGATTTTAATTTTTTTATTGCGTTTTAACGACACAATGAAAATTTATCAATCTTTACTATTGAGTTTTTATAAAACGATTTAATTCATAAAATTCCACCTTTCCCTTTTTACCGCACTTTCGAAAGTTGATTTAATTCATAAAAATTGAATTTTTACATTTTATTGGATTTTTACAATCAATTCATTTCTCGAAAATGTATCATTCTTCTCTACTAAGCTTTTATCAATCGATTTAATTCATAAAATCTAACTTTTCCCTTGTTGCCGTATTTTCGAGAGTTGATTTATTTTATAAAAATTGATTTTTACTTTTGATTGAATTTTAATGATTCTATCCATTTAATGAAAATTTATCATTCTTCTCAGTAGTATGTGTACACCTTTGCTCCATCCCACTCCTTCCCCCACCACGCGGCTACCCCCACCACCTCACTTTTCCACCGCCGCGCTACCCACTCTGCTTGACCAGTGTCGGTAACGTGGAGATGATAGAGTGAGGTGGTGTGGGTACCTTGGTGAACAAGGAAGAGTAGAGATAAGAGCAGGATGGAGCAAAGGTGTACACATACTTGGAAAAATAAATAAAATTATGTACTCACCACCGCGGCTGTTGTAGGCATCTACCCTCCTGCCAAAGCGATTTTAAACTCCTGTCTCTCGAATGTACTCTCTCACACATGCACACACACGCACACACATATACACACGCGCAGCGTCGTGTCTTTAATTCATTACTAGGTCCTCGTCCAAGCCCTCGTCCACGGCATCGATATCGTAGCCGATATCTATCTCATCACCGAGGGCTTCTATAATAAACGCCGCCACATCCACGCATTCACCGTTCGATAAGCAAACCCGCGGAACACTATCACCGGCAAGAGGTCGCATCATGACAGCGATCAAGTCATCTCCACCGCACGTTTCTTCGACGAGCTGCTCGATACCTGCAACATCCACGCGTTCGAGTCCGTATATGGAAAACTCCATGACAAGAACCGGCAGCATACTTGCTAGAGGCTCCGGATGAAATAAGTAAGACCAGTCGATGTAAATAGTTTCGCCGAAATCGACTAGCAACACCTCGCAGTACCCATCAAAGTCCGGGTGAACCACTTCGCCGCGGACAACGTTTTTGAAATGAGGCACAATACAGAACATGCCGATATGCAACTCCCCAAGTTCAATGGGTCTTCCACGACGTTCCACTAAATACACACTACGTAGGAGCTCTTCCAGCTCGTCGTATGCATCGCACATTTCCTGCGTACGCAGAAACACACTCATCACACTCTCGACAAACATTAATCGGCACCAAAATGCGTCGCTTAAAATCTCCTTGCCGTATCGTGGATACATATTGCTTTTTATTGTTTCCAAGTAGGATGCCAAAGACAGACTAAATGCTCGAGATGCTACTAGAGAGTATCACGGGCATAAAGATAACAGCCTCCTATGAATCATAACTAGGTATCCATCACTTTGAATGCAACGAAAGAGGTTTTCGAGCATGCATAGCCCTGCGCTATGCTCCTCCCAAAGTGCTTACTCTGCAGTAAAAGATATAGAATATGATCCCTCACAGAGAGAGAGAGAGAAAGACTTCAATTATAATTCTCTAATTATTATGCTATAAAAATAAGAGACACAGTAAGATCAGATATTTTTAAATTAACCAATATTTTATGGAAAGCACTTTACACATTTACCGTCGTATGCAACAGCCCTGCAAACACGGTCATCCACGCTCGGAGATTCCTTCACCGTTAATTTTATTTTTATCGCTATATGAAATTAATTTGTATTATCACTCGCAATATT
>OZ012707.1:49692831-49790406 GCA_963942595.1 Cylloceria caligata | reverse complement strand
AACAGTTTCACAGTTTCAAAGAGTACAAATAGTAAAGAGAACAGTTTCAAGTGGTACAGAGTGCGAATAAAAAGAGTACTGGACAAAGAGTCCAGAATATTGAAATCGACAGTACTTATAATAATTAACGCGTGCGAAATCGGGAATATTGAACGTGTAACATACGACTACTCATGTAGTTTTATTTCAATAAATAATTATTAATACGCCCCAACGCATACGTTCGATTTTGAGTTTGTCCGACACCAGTCTACGTCCAACCAATGTTCAACAGCAATAACCACAGCAACAAACAACAATAAGTACAATTTTCTTTTACCAATTAAAGTAAAATCTTGCTCCTCGCGAAATTGTCATTAAAGTCCCAACCCATTATTCGTGAAGTGATTATCCCCAACAAAGAACAGAACGCACTTCAGCCCTATCCCGAGTAATTTTCCGCGAGATTAGACTCAAAAAGGGGTTGCGTCTTCGGTATTTTCTCGTCGGGCGTGGTAAAGGGAGGATTTATTCTCCTTGACCAGAACACAGAAAACATACATCGAAACGTACATCTATGTTAAATTCGTGGGTTTCGTAAAATAGGCCGCGATTTGGACGTAACAGTAGACATGCTACTCAAGCTAGAGTCTATTGTTACGTCGAACCTGCGCGGCGTTTTTACAAAAAACCGACAAATTTAAGACGTGCGAGGCGTTTCGGCGTGATTTCACCATACTCTGGTCACGGATAATATATTCTCGTTATTATTTAGCTCGCCAGTTTTGATCGCGACTGATCGAACACTCGACACTCACCGGGATCTAACCTAGGAGACTCTGATGATCTGTCTTAAGAAGCCCTCGACTCTCTGTCTTTTCAGCCATTTTCCCGTCCTTATATAGGTCCTAGATGGTCTAATTTTCTATGCCGGGGATTCTTAGAATTGCAATAGAACTCGGACTTTGGGGGCTCATCGCGATGACTAACTTTCCTTCTAGACATGCCCTCGTTCGATTCTCGTTCCGAGTTGCTTGGGGTGAGATGACACATCGCAGGTAAAATGAAGCTACTTCGAAAGAGGCTTAGACTTTTAAGTAGATCCACCGAGCCTCTGGTGATTCATGCTGTAATTCTTATCTGAACCCGGTCTCGTTCAACTTCTATTCTGAACTGCGGTATCACGGTACACACGTCGCGACGAACCATTCCTCGCTTTGGCGGCACGCTGTAGCGAGGGACCATTCCTTGCTTCCACGACACGCTGTCGCGAGGAACCATTCCTTGTTTCGACGACACGTTGTCGCAATAGACAGTGAGGAATAAAAACGACTCGGACGCCGGTATAGTCAAAATACTCCTCTTTAGTATTATCTTTCTTTCTTTTTCTTTTTCCATTATAGACTACGACTTATTATTTTAATTAGGGTTTATATTTGGAATCCATATAAACGCTTATTAGTTAATGTCTAAAAAGTCCTTATTGACTGAATATTTCCCGATAGTATTCCTCAAGTCTTTTAAATTGGATATCGTTGGTAACAAATTGAGATATTGGTGTGATAAGTTTTACTCGATTGTTAAAGCCGTATTATGAACAATAACTATTCTTATTCATTTTTAAGGAAATGCATTCAATATGTATGTATTAATATTTCTATTTATAAATGCTTTCGAGGAATTACTCCTCGCCTCGGTGGCACGCTCCGAGATAGAGAGAGGAAGAGAGCAAAAAACGCCTTGGTCGGCAAGCGAGGTGCCGAGGGGTTCGGGTCACGCTGTCCTGTAGATCCGAGTCGCTTCCGCTGTCCCTTTTATGACTAATACCGAATGTAGTTCTTTGATAATGTTAAACTTATTATTTTTCTTATTATTCTTAATAGTGTTATGCCGGTACCACGTAATTTGATAGCTCGGTAACCGGTATAATATTAAAAAGTTACTATTTTGGGATCGTTTGCCGATTAGGAGAAGGAACTCGAGTAATTTGTGTAAACGTGAATTTATGTAAAAATGGAAGTATTTATTATAGACAACGGTCGCGTTCCGTTGTCTATTTAAAAGTCAATAAAAGAGTAATACAATAAAATGTGGTTTTGAACCCGTACGAGGAACCAGCCTCTCGCGTTTGAATCTACCAAAAGAATCTTATATTTCGGGTGAGTCCGACCCGCGATCAACCGTTCAGGTTGAGGTTAAACTTTAGACTGATTTCGGTAAAGCAGTTATCCACTCCTTTGACCGAAGTCGAATGTCGCAATGAATTTCACAATAAACATCGCTTGCAAATTCCAGCAAGTCGTAGCTCGAGCTCGTAGCGGTCATTCCTCGCAGCTCGTTGCTTACGTTTGCACATTTTTCCTACTTCGGTGAGTGGCCTCACACGAAGAAGCAACAAGGGCGAAATAATGAAATATTCGTGGTACAACTATAATGTATAGCGTGATGGGGCATATATATCTACCACAGTAACTAAATGTTAATTGTTTTTTTTATCCTTTTATGATGCTAACTGTTTAGTTAAACAATGTAATGGCTTTTCGATTTTCATTAACGTTTAATTTTCATAATTGCAGTTATTTCTTGTATCCTTTTAGGTAAGCATCTCAAGTTATTGTATGATATATCAAATGGCTGCTTAGATTTGCAGTGGACCGCAAAGTATGTATTTATGTACACTCATCGTCTTATGGCGTTAACACAGCGAGAGGGGAAAGACGGCATCGGCTTGGGTGCGACCTGAAGTGTTGAGGGGCATGTTCCCCCACCAACAAGTGCTACCGTAGTTTCGAGTCGTCTTTGCTATCTATACAATGACTAATATGAGTAATCTTTCTTATTTTATCCTATTTTAACTCTGGCTATCTGTATGATATTATTGCTTAATTCTTATATCGAACTCGCGTTTAGATGTTTTATTTCCTCTAATTTATCGATTTATCTATTAGATAATCGACCAAACGTAAGTCCAAATCTCTGCTACAATTGTGTTTCAATTGTTATTTGTCTATTCAGAAAATCTGAAGAGCTGCCTTTTGGGCTTTTGGTGTTCTGAAGTCAAAAACAAATTCCAATTTCCCATCAATACAATTAATATGCCTTTGTGTGATATCGAATATCAATCTTTTGTTCATTGCAACATTCGTCGTAGCATATAAGAACTTCCAAGGCAACGACGACGTTGCTAGGGCAGTTGATCTACTTTCGTTACCCAGATACCGTAGATGACAGGGAGAAGTTTCGATTATTAGGAGAAAGCTAATAATTGAAGTAACGAACATGCAATTACTTTCTTTTGTTTTTGTAATTAGCAAATATTATTATGTTTTCCAGTATACTGAATTGGAATCTATGATTGGTGACAGATTTCGTCGTGTCTTTTTTTTTTATCAAAGATTTGATTGAATTTACTTGTAGCAAAGACATAGTAGGTATATATAATTTTCTTAATACTAATATGCGTAACTTGCCTTGAGTATAATTACTGATTGATTACGCACTCGTAGAAATCTATTTCCCGGAATATTTTCCTTTAATGTTAAATTAATGGATTGTTTCCATTGCTAGACTACTTGGTTCTGTTTCAGATTTCTTATTTGCGTACTTATTTGTTACTAAGGTACTTTTGTTGTTATATGTCCTTTCTTAAAGTTACTTACTTCTACTAGTGGTAGTGCGATTATACAGGGTGGCCGATTTATCTAAAGACATTGAAATATTTCGAAAACTACGCATCGGATCAAAAAAAGTTCTGAATAAAATTTGTTTGCCTGGAAGGGGGTCATCCAATGATACCAAAGTCGACCCCTCATCCCTACCCCCCGGGGTGGGGCGGGGGCAAATTTGAAATCGTAAATATTTTTTTAATTACTTGATATAATATTTTTCTTTCTCAGGCGCTTGCTGTGGTTAACTGGACTGGAATGGTGCCGATGTATTGATAAATGTACATATATAATTTTTATCATCGTTTTTGGTGCATCGTTGTTGGTAAAGAAGCTCTTGAAGTCCTTGAAGTTGTTGAAGTTCTGAAGTTCGTAAAGTTATTAGAATGTTTGAAGTTCTAACAGCTCTTGAAGTTCTGTTAGATTATTGGAGCTCAGAAATTCCCGAAGTTCTTGAAAATTTAAAATTTGTTGAAGTTCTTTGCGATATCAAAGCTCTGAAGTTCATGAAGTTGTTAAAAAAAAAATTTTTATTGAAGTTTTTGAAGTTCTTGAAAGTCTTGATGGCTCAGTGGTTTGGGTGTGTATGGTATTGTGTATACGATCCGAAGGAAGTGCTGAACTGTTTGCAGTTCTAGAAGTTCTTAAAGACCTTCAAAGTTGTTACAGCTTCGAAATTCTCGAAGTTCTTGAAGTTTTTAAATTCTCGAAGTTATTGAATGTCGGAAGATATTGAAGTTAGTGTTCTCGAAGTTCTTACAATTTTTTCGAAATTCCGATGTTCTGAAAGTTTTTGAGGATCTCGGAGATCATGGAGCTCTCAATGTTTTAAGCACGTATGATGATCTTGATGATGAACAGTATGGATCTTGCTCATCTGGTGTTGAAGGGTGTCGTCTTTTCACGTAGTTGATGACAATTAAGCGTTTGACAAATATTTCCGCAATACGAGGCTGGTTTGAAAAGTCCGTGCAAAGTCAAAGAGAGGGCACTACTGCTGCCTATCGAAGTTATTTTCAGTTAGTAGCATCTCTTGGAAGAACACACACCAAGTTTCAGCCAGATCGGTTTATTTCCTTGTGTTTGGCGTTCGTTTGAATCGAAGAAGTCGAAAGGTTTTCAAAAAAAGTCCTTTTCCATCACGATAACGCACCAGCTCACACCTCAGCAGTTGTGGCTGCAAAACAGATGGAAGTAGGGTTCCAACTCATTCCACATCCTCCCTATTCTCCAGATTTGGCTCCCTCGGACTATTACTTGTTCCCCAACATGAAGAAATGGCTGGCGGGGAAAAGATTTTACTCAAACGAGGAGGTGATTGCAGAAACGAATGCCTATTTGACAGACTTGGACAAATCCTATTATTCGGAAGGGATCAACAAACTAGAGCATCGCTGGACGAAGTGTATTAGTCTAAAAGGAGATTATGTTGAAAAATAAAACTGATCTATCCTAAAAAATTAAGTAGTTTTTATTTTTGCATGGACTTTTCAAACCGCCTTCGTAGTTACTGCTTTCGCATAAGATATAGAAATGGCCACAGAATATTTTGCTAATTGATCTTGAATGGTTAATATATACTCATTCTCCTGCTTGGTTTTCGGTAAAGGGCCTATTTTGTCCATAGCAATTTTATCAACATCGATGGCAGGAGTATCCATTATGATCATTGGCTGTTTAGTTTTTACGCGAACTAGTTTTCTTAATTGACATTGTAAACATCGTTGAATATATAATTGAACGTCAGCTTTTACATTTTTCCAGTAACATTCGTGACGGATTCTATTGAACGTTTTGCTGACACCTCTGTGTCCGTTTATAGCTGAACAGTGCATTTCCGCAATCATTTTAACCTGATCTTCTACGCGGGGTTGTCTAATTACCCCATTACAAATAGTAATCTTTACTTCACTCTGTGTAAAAATTAATCGAATTTGTGTGATAACATTTTTCCAAGGTATATGCAAGATAAAATCTGATCTTGCGATACTAATAGTTTGGAGCGATAATTTGTCGACTAAATGTCGAGCATTTTTCAATGTTTCTACTATGTATCCTAAGATTAATATGAGTCCTTCACCGGAACCGTCAGTGATTGGTAGAGCTATATTGAATCTATTACTTCGTTTTGAAATTGATTGAGCCTTTTTCAACTTTACATTTTTTTATCGTTATTATCGCGGAGTGCGATCGCTCCTGTAATAATAGGTTCACATTTGGTAGAAACAAAATAAACTAGGTTATCTCTACGAGTATGGAATAAATCGCGTGATTGTTTAATGTTGGAGGCTATAATCCTTCCTTTGGGAAGCTCGCGAGCGGTAGATGCGGTTGATAATCTAGTTTTTGTTCCAGTTCAAGTTCTTCGTCGCTCGAGGACTCGGTATCGCTTACTTCGAGAGGCTTTGGGGTACGTTTTCTCTGGACTAACACGCTCGTTTTGTTTCGTGAGTTATTAACGTCGAGTATAATTTCATCAATCGATCGTGCATTACAGCTTCAGATATCGCGTAACACGATCTTTCGCGTATAAACGGCGTAATTTTACGAGAAATATTTGATATACTGAGTTTCTGTATTAAAGAAACGTCCATCAGTTTATAACACTTTGAATTATACTTTTGGCTTTCGAAACGTGCTTTTTCATTTTTATGATTCTTAATACTTTCTACTTTTGACGATTCAAGGGTACAGATCGTTTGTACATTCTTTAATGATTCACAAATTTTTAAACTGGTATTTTGATTTAATTCGATTTTCATAGATACGACGGTTTCAACAAATTCTTGGCAACAAAATTGTTGATCCTTTTTCATTATTACTAATTACGATATTTCAACACAATTTATACAATTGACTTTATTTTCTGCTGATATTTTAGTCTCTATTGAATTCGGATAGACAACGCTTTCAGCGGGAACACAATTATTAATTTTTTCACAAGATTCGGTCCGTTCCATAGGCACAGTTTTCCTAAAAAATTCTGAATTCCTTTCTGTCACTATCAAATTCGGATAGACAATTCTTTCAGCAATAACTCAATCATTAATTTTTTCACAAGATTCTATCCTTTCCATAGGCACAGTTTTCCCCAAAATTTTGTGATTCTTTCCATCTCTATCGAATTCGGATAGACAACGTTTTCTTTAGGTACAATAATCTTTACAGGTTCCATACAAGTGTTATTTTCAGTTAGATTCGACGTGCAAATTTCCGTAAGTCTTTGGTCTTCGTGTTGCAATTTCTCAAATTTTCGTTCTATTTTTACTTTACAATCCTTCGTACACAATATATTTTTTCCAAACCAGTTTCACAAGTAACTTTAATTATTTCCATGCAATTTCTTATTTCTTCCTTTACATTTTCCAAAAAATAAAAAATATTCTCTGAAGAATTTCCAGTATCTCTGCGGGGTATTGTCTCTACCGGGTGCTCAATCTTACCCGACAGAGAGAAATCCTCTTGGTCGTTTTCTTTTACATTGACTTTATTTTAAAAATGACCCAACCCCTTAGAGAGCTCAGGATTTTTTTCCCGTTAACTTTAATCGTCACTAGGATCCTTTATTTTTGTGCTATGAATTAGTTCCTCCGATGACACTAATTCTAGTACTGGTACTTGGACTTGAACCGAATACCTATTGCTATTAGTTACGTAAATATAGGCTGACGAACCCGCTTTTTATATTTATACCTTCACCGGCATCCAGGGGAGGAAGATAGCCTTCCCATAAATCCAAATTTTTTACTCTCACGTAGCACAATTTGGTGGACTCTGCAGGGATAACACTAGTTTATTGAGTTCCAAATGGTATTCTTACATTCTGCACTTTCAATTGTCTTTTTTCGTAATCAATTTTCACGCGATTGCCGTCGAGGTATTCCGAACTCGATATACCAGCTTCCTTTATGGGGAAGTTATTGTCTACAATATGGAAAGTAGCGAAATGTCCGAAAATTTGTACGGTCATATTTTCCAAGATAAAAATTGAATTTGTTGTGATTCCATTAAGTTGCAGAATTTCTCCGCGATTTATAGAGATGTGTTCACTCACAAATTGTTTCTTTAGAATGTTCGGACCGGCTCCTGTATCAACCATAAGAGTGACAGGAGATATTATTTCCGATGCCGTTACCATAACTGTTGGGCCGCTACTTTCTCGATGCAGTTGTATATTAAAGATTCGGACTACTCGCGATTGGGATTCTCGGCTGTGATAGAAATTACATGGATCGGATGCATACCCTGCGGGATCTCGCCAGGCGCACCAGTACTCGGAAGACCGCCGCCGTTTCTCGAATTTTCGTATTCATTCTCTTTAATACGTCGGACGGGACACTTCCGTATAAAATGACCTGGTGGTTTGCAATAAAAACATTCCCTACCCATCTCGGTGAGTCTAACATTATTAATATCAAAATTTCTTCGATTATCAAATCGTTTTTTAATCAACGGTTGCGAGTTATTATTGCGAAATAGACAGATATGGGCTCCATGGCCTTCTTTTTTACATATCTGACACCGAATGTTGCTTGAATTGTGATATCGAAGATTCTGCGGTACCTGTTCTTGTGGCTAGGACATCATATTGGGGGGGGGGGGGGGGGTCGGAAGGAAATGTGAACATCTATTAGCCAAATGACCATAATTTTTACAAAGTTGACAAAATGCAGATATATTTTCCTGTTCTTTTCTTTCCGGAGGAAAAATTTTATAACAACGATGGGTAGTGTGTCCCTGTTTATGACAGACCTGGCATATACCAGGTCTGTAATATGGTAGTATGTAAAGAGGCTTCGAACTTGGGTTTATTGTTATTTAAAGGGGGAAAGATTTGAAAACATTTGTGCGCCGAGTGTCCAGTCTTTTGATAGATTTGACACAGGCTCGGTCCCTCATGGATATTTCCTGTATTTTGTGGACTGACAACCAATGCTTGGCTAGACTTCCTGTTCGAACATTCTTTAGCATTGTGCCCTTTTTTATTGCACAGCTGGCAATACACTTCTTCGCTTGCTACCACGTGTACTCCTCATTTCGCCTCAGGTTTATTTACCCTTGAGCCCGAAGTTTCCAGCCCACCACTACGCAGGGCTGCCTGTGACACTAAACTTTTTTCTGTTTGTACCGCGACTTAAATTAATTCGTCAAGATTATTATTCGGACTTAAACGTTATTCAATTTCTGGTTTTAACCCGTGTGGAAAACATGCCGGAAGACTTTCTTTAGTAATATTCATGAATGCGGCAGCTAAAGGATTATCTTCGCTCGCATCATATTTTTCGAGTATTATGTTTCCCAAGTTTCTTACGCGATTGGAATATGCAATGACGGACTCATTTTTTCTTTGATATATGGATCCCAATTCGCCTTGGAGTTGATACACGTTTCATGTAGGGGCATAAATAATCTTTATGAAATTTACCCAGATCCTCTATTGGTTCAAAAGTTTCCCCTGTATGGTGCGACGAGGTTCGCGGATTATTTTTATGCGAACTGCTTTTACTACATTTTATTCCGCTGCTGGCCCCATCATAGCCAAGGCCTCTTTGCATCCTTGAATAAACATACCGAGTGATAAAGAATGACCGTCATAATTCGATATGACAGCCAGGGCATCTCGAAGAGACAATGTTTGATTATTATTAACCATTGTGGGAGGTGTATTTGCCGATGAGTCCTTAGACTTAATTAGGTTTTTAGTAGGAATTTGTTGAGAATTCAACAAGAATGTTGAGAATCCGTCCGGTGATGGCTTGACCGACCTGTGAATATATTGACGGAATGTGAGTACTCACTCGAGGCAAGAGGAAAATAAAACCAGACCAAGTAGATGTTATCGTGAGGAAGTAGTTTATTCTACCTTCCAAACCGTGGTACAAAGTACAATTTTAATACAAAATGTGTGGTCACTAAAATTGAAAATTAATGCCAAAATGAGTTAATTTAGAAAATCAGTCAAAACATGAATTTAGAAAAAAGGTACAATTTATAATAATAAATAAACAAATTGAATTTTGAATGTTATTTGAGCAGCACACAATTACATTACTTGTGTGCTGAGTGTGATTGAGCTTGAGACAGCGGTGCGTGCCACGTAGTGAAAGCTACGCAGCACGACACGCTGATGCCATTGAGTGCGAAAATGTGTGCGTAACTCACTGCAACTACTCAGCACTGTATTGCAGAGTAGCTGCAATGAATTAATAATGAGAGCACTCTCAGCAAATATTGCAGGAGTGCTGGTCTATGTGAACTCAGCTACGCAGTCAGCACTGCGTAGCACAATACAAACAGATATTGAGGCTGTACAAATGAACTGCGTATAGTCACTGTGCTTTCCTAGCAGAATTTCTGGAGGAAAGCACAGTGAATAGACCACACCGGTATAATTGTATTAATTATACCGGCTCAAGCAAGTGAGGAGAGCATGATGCTGCATGTGCTGCAGCGCATGCCACGAGTGAGCCAAAGTGGTGATGCACCGTATTTCTCTCCTCACTGACAGTGAATTTCTACCAAATTATGTCAATGTACTCTTACCTTGAGCAAATGAGTCCTGATGAGCGAGATGTTGAGCGAGTCCGATGTATAAATCCATGAAACAGTCCGAGAGTCTGGATGCGTGCTGTTCTTGCCGGTGCGTGCGAAAAAGGTGTCAAAATTTCCAATATGGCTGCGGAATATGAAAGTTTCGTTGGGCGCTGGAGTCAGTTGAGCGAGATAGCCGGTGAGCGAAACCGAAGTCAAGCGAGAGAGACATCCTCTCGCTTGACACGGCGTGCCAACGAGGCACATCCTCGGCTTCGCGAAGCCCATGCTTCGGCTATCTCCGACTCAACCGAACAACGTGTAGCAAAGCAGCGCAACAGGTAGGCGCACGACGATTATCGATCGCCGTGCGCCAGCTGAATTTCCAACAGAATTGTTATTGGCGGTATTCTATTCGATGTCTTATCTGGACTTGAGTCTTTGCCCGTGGGATATGTGGAGCAACCAGGAGTAGACGAATTGTATTCCGGCAAAAGGTGTAATTTTTTCAGCAAATTTTTAGGTTTTGTATGTGAGGATTTGATAACTGACTTGAATGAGGATTTTTCACGATTCTCCATTATTCCCTTTGGAGTTGATAACGATTCTTTGCGGACGAGGGAAGGTGATCTAGGTAGGAATAGGTAGGGAATAGTTTCGTTGAAAGGGGTAGATCCGCCTGCTAGCGTGTAAAATATATCGCTGTTATCTGAACGAATTATACTAGGCGTAGCGGTAGCAACGGTCGAGGGGGTCTGTAAAGGTATATTCGTGTTTTCGGGTTCGCTTAGAGACTTGAAAATCTCCACGATACTTTCGAAGGATTTAACTGACCGACCTAAGTCTTCGCTACGGGGGGTGGGGTATACTAACGCAGGAAGATATTCGTTGATCTCGTCGTCAGGCCTTATGACAAACCCGACTAATAACAAAGGGTTATTTGGGGGCTTTGCTTCTAACGTTTCTTTTAATTGTTCGTAAATTAGTTTAAACTTTCATCGTCAGAAAATTCCCTGATCTGCAAAGCACTATATTCCGGACTATAATATTGCCCAAAATTGTTTTCTATAATTTCAACTGTATCGGATGAACTTGTCTCGTCTTCTATAATCTCTTGGGATTGAATGATGTTAATATTGTCAGAAGCTAACTCGAGTGATTGTATGCTACTATCTTGATCGAAATTTATTTCTTTTGCTCCATGGGTGTAAGTTTCGGTTAACTTGTTGAAGTTTGAGTCTAAAGTATTCTACAGTGTTCAGCACAACAGAATTCTTATGTGAACTAGTGGGGGAGGAGATTTTTTGGGAAATTGGCGTTGGTATCACGGGAAGTGAATTACTAGGACTATTACATGAGAACTTGGTTATAGTTTCAAGTGTAAAACTATTAGGATTATTCTTTGAGGGCCTTTTTCTTCTTTCCTCAGGATACTCGTGGATTATAGACTCATCAATTCTTACCTTTGAGCGAGTTGACCTCATTTATGATATATTTTATACAAGTATAATTTTTGGTATACTACATCAAAGAGACATGCAACAATACATAAGAATATTATTAGGGCAGGAATTGGGCAGGAGAAAAGAATAGGAATAACTTTCTTTTTATTATATGTAACAAAGAAGAATTATAGACCTTTATTCTTTTATTATATTATATTATATTTATATATATATATTATTATATATATTATATTTGTCGCATTCTCCATAAAAGCCTAGTAACAGCAGAAGCAAATATATCCCAAATCACTTACATACTTTCGCATACCAATGTGCAGACTCACACCTTGACATACAGATAAGAAGTGTCGTGAAAACTAAATTATATTCGTTGACGAAATTTGATGATTTTCCTCATGGCCGAGTGCCTTGAAATTAGATGAAAACAATATGACATTCATCAGCGAAACTCGATGACTTAGTACATGATGGGTCTTACATCTACATCGCAATCGCTAAATATTTTCCTGGGTCTTGTTTTTGTAAAGTGTTTAAGCGACGATACTAATAGCAATACAGACGACGAGGAAAAAGAAGAAGAAGAATAATAAGGAGAACGGGAGGACGAGGAGGACGAGGAGCAGAAAGAGGCAGACGACCCAATAGATTCAAGTAAGCTCTTCATAATACAATTACGCTGACAAAAATTAAAAAATTACGGGGATAATAACAGTAAAAATAAAAAAGCAGAGTACGAGTCGGTTCCAAGCGTTATTCGCTTTGCAAGATTCACTGTGTCGAAACCGCCGACAATCGAGTTAGTGTACGAAATGCGTCAGCGGTTCCCGGTTGCAATCGAGGGATTCGAGGACTAAAACCAAATATAAGTTCGTGATTCTTACGTTACATATTTTATATACATAGTATATAGCTAGCGACAAACTAAAAATTAAATTAAATAAAAAATTATAATAAATGGTTTAATTATGCTTGCAGGTGGACAGACTGGCGTTGGAAGGACTGCTGTACGGGGAGGTGATATTTTGCTTCCTGGTGAACGCTTCGGTATCGACAGTGAGCAGAGCCGATATTTTCCACCCTTTAAGATGCAGGGCCGAAGAGAGATTTTTATTTTCGTCGGCCACAGTACGGTATTCATCATCTGACTTGGTTCGAGGGCGGTGTACGAGATGTTCTCACTCGTCTTGAGAAATCGTGCGAAGGACATGATTATGTGGGTATGACTCTGAGCGTGCCATCTTTCGCGCAATGACCTGTATGGTTATCATTTCGACCAGCTAGTGACATCTATCCTGACAATACATGGCGACTAATTAATAGTGTAGCTCAGAGCGCGCGCAAATTTCGAATAGACGCTGGTACATTTAGAAGGACGACATGTATAGTACGAGGCGTCAAAGGCACCGGTGTGGGCACCAGGCTTACACACGAGTGTAGCAAAAAAGTCAATTTTACGCATAAGTAATAGCGATAATTTGTGTCTACAATGATCCCGTGTCACAACCCAAGCGCATGCCGAATGCGGTCAAATTCGTACGGGCGAGCTACACAGACGATGCTGTCAAATTCAGAATGGGCTTCGAGGTGCGCAATATACAGCAGCAATTCGCAAAAGGGCGCGGGGTCCGTCAGATTCAGCTCTTTCAGGAGTACTTGATTTACGAGAGTATAGCGATCGTTGTTTATGAATTTCTCAGCTTCGGAAAACGCATTCCGACTCTGTACGATAGGTGAAAATCCGTATTCTCTGCAATAGGTAAAATCAATTATACACTCTTTATTCTCTATTGCGAACGATCTCATTACTACCAGCCAATTCTAAATCTCACTGGTACGCTAGGTAGTCGGGCGTTCTGCAAGCAGTGAAATTCCAAGTATAATCAAGTACTCGAGCATCGCTGCAGCTATAAATGTGCTCGATGTAAATCCACTTATTGCAACGGCAATAGAGACTCTCAGCCTGAGCATTGCGCAGATTGTAATTATCCGTTCTTCGGTGCTGTTTGCCTCGCTCATTATAAGGGTGAGGGATCGGCGGGTATTACAACTCGTAAATATAGACGGTACTGCATCTGTAAAGCATTGAAAATCTGTAGAGGCTACTCGCGTATGATTAAATCCTCAGATAAAGAGATGCATTTATGTGGTATATCGTGTTGTATAATATGCAGGCAAACTCGACCGACTGCACATGGGTGCTTTATAGCACCTCTTAAGAAACCAGAGGTGACAAATGAGAAGAAAAGAGGCAAGCCTTCCACGAGATTTTTGTTTTATGATTTTGAGATGCAGCAACACGAACAATTGCATGATGATAAATCGACACGAATTCACGAGCCACATTTATGTGTTTCACCTAAATTTACGTGGTAAACGTGAATTCGTGTTTACCGATGATCCCGTTAGGGAGCTCGTGAAATTGGGATTATAGCAAAAATTTAAAAAGACCATCTTCATTGCCCATAATGCTAGAGGTTTCGACGCACAATTTATTCTATGGTATTTAATCGAAGTGCAAAAAATACAGCTGTCCTCTCTGATTATGAATGGTACGAAGTTTGTTTCGATGAAGATTGGCGATGTCGTTTTTCTCGATAGTTTAAACTATTTACCGATGGTTCTTAGCGCTTTATCTAGGGCCTTCGGTTTCACAGATGAGGTGGCAAAAGGTACATTTCCGCATTTATTCAACACACCGGAATATCAGAAGTTAGTACACAGGTCCTCTGCCTGCTCTGCATTTTTACTCACCCGATACCATGTTCTCAGCGGATCGCGAGCGATTTTTGAAATGGTATGAGGAAGACTCGAGTCGCGTCGATTATAAATTTGATTTTGCGACGGAATTTGTGCAATATTGTCGTACAGATGTTACGGTTCGAGACGAGCGTGACTAGCCTTTCGAGAGTTACTCATTTCGTTGCGGAAGCGTGTGCCCCTTTACATAAGCATGCACGAGAGGATCAGCATGTATGAGAGTATTTCGAAAGAATTTCCTACAGAAGGATCAGATAGCGATGTTACCTCCAGGGGGGTACCGCTGGGGCGATAAGCAGTCGCGCAAGGCCGTCATATGGCTCGTATGGCTAAAGCATAAGCACAACTGCGTTATCGCTCATGCTGAACGCACGAGAGAGTATCGCCATCCGACAGGCCTATCGGCGGTCGACGGCTGTACGCGGCAGCAGGGGTCCATCACGTTCTACAATTTTAAGGCTGCTGTTGGCATGGATGTCCTCGATGTTATCACGCGAATAGAGATGCTCGAACGAAATTCGGTGATACAATGAATGCGCGATACGAGCGTACCGTTGTAGTTTCTGGGCGAATCAGATCGGAAGGGGATGCCATTTTGACAGATTACTCAAGAATAACGAGGAAATGTCGTTATACGTGATAAACAACGGCATGGTCAAGCAGGCGCCTCTCGAACCACGCGATGCATTCTTTGGCGGTCGAACGGAATATTTTGTAAGTTTGTACGATATCGCGAATGGGGAGCAGATACGTTATGTGGATGTGTGCTCGCTGTATCCAAGGGTATGTAAGAATGGAGACTGTCCCGTTGGACATCCGAAATTGTACGTAGGTGACGAGTGTCGAGAACTCGTAGGACTTGAAAACGTTCCAAGTGTCGTCGACGGTCTCATGAAGTGCACCGTAGTAGCACCACGCGATTTGTATATGACTGTACTGCCTGTTCACATGCATGTGAAATTACTGTTACCCCTGTGTGAAATGTGCTGTACAGACACGGACACATCCGCGGGCTGCACACACGATGACACGACTGAGCGAGCGTTTCACGGCATATGGGTCGTGGACGAGCTGAGAAAAGCTGTGTAGCTCGGAAATAAGGAGACGCGTATCGATGAAATTTGGCAATACGTTGTTACGCAATATGACTCGATAACGCGACGAGACGGTCATTTTGCCGAATACATCGATATATTCCTAGAAATAAAACAGGAGACGAGGGGACCGCCAGCAGAGTGAAACGATGACGAGGAAGTAATAGAGCGTTTCATAGCGTTATACGAGAAGTCTGAGTGTGTGTATCTCGAACAAAGTGCTCTGCAGTCAAATCCGGGCTTACGTTCGCTCGCAAAATTGGCACTTAATTCATTCCGGGGAAAGTTTGTTCAACGCGAATCTCACGGAAACCGTTATAGTTTTCACGCGCGCGGAGCTAATAAATTTACTACCGAGTCCAGAGTTTGAGGTGACGGAAATGCTAACGGTTAATCACAAGATCATGTGTGTGATCTATGTAAGCAACCGCGATGCTATCCAACCATGCCCGATATCTAACGCCGTGACTGCAGCATACACGACGGCATAGCCTCGCCTAAAACTAAACAGTTATTTTGAGGGGCTCGGGCGGCGAATATTGTACTGCGATACGGACTCCTGTATTTACGTGAGTCGCCCCGATAGCAACGACATACCCATTGCTACCGGCCGCCAAGTGGTCAATTTCTAGGAGATTTCACGGATGAATCAAGCAAATACGGGCCAGGTAGTTATATAAGTTCGTTCGTTTCGTGAGGACCAACATTTTACGTATACCTTGTTCGTAAACCCGACGGTAGGACTAATGAAAAGAACCTAAAGTAAAGGGTATCACCCTAAACTGTGCGAATAGCTGTCACGTAAATTATGACGCATTACGATCCTTCGTGACAGGAGCTAGCAGGGTACCTATTATTTTAAAAATCGACGCTATTCGACGCACAGAATTTCGACAGGTAGTAACATGTAAAGAAACCAAATCATGCGAACCTGTTAACGCGAAGCGAAAGTGGCAGGGGAAGAACTCTACTGTACCGTATGGCTATTGTGAAATACGCTAATTAGTATACCGTAAAAAATTATATAGTTTTACTCGTTAATTCGCGGTATTTTGAAATAATCTTTTTGTCCAATTTCATGTATCGTATTTATTGTCTACAATATTGGGTCTGGGAAAAAGTTCGTAGCGTTTTTTTTAGTAAAATTCGACTGGTTTTCTGATAGTGTGAAAATGAATTTATTTAAACCAAATATGCTTCGTTATTATCGACAATCTTTCGCTATTTTTCGGGTAGAGCCATGATGTCATCGGTAAAGAACTTCTGTGGTTTCTGGTTGAAAAACTGCATCGAGTGATTTTCACAGGCTTCTTTTAAAAGCAGCTTAATCCCATTGAGATAGTTTTGCAGAGATCGGAATAAGTGGTAGTCAGAGGGTGCTATGTCTGGACTATACGGTGGATGCATCAAAGCTTCCCAACCAAGCTCTCGCAATTTTTGACGGGTCATCAAAGAAGTGTGTTGTCGGGCGTTGTCATGATGGAGGACAACACCTTTCCTATTAAACAATTCGGGCCGTTTTCTTTCAATTGATTGGCGTAATCTCCCTAGTTGTCTACAGTAGAGTTGAGAATCAATCGTCTGACCAATTGGAAGTAGCTCATGGTGGAAGATTCCCTTCCAGTCCCACCTCACATACAGCATCACCTTTTTCGCCGTCAATCCTGGCTTCGCGAACGGTTGTTACGGCTCACCACCCCTTGTTCACGATCTTTAACGCTTCTGATTGTCGTACTTGATCCATTTTTCATCACCGGGTATGACACGTTTCAGAAATGACTCGATTTTATTGCGTTTCAGCAACGCATGGCAGATGTTAATTCGGTATATCATGTTTTTCGCGCTCAACTCATGAGGAACCCATACATCGAGCTTTTTTTTGTAGCCAGCTTTGTGTAAATGGTTCAAAACAGTTTTGTTGTCAATGCCTAGCTCCATACCAATATCGACACTGCTGATATGCTTATCTGGCTGGACTTTTTCAAGAATTTCATCAGCTTTTTCAGTGATTAGACGACCAGAGCGTGACTCATCTTTCACAGAAAAATTACCAGAACGAAGGCGAGCGCTCTATTTCCGCGCAGCAGATTTTGATAAAGTATCTTCCCCGTACATAGCACACATTTTTTACAAGCCTGCGCAGCGTTTTTTCATTTTTCGTAATAATATTGCAAAATATAGCGCAATTTTTCATTACTTTTCTCCATTTTCAAACGCAAACATCTTTCCAACCACTGCACCAATTTCGGTGTTTATACACTCAAAGTAACGCTCGAATTGTAACCTTTCCAACGAGCGTTTAGTGTTGTCGCTGCGTTCTGTGTTTCCTGACTTATTTGCAATTGTTGCCATCTATCGAGAGAAACGCCACGAACTTTTTTCCAGACCCAATCCGTTAAAAAAAAAAATATTGACTTAGTATGTAAAGGGTTTTTCAATAAGAGCACTTCAACTTTTTTTTTCAATAAAACACAAACTGTTCGACTCTTGAACTAACTTTTTTTTTATTAACGAATTTGAACATATACATTTAAGTATGAAACTCGATTTCTTTTGCATGACCACCGCGTGCACGTTTTACGAAGTCCAATCTTCGAACCCAATTTTCGACCACTCTTTCGCATAAATCGGCCGAAATTCCAGCAATTTCACGTTCAATATTGGCTCTGAGCTCTTGCAACGTCGCCGGCTTATTGGCATAGACCAATGACTTCACATAACCCCAAAGAAAATAATCTAGAGGTGTCAAATCACACGAGCGCGGCGGCCACTGGACGGGCCCATTTCGCGAAATAACACGCTCATCGAACTTAGTCTTCAATAACGCGATTGTATCGTGTGCTGTGTGGCATGTGGCCCCGTCCTGTTGAAACCACATGTCGTCCAAGTCCATTCCATTCAATTGCGGCCAAAAAAAATCGTTTATCATATCGCGTTATCGATTTCCATTAACAGTAACGTGGCGATCGTTATCGTCGATGAAAAAATATGGCCCAATGACGCCGCCGGCATGTAATCCGCACCAAACAGTGACTTTTTCGGGATGCAACGGTGCCTCATGAATCACGTGTGGGTTGCTTCCTGCCCAGTAACGCATATTTTGCTTGTTGACAAATCCATTTAGCCAAAAGTGAGCCTCATCGCTGAAGATGATTTTTCGGTGAAAATCTGCATCATTTTCGATTTGCTCTTGAGCCCAATTCACGAATCGGCGTCGCTTCAAATGGTCAAACGGCTTTAGTTGTTGTGTCAGCTTGATCTTATACGGATGTAGGCCAAGATCTCTACGTAAAATTCGCCACAATGATGTCACAGAAAGGCCCAATTGTTGCGAACGTCGTGTGAGCGACACATTCGCGTCTTCTTGAACTGAAGCCCTGGCGGCTGCGATGTTTTCAACACTTCGAGCACTTCTTGCTTTCGAGGGCACCGGAACATTATGTAGCGAAAACGTAGACTCAAATTTTGCCACTATACGGTCGATTGTCGAACGGGCTGGCTTGTTAAATGGACCGTAAAATGGCCGTAATGCTCTTAAAGTAGCAGCAACAGAACGATTATTTTGATAAAAAATTTGCACGATTGATGAAATGTATACTAATGAAGTTTCCAAATGACAAAAGAACAATAAAAAATATGGCGTCGTTCGCCGTCCCTATCGGAAAAAAGTTGAAGCGCACCTGTTGAAACACCCTTTATAAAACCATTGTTTGCTCGTTCTTTTTGTGCCGCTATTCGTAGCAGTAGCTGCTATCTCTTTACCGTTCTCTTTTGTTCTGACTTTCGCATCGTTGATTCCTTTTGTCCCATCTTTCTTATCGAGTGTTTCCTTTTTTGGTGACTTTCTCGTGCTACTTCCGTGGATATGATATTGCTGTTTAGAGTGATATTATTTGTAAATTTTGTATATAGAACTGTATGCATGGTGAAATAAAAATGGTACTTTATTTGTGGGAAATTAAATACTATCGTTATTTAATTTACATACGGTGTAAACATCAGCTTATACGGCGGGCACGCGCCTCATCAGCTAGTACAGGCGCGCCGCTCCTTATCAGCTCGTCAAGCTGATGATGATTGATTTGGATAGACACTCATCGATATGGATACACGCTGAAAACATCTATGGATAGCCGTGATAAGCGGTTCTACGGGCTGTGGTAAAACATATTTTGTCAAAAAATTCTTTAAATACATGCGCGAACTTACGGTTGTCCCGTTCGAGCGTATACTTTTTTATTACTCAGAGTAGCAGTCCGGGTATTCAGTGTACGGTGATAAAATCGAATTTCGCGAGGGTTTACCGCGAGCAGCAGACGACTCTGTTATGCCGGTACTGAGTAATTGGATTATTCGGTAGTCGGTCTAATATTACAAGTTATTATTTTTTGGGATCGTTTGCCGATAAGGAGATGGATCTCGAGTAAAAGATGGAAACGCGAATTTATATAAAAAGAAGTATTTATTATAAGCAACGGTAACTTTCCGTTGCCTATTTATATATCAAAGTAAGAAGTACAATAATGCGTTGATTCGAGTATTAAACGAGGAACCAACCGTTCTCTTTTCAATCTAATTTAATACTGTCTTTTCGTAAAGCAGTTGCTAACTGTCTTCATGAAAATCCCTTAATTCGCAATTTTAGCGTTAGCCTTTCGCCCGAACGCCAAGCGAGTCGCTCATGCTGCGTCAGCGTTCTTGGGGTCGTTCATACGATCGGGCATTGGACTTCGTTTCTCGTCTTGAACGAATTCCAATGTTTCGTTACTATGGAATATTCCCGAATATACTAAATACGGAGTGGAATATTCCGCGGCACAACAACTCGAATGATACAAGGCCTAAACTTGTCGCCATTGACAATCTAATGAGTGAGGCATCGAACAATGACGTGGTCGATCTTTTCATCAAGGGTAGTAGTATGTGTACACCTTTGCTCCATCCTACTCCTATCCACACTCCTTCCCCAACCGCGCAGCTACCCCCACCACCTTACTTTTCTACCGCCGCGCTACCCACTCTGCTTGACCAGTGTCGGTAACGTGGGGGTGGTAAAGCGAGGTGGTGTGGGTACCTTAGTGAACAAGGAAGAGTAGAGATAAGAGCACGATGGAGCAAAGGTGTACACATACTTGGAAAAATAAATGAAATTATGTACTCACCACCGTAGCTGTTGTAGGCATCTACCCTCCTGCCGAAGCGATTTTAAACTCCTGTCTCTCGAATGTACTCTCTCATATACACACACACACATACACACGCACAGCGTCGTGTCTTTAATTCATTACTATGTCCTCGTCAAAGCCCTCTTTCCACGGCATCGATATCGTAGCCGATATCGATCTCATCACCGAGGGCTCCTATAATAACCGCCGCCACGTCCACGCGTTCACCGTTCGATAATCGAACTCGCGGAACGCTATCGCCGGCAAGAGGTCGCATCCTGACAGCGATCAAGTCATCTCTACCGCACGCTTCTTCGACGAGCTGCTCAATACCTGCAACATCCACGCGTTCGAGTCCGTAGATGGAAAACTCCATGACAAGAACCGGCAGCATACTTGCTAGAGGCTCCGGGTGAAATAGGTGAGACCAGACGATGTAAATAGTTTCGCCGAAATCGACTAACAACACCTCGCAGTACCCATCAAAGTCCGGGTAAATCACTTAGTCGCGGACAACGCTATTGAAACAAAGCATAATACAGGACATTCGTATATACAGCTCCCCAAGTTCAATGGGTCTTCCACGACGTTCCACTAAATACACGCTACGTAAGAGCTCTTCTAGATCGTCGTATGCATCGCACATTTCCTGAGTACGCAGGAACACGTTCATCACTCTCTCGACAAACATTGCTCGGCACCAAAACGCGTCGCTTAAAATCTCCTTGCCGTATCGCGGATACATATTGCTTTTTATTGTTTGCAAGTAGAATGCCAAAGACAGACTAAATGCTCGAGATGTTACTAGAGAGTATCACGGGCATAAAGATAACAGCCTCCTATGAATCATAACTAGGTATCCATCACTTTGAATGCAACGAAAGCGGTTTTCGAGCATGCATAGCCTTGCGCTGTGCTTCTCGCAAAGCGCTTGCTCTGCAGTAAAAGATATAGAATATGATCCCTCACAGAGAAAGAGAGAGAGAAAGACTTCAATTATAATTCTCCAATTATTATGCTATAAAAATAAGAGACACAGTAAGATCAGGTATTTTTTAAATTAATCGATATTTTATGGAAAGCACTTTACACATTTACCATCGTATGCAACAGCCCTGCAAACACGGTAATCCACGATCCGAGATTCCTTCACCGTTAATTTTATTTTTATCGCTATACGGAATTAATTTGTATTATCACTCGTAATATCGCTTTTAAATTATTTTTCGCTGTGGGTGTTGCCATCATAGTGTATTTCTGAAAAAAGAATGAAACAACTATTTAATTGAACGCACTGATCAATAAAAAACATCGTGTACAGAATAATCGATATTGTCTTATTTGATATGCCACGCCTCATTATACTAAGTTGGCAGCGTTGATGATCTTCTGCCACCGACGACAACTGTGGATGAGGATGTCGGGTGACACTTTTCTTTCCCGAAGTTAGCTCTATCTGTACAGTATATATAAAGGGTGGTTAAATTTTAAGGGCCGATGTTGATTTTGAATAAAACACAAATTATTTAGGAAATTATTGTCAATTCTTTTTATTATGATAATATGGTATGGTTCAATTATGTATGGAACAAAATATCGGCCAAATGGCCGCCGCGACCTCGGCGGCACACCTCCATCCGATAGTCCAAATTTTCGATGACGCTTAGGCATAATTGAGGTTCTATGCCGTCAATGTGCCGAATTATCTCATCCTTTAGCTCTTGAATTCTTGCTGGCTTATCGACGTACACCTTTTCTTTCAAATAACCCCAAAGAAAGAAGTCCAACGGTGTCAAATCACATGATCTTGGCGGCCAATTGACATCGCCACCACGTGAGATAACACGGCCATTGAATTTGTCGCGCAAAAGAGCCATTGTTTCGTTAGCTGTGTGGCAAGTGGCACCGTCCTGTTGAAACCACATATCGCCCACATCCATATCTTCCAATTCGGGCCATAAAAAGTTCGTTATCATCTCACGATTGCGAACACCATTCACAGTAACTGCCTGACCGGCCTCATTTTGAAAAAAATACGGCCCGATGATGCCGCCAGCCCATAAACCGCACCAAACAGTCACTCTTTGTGGGTGCATTGGTTTTTCGACAATCACTCTTGGATTATGATTCGCCCAAATGCGGCAATTCTGCTTAGTTAGAATCCACTGAGGTGAAAATGTGCCTCATCACTGAAGATGATTTTCTTCGAAAATTGATCGTCCACTGTTGCCATTTCTTGCCACCATTCTGACCATTGACGACGTTTGGAATGGTCAAGAGACTTTAGTTCTTGAGTCAATTGCACCTTATAAGCGTGTAAATGCAAGTCTTTATGCATAATGTTCATCAACGACGAGCGTGAGAGGTGCAATGGTTGGGCACGACGACGAATTGAGGTGGACGGCTCTTCAGCCACACTATCGCGAACAGCAGCAATATTTTCTGCAGTACGAGCTGTACGAGCATGCACTGGTGTTTTAATATCTCCTACAGACCCGGTTTGCTCAAATTTTTGCACGATTTTTCCGACTGTACGCACATTTGGACGATTAAATTGACCGAAAAAATCACGAAGTGCACGATATGCATTTTGATTTGAACGCCCATTTTCATAATAAGCCTGAATAACTTTAACGCGTTGCTCGATTGTGTATCTTTCCATGGTTCAAATTGAGTTAGTCTGAAATTGAGAAATGTCAAATGAAATGCAGAAAAAAACTTGACGTTTAGGTGTGGTTCACATTCAACATCGGCCCTTACAATTTAACCACCCTTTATCCTCCTATCGCTCTCCATAACACGAATAACGAACCCTCGGTGTCGGCTCATATGCAGGGGCTGCTCGCTCTGCAAGACATTATTTTTTATAATTAAAAATAAATATTACATGATTTAAAATTACGATTTTAAAATTATTTTATATTTTTTACTTACCAAGCTCTGCTGCTTTGCTGCTAATCGACATTGGCACGTATCCATGATCTGCTGTGTTAATGAAATAGAGACGAGCGCTCCGTCTTCTTTCTATCGCAGTCCTTCGCTGATGCTTCGGTTTTAGGACTCTCTCTCGTTCTCTCTCTCTCTCTCTCTCTCTCTCTCTCTCTCTCTCTCTCTCTCTCTCTCTCTCTCTCTCTCTCTCTCTCTCTCTCTCTCTCTCTCTCTCTCTCTCTCTCTCTCTCTCTCTCTCTCTCTCTCTCTCTCTCCAAAATTAAAACACCCCTTTCCCCGTCTGATACTAGACCGATAGCTAACCTTAGCGAACTTTCAAAAGTACTTGAGAGATTGGTTCATAAGCAGATCACTGACTGGATTGAGTCGAACCAAGTTTTTGATCCACGTCAATCGGGATATCGTAGTGGTCACAGTACTCAAACAGCATTACTACGTATATGTGACGATGTGAGGCGCAATGTGGATGAAGGGCATATTACCATTCTAATCTTATTTGATTTTAGCAAAGCATTTGACACTGTACTACACTTACAACTTCTTGCAAAATTAAAAAAAGTGGGCCTTGCAGAACCAGTTCTAGATTGGATTTTTTCATATTTAACTGGAAGAACTCAAGCAGTTATTGACGTCCATGGGACTTCCGCCTCTTGGTTACCTACTACAGCAGGCGTACCGCAAGGTTCTGTCCTAGGTCCACTTCTTTTTTCTCTTTATATTAATGACATTAGCACTGCACTTCAATACACACAGCACATGATATTTGCTGACGATACGCAAATATATCTTAGTTGCCTCCCATCTCAAATAAATCAAGGAATAAAGTTAATTACTGAGGACGTTCAAGCCATTGCCAACTTTGCAATTTCAAATGGTCTAAAACTAAACATTGCCAAATCAAAATTTCTTATATTCGGTAGCAATGCGTATACACGCGAACTTGATTTCTCAATGTTACCACCGGTTTCGTTAAATGGAGTGAATATTCCATTCGTTACTGAAGCTAGGAACTTAGGAGTGATCATGCACAGTAATTTATCTTGGAAATCTCATGTTTTACATATCTCACATAAAGTTCACTTTGCTGTATATAGGTTAAAATTTCATCGCATGGCCCTTTCTCAAGAATTAAGATCATCATTGATAATTGCCTTAATTTTTCCATTATTAGACTACTGCTGCCTAGTTTATAACAATCTGACTGAGGAATTGAATTTAAAATTAGAACGTCTCATCAATTACTGTATACGTTTTGTTTTCGATCTTCGATGCGATGCTCATATCACTCCGTATAGGCGACAACTTGGCTGGCTTACAGTTAAATCGCGGCGTCTGTATTTTCTTGGTATTTCAATGTATAACATTCTGCATCAGAAAGCACTAACATATTTATTGGCTCTATTCAGTCATCAGACGGATACTCCTGAACGTCAGTTAAGGAGACCTCGATCGACTTTTGCTGTGCCAAAGCATCGCACAACTACTTATAGGAACGCATTTTCTCTCTCTGGCATTTATTTTTGGGAGAGCTTACCATCGCATGTCACTTCTTCTTCTAGTTCGTTTGTCAGGAACTGTTTAAGATTCGTCTCCATACTCACCTTTTTAATCATGTTGATGTAAATTAGTTTCTGTTTTTGTTCACGGTAGTATAGTGACAGCATTATATATATACCGTCAAATTCTATATAGTCAATTTGCTACTTATAAGCTAATTATATTTCTATTCTTATTTTTATAATTTTTAGAATTACTTTTAAGTTAATTATTATAAGATTCTTATTGTTTTAATTGTATTTCTGTATAGCCTATTCTAGTTTATAAAAATATTATTATATTATATTATATTATTGTCATAAATATTTGCCAAAGGCTTGCCAAGGCATAATAAAACAATCAATCAATCAATCAATCTCTCTCTCTCTCTCTCACCGTGACTGACCTCGGCGTATACTTTATAATATTTCGAGCGAAATGTACACTATATACAATTATTTACAACAGTGTCTATATCACAAATAGCTGCACATACGGAGAATTATTGCGTTCGCAACGCAACACCAGGTGCATGATCAGCGATGTGACCACGTGATCACTGACAACTATCTTTTCACGGACATATGATACCACCTCGTTCATACACCGTTGAATAGTTACACTTTTGCTCTCTAGAGCCTGCATATGAATATCAATTCCTCTACTTATTTCGACGAGCATATCAAATGTAGGCCGCTGAAGAACAATGTTTGGAGAGTATTTTCGGAAGCGCTTCCGTTTCGATTCTTCACATTCCTCTTGATTCTCGTATTCCTCATCAGCGCTACCACTTATTTTACCAAATGACACAGCTCTGTGCTGGTAACACGAGGTTAAAAGTGTGTAATGCGTGGTGTGCTCTATGCGGGTATTACACATTTTCTGGGCATCAGTCCCATGAGCTTCGAAATATTGTTGTACGCGAGAAAAATCACTTTTAAACACTCGCCACTCGTCCGCACTGAGTGTAATTCCGGTAAAAGTATTCGACAATATTTTCACCACTGGTGTAAGAGTATACATAGAGTTCAACTCGAGCCCAGCGACGATTATTTTACCAAATGATTTATTCAAACCGTACATAACAGGGTTCGCTATATATGGCGATATCGCGTCAGACGTAGCACCGTTATTTGCCATTTTTATTGCTTTCGTGTAGACTGTAACTTTTCGAATGAATCGTCGGTAGTGTTCATACTCCGTTTTATACAGGTTTCCCCCACCATCTATTTGCATTGCGTCTTCTTTTGATGCTGCAAATCATACATCTGAAAATTGCTCACCAATAGCCTTTGATATTTGTCGCATTCTCCTCAACAGCCTGTAACAGCATCAGCAGCAAATATATCCCAAAACTCTTGCATACTCTCGCACACCTATGTGCACACGCACATTTCGACATACAGATAGGATGTGTCATAAAAACTAAATAATATTCGTCGACGAAATTTGATGATTTTCCTCATGGCCGAGTGCCTTGAAATTAGATGAAAACAATATGAGTTTCATCAGCGAAACTCGATAACTAAGTACATCACCATCGCTAAATATTTCCCTAGGTCTTGCTTTTGTAAAGTGATCGCGTGCGGCCATCTTCTTGGTTAGTCGTATTCATTACATCGCTGCAGTATATGCACAGAAGAGAGAGAGAGAGAGAGAGAGAGAGAGAGAGAGAGAGAGAGAGAGAGAGAGAGAGAGAGAGAGAGAGAGAGAGAGAGAGAGAGAGGAAAAGAGCTTGTTAAAGGAATATATATAAAAGTGAGCCGCTTTGAAAATTCTCTAGTTAATTGTCTAATTTACTGTGGTTACTACTGCTACTACCCTAACAGCACAATTATGGTCAGCGTGGGAAAGCGCTCCTTGATAAGAAAATTGATAGAGTTTATATTGAAGCGTAGACCGCCGTTGCTCACCGCAACAGGTAAAATTAATTATACACTCTTTATTCTCTATTACGAGCGTTCTCATCACTATCAACCGATATTAACTCTCGCCGGTGCGCTAGGTAGTCGAGAGTTCTGCGCACAATGTAATTCCAAGTATATTCGAGTACTCGAGCATCGATGTAGCTATCAATGTGCTCGATGTAAATCCACTTATTGCAACGGCAACAGAGACTCTCAGCCTGAGTATTGCGCAAACTGTAATCGTGTGTTTTTGGTGCCTTTTGCCTCGCTCATCACAAGGGTGAGGGCTCCGCGGGTATAATGTCTCGTTAATAAAGACGGTACAGCGTCTGTAACGCATTGAAAATCTGTAGAGGCTGCTCGCGTATAGGTAAAACCACAGATAAAAAGATGCATGTATGTGGTATATCGTTTTGTATTACATGCAAACAAACGCGACTGACTACGCATGCGTGTTTTATAGCACCTATTAAGAAAGCAGAGGCGCAAAAGGAGAAGAAAAAAGACAAGTCTCGTGAAGGAGCTCGTGAAATTGGCATTATCGCAAAAATTTAAAAAGACCATCTGCATTGCCCATAATGCTAGAGGTTTCGACGCACAATTTATTTCACGGTATTTAATCGAAGTGCAAAAAACACAGCTACCCTCTCTGATTATGAATGGTACGAAGATTGTCTCGATGAAAATTGGCGATGTCGTTTTTCTCGATAGTCTAAACTATTTACCCATGGCTCTTAGCGCTTTACCTAAGGCCGTTGGTTTCGCTGATAAGGTGGCAAAAGGTACATTTCCCCATTCATTCAACACACCGGAATATCAGAATTACTCAGGTCTTCTGCCGGCTTTGCATTTTTACTCACCCGATACCATGTTCTCAGCGGATCGCGAGCGCTTTTTTAAATGGTATGAGGAAGAATCGAGTCGCGTAGATTATAAATTTGATTTTGCGACGCGATTTGTGCAATATTGTCGTACAGATGTTACGGTTTTGAGATGAGCGTGTTTAGCTTTTCGAGAGTTACTTATACGTTGCGGGAGCGTTTGCCCCTTTACAAAAGCATGCACGATAGCATCAGCATGTATGAGAGTTTTTCGAAAGAATTTTCTACAGAAAGATCGTATTGCAGTGTTACCACCAGGGGGGTATCGCTGGGGCGATGAGCAATCGTGCAAGGCCGTCGTATGGCTCGAGCGCGAGCGCAGCTACGTTATCGCTCATGCTGGACGCACGAGAGAGTATGGCCCTCCGACCGGCCTACCGGCTGTCGACGGTTACTATGTGGATGCGGGGGTCCATCACGTCCTTCAATTTCACGGCTGCTTTTGACATGGATGTCCGCGATGTTATCGCGTAATTAGAGATGCTCGAACTAAATTCAGCGATACAAAGGATGAGCGATACGAGCCTACCGTTCTTATTTCCGGGCGAATCAGATTGAAAGGGTACACTAACCGAAATATGGGAATGCGATTTTGACAGATTACTCGAGAATAACGAGGAAATGTCGATATACGTGAAATATCACGCCATGATTAAGCAGGCGCCTCTCGAAACACGCGATGCATTCTTTGGCGATCGAACGGAACATTTTTTAAGCGTGTACGACGTCGCGAATGGGGAGCAGACACGCTATGTGGATGTTTGCTCGCTGTATCCATGGGTGTGTAAGAATGGAAAATATCCCGTCGGACACCCGAAATTGTACGTAGGTGACAAGTGTCGAGAACTCGTAGGACTTGAAAACGATCTAAGTGTCGTCGAGGGTCTCGTGAAGTGTGCCGTGGTGGCACCGCGCGATTTGTATACCTATATATTATATAGTATCCCCGTACTGCCTGTTCGCATGCATGGGGAACTACTGTTCCCCCTGTATACAACGTGCTGTACATATATGGACACATCCGAGGCTTGTACACACGATGACACGACTGAGCGAGCGTTTGACGGCACATGGGTCGTGAACGAACTGAGAAAAGCTGTGTCGCTCGGATATAAGGTGACGTGTATCTATGAAATTTGGCAATACGTTGTTACGCACTATGACTCGACAACGCGACGAGGCGGTCATTTTGCCGAGTACATCGATACATTCCTAAAAATAAAACAGGAGGCGAGTGGACCGCCAACAGAGTGTAACGATGACGAGGAAGCAATAGAGCGTTTTATAGCATTGTACAAGGAGTCTGAGGTTGTATATCTCGAGCAAAGTGCTTTGCAGCCAAATCCGGGTTTACGTTCACTCGCAAAATTGGCTCTTAATTCATTCTGGGGAAAGTTTGGTCAACGAGAGATTCTTACGAAAACCGTTATCGTTTTCACGCGCGCGGAGCTAATGAATTTACTAACGAGTTCGGAGATTGACGTGATGGGGATGCTACCGGTTAATCACAAGATTATGTATGTAAACTAAGTGAGCAACCGCGATGCTATCCACCCATCCCCGACATCAAATGCCGTGATTGCAGCATACACGACGGCACAGGCACGCCTAAAATTATGCAGTTACCTTGAGGGACTCAGGCGACGAATATTGTACTGCGATACGGACTCCTGTATTTACGCGAGTCGCCCCGGTGGTAACGAGTATGAGTCGCCAATCGGTCAATTTCTAGGAGATTGTAACATAGTTACACGCGCTAACGCGAATTTATATTTCCGATCGGCTAGAGGAGCCGATATTATATATTTCGAGCAGCAAGTACAGTGGACGCTAGGCCGACGAACCCGGACCTAGCGTAAAAACTAGTGTCGTCACGCCTCTGGAATTCGCTCGTCGCCGAAAACAGCAGGTCAGCAACCGGCTGGCCTTGCTCGGCGACGAGGGAGAGCCAGGGGGGCGTGACGACGGTATCGCATAATCGAGCGAAACGGAACAAATTTTAAACCGAAGTCTAGGATGACGTAGAGGGACCCAGGGCGGGGAGACGGCTATAAAAGCGCTTGCACCAAAAGGAAGCCTCTCGTCTTTTTCGCTGACAGGAGTCCTGCGTAACTAATTCCGAGTGCACCAGTTTAAAACACTATTAATCTCAAGAGTAAAGAGGAGGAATATTTCAAAAATTGATTAGTCGGGAGTGATAAAGCGACGTAACACTAGAGACAGTTAGGACCCATAAGGGCTGTAGGATTATGTGAATAAATAAAAGCCTAGAATTAAGTGCATCAGAATAAGAAATTAGTATATAAGAAAATAAATTAACAAGTGCGGACTTAACACCAGTCGGAACTATAGGAACCACCTTTCCTGCGCGAGAAAGGGAGAAAGGGCGAAAAGTGAAATAAGTGTGAGAGAGCAAAGAATTGTAAACAGAGTTGTCACACTCTGTCCAAAGAGAGTCTGGTGCGTGTGGCTGTATGTGTGTGGGTAACGAGAAAATACCAAGGCTCTAATACGTATCCGTAACTCGAGCCCAGAAATACCAAGAATTTCTGTTCAAATAAGTAGAAATAATAATAAATATAATCGAGGGAATTCCCTAATTTTGATACCGAGTGGAATATCGAATTAGGAAAGGTAGAGGATAGTGATAGGTAGGATTAGAATGCATCGAATTAATAAATATGAATAAGCAACTCCCGGATAGGAAAATATTAATGATAAAGTGTGTCAGAGTGAAACAAGAGTAAAAGAAAAAGAATTGTGAACCGAGTTCATACACTCGGTAGAAGGAGCGAGTGCGAGGCGAGTGACCGATGGTATGAGTGTGTTGGTGTGTCGAGCGTACAGCAATACTGCGGTGCGAAGAGAATAATAAACTCTCGAGGATGCCAAGTATAGGTGCATACTAAATAGGATTATAATCGTCGAAATGATCGCTGAAATTGCGAAATTAAATAGTCATTGTAGAAAATTCTAGTGACCGTGATTAAAAAGTGTTTTTGTTTATGAGACTATTTTCGTGGAATAAAGCCCTACTGTCAACCACTATGAAGTTTAAACTAATTAGTCCTCTGATCGAGCCCGAAATCCCGACTGTTATGCCGGTACCGAGTAATTGGATTATTCGGTAGTCGGTATAATATTAAAAGTTATTATTTTTTGGGATCGTTTGCCGATAAGGAGATGGATCTCGAGTAAAAGATGGAAACGCGAATTTATATAAAAGGAAGTATTTATTATAAGCAACGGTAACTTTCCGTTGCCTATTTATATATCAAAGTAAGAAGTACAATAATGCGTTGTTTCGAGTATTAAACGAGGAACCAACCGTTCTCTTTTCAATCTAATTTAATACTGTCTTTTCGTAAAGCAGTTGCTAACTGTCTTCACGAAAATCCCTTAATTCGCAATTTTAGCGTTAGCCTTTCGCCCGAACGCCAAGCGAGTCGCTCATGCTGCGTCAGCGTTCTTGGGGTCGTTCATACGATCGGGCATTGGACTTCGTTTCTTGTCTTGAACGAATTCCAATGTTTCTTTGCTATGGAATATTCCCGAATATACTAAATACGGAGTGGAATATTCCGCGGCACAACATCCCTCCCCCCTTAGAAGGAAAAATTTTTTCTTTAAAAAAATTTTTCTTCGATTGGTTTCTCGTTTGAAGTTATATAACAATACAATAACATTTTTCATTTTTTCATTTGTAACGATGAAGTTTTTCCTTTTGCTTCTTATCGTTTTTCGTGCCGAGCGAGTCGTTCTCGGTTGAGGGGACGGGTGCATAACCTGGCCAGCTCGGATCGCGGTTGCTCTTCTGGCTGTTGTCGTCCGATCGGCTCGAGGTTGATGTTTACCTCGGCTGTTGCCGGGGTCGTTGCCTCGCTTGTCCTTGTTGGTGTTCGGTTTCGTTGATACCTATAACATTTAAACAGAACATAGCCAACCAAGGCTATCGGTGCTACTGCACCCAGTGAGTAGAAACTCAGATTATGGATGCGTTGCATCCCGTCTCCGTCGGTATTGAGGTTGTCCAAGATTTGGTCGGCTCGAGCTCCGAGCTTTTGAAGCTCTTCCGGGTCTTGCAGCACGCTCTGCAGTGGACTTGTCCTCTCGGTCTGCTTAGGGGGTGCCTGACCTTCAATTTCCGTTAATTTTAAATCGAACGATGGAAGGTAGTTTTCCCTGATGACCTGCGACGTTCGCCCGATGGTTCTGATACTGAAATCTCGGGCGGTTACTATACATATGCCTATCAATGCCAGTATGCCTGAATTTTTCTAAATTACCATTACTATCATTTTAGTGCTCTATAAAGAGCTTCAGGCGATTTGCATGCACTGCCTGAGTTTTTCGTCCCTTTCGGATGACGTAATTGACGGGGGGCCTCTTTTCTACTATTTCGTGAGGTCCCGTCTACTTCGTGGTCAGCTTAGCTGACCGCCCCCTGCGCACCGTCTCGTCACGGAGGAGTACGCGTTCGCCGACGCGGTACTCCTGCACCTCTGCGCCTTGGTCATACGTATTCTTTGACCTCCTTTTCGCGACTTCCAGGTTGTCGCGTGCTACTGTCCATGCAGCGCGTTACCGCTCGCGTAGCTCGTGGACGTAATCATCGTAGGCATAGGTGCTGCGGGGCTCCTGTTTCACGGCGGTCGGCAACTCAGCCTCGCGTCCGTACACCAACACGTGGGGAGACAGTCCGGTCCCCGTATGTGGAGTGGTATTGTACGTAAACATTGCGTACGGCAGCCACTCGTCCCAATTTCCCTGATCCTCATCTATGAAATTTTTCAGGTACTCAGCAAGGGTGCGATGTGACCTCTCCAAAGCGCCGTTCGATTCGGGATGATAGGCCGTAGTTTGTATTTTTTTAATTTGCAGCAGTCGACACATCTCTTTGAAGGTCGAGCTGAGGAAGTTCGTACCCTGATCTGATAATATTATTTCCGGCGTTCCGTGCCGGCAGATTAATTCTTCAACGAGCGCTCTAGCGACTGTCGAAGCCTCTTGGTTCGGCAGTGGAATCGCTGCGCTGTACTTGGTCAATGCGTCTTGGATCGTAAGTATGTATTTTTTTCCGTTGACGCTCTCCGGTAGCGGTCCTACGATGTCGACCGCAACCTTTTCAAACGACCTCGAGGGGGTGTCGGTTACCACCATCGGTACTCGTTCTCTTTTCCTGATTTTATTCTTTTGACAGGATTCGCAAGACGATATATAATTCTCTAGATCTCTTCTCAGGCCGGGCCAGTTGTATTTGGTCCGAATTCGATGTAACGTGCGCCGTATACCTTGATGCCCTCCTATGGGGGTGTCGTGGTATTCTCTAATTATTTTCTGGCGGTCATCGACAGAAGGAGTGGCTACGCCACTGCGGCAGTCGCTATACTCTTTTATCGCGCTGTCTTCATCCGTGCTGCAGGAAGTTCGTGGGCTACGGGCCCCGCCGTGCCTCGCTTCCTCAGCAGGCCTTTGCGGTGCTCTGTCCGCAGTTTCTTCACTCGGTGTGCCCACCGGTAGCTCCGCCGTTGGGTCGCTCTCTGTCTCGAGCGGCCTTGCAACGTTTGTCTTTCGCGGCTTTCCGCGCTTCGCGGGTCCGCCATGCTGTGCTGGGCCCGCTCTATCCTTGTTAGCGGTGCTCGCAGTCTTACCAGTGGCCTGCGTATGTAGCTTGCGTGGTCTACCCCTTCCCCGACCGCACGGCTTTTCGGCGGGGTTGTGGGGTTCAGTAGAGCGTTCTGCAGGCACGCTGCGAATCTCTCTGTCCTCTTCTGGCGCATTGGCCAGCGCGGCCTCTCTCTCTGCCGCGTTGCTAGGCTGGCCCGGGGTATTCTCGGCTCTCCGCTTTGTGCGGCTGTCCGTACCCGGGCGCTTACTGTCCTCTTCTCTCTCGCGGGCGGGCTCGATCTCTCGCTCCAGCGAGCTACTATGGCTATACGGGGTATCTTCGGCCGTCCGCTTTGTGCGGTCTTTCGTTGTGCCGACTTGCCCCGTCGTGCTGTCCTCTTTCGACACACGGACTTCGTTCTTGGCTCTCGCTTGGGCCCTCGTAGTAGGTATATTCTACTTAGCGCATCTGCATTCGTATTGCGCTTTCCTGCCTTGTACTCTACGTTAAACTCATGTTCCGCCAATATAATTTTCCAACGCATCAGTCTCGAACCTGGGTCCTTTACTCCAAACAGCCAGGTGAGCGGTTGGTGGTCCGTCACTACCGTAAAACGTGTACCATAAATATATGGTCGGAATTGAGCGAGGGCCCATACTATCGCAAGTAGCTCCTTTTCAGTTGTCGTGTAATTCAACTCGGCTTTAGTCATTGTGCGGCTTGCGTAGCATATTGGCAAATCTTCCCCGATCTTGCCCTGCGAGAGTATCGCGCCGAGCGCCCGGTCTGAAGCGTCTGTTGTCACGACGAACGGCTTTTCAAAGTCCGGATACTGTAATATGGGGGTCGTGGTAAGTGCAGTCTTCAGTTCCTCGAATGCGGCATCCCTTACGGCGGTCCACTCGAATTTAACGCCTTTCTGGGTTAATTCAGTGAGCGGCTTAGCGGTTTTCGAAAAATCTCTGATGAATTTTCGGTAATAACCGGCTAGTCCGAGGAAGGATTGAACTCCTTTTACATCTCTTGGCACCGGGAATTCCTTTACCGCTTCTAGTTTTTGGGGATCCGCTCGCACTCCCTTTTCAGAAATTATGTGGCCGAGGTACTGCGTTTCCTTTCGCAGGAATTGGCACTTGCTGGGTTGCACGGCCAGCTTTGCCTCTCTCAGCCGCTGCAGCACCTCCCGCAGTCGGTCGTTATGCTCCTTGAAGGTCTTTCCATGTATCACGATGTCATCGAGGTACACGTAGCACTTGACTCCTTGTAGTCCGGCCAGCGCCGAGTTCATTAGTCTCTGGAAGGTCGGTGGCGCGTTTTTGAGTCCGAAAGGCATTCGGTTATACTCAAAATGGCCCTGCGGAGTGGAAAATGCAGTTTTTCCCTTGTCTTGCTGTGCCATCGGAATTTGGTGAAATCCCGAGGCGAGGTCAAGGGTCGTGTAGTATCGGGCTCGTCCCAGCTGGTCCAATATCTCCGTGATGTTGGGCAGTGGGTACGAATCCCCGATGGTGGCCTCGTTTAACTTTCGAAAATCCACTACTACGCGCATTTTTCTCACCCCGGCCGCGTCAGGTTTCTTAGCTACAACCAACAGCGGCGCGTTCCATTGACTCCGGCTGGGTTGGACAATGCCTTCCTCCAGCATTTCGCGGGTCTGCCTCTCCACTTCTCTCTTGTGGGTCTCGGGCAGCCTGTATGGGTGCACCTTAATAGGCTGCACCCCCTCCTTAAGGGGTATCACATGTTCTATCATAGGCGTGCATGGCAGCCTGTCCCCTGGTAGGTGGAACACATCTTCGTATTCCCTCGTAATCTCTTCGAGCGCTTTGCGTTCTTCGTTATTGAGATTTCTCGTGTCTAGCTCTTGAGCTAGTCGTGCGAGGCGGTCTGCCCCTCGCTCTGCGCTGACGGTGCATACTTCGGTCATCGCGGCTTCGAGACCGTGACCCACTGCCGTTATCTCTAGCGGCTCAAGTTCCACCACGGGGCGTTGCACCTCGACTGTCTGCTCGCTGGTGTTTATAAGACTTACTGCACAGCTACTACCGTGCGGCGGCGTGATGCAGGCTCCCATTATCACTCCGTTTCCGAGTTCCCTTTTAGCGAGTAGCCCAACGAATTTGCTCGTTGTTGCGGCATACGTGACTGTCTCACTGCGTGGCGGCAGGGATACTCTCATCGTGCCGTCTAGCAGCGGCATGCAATGCCCGTACAGTTTCAGCGTTTCTCCGTGCAGGATGTCGGCCTTGTGGTATTTGATAAAGTCCATGCCCAGCAGTCCATTAACCCCTAGCGGCACGTTATTCGGGACTATGTAGAACCAATGTTCCACGTTTAGCGCCGGTGTCTCCAACACAATTTTTGATATGCCAAGGGGGGTGAATTTTTCTCCTGCAACACCCTGCAGTTCCACGGAGCACCTGCTCACCACGGTTTCGGCCTTGAGGCAGCCTTCCTTTATTATGCTGCACTGCGCTCCGGTGTCCGCCTTGAGGGTGAGTACCCCGGTTGTGGCCAACGGTGCAATTATGTCGAAGTCGCTGGCCGTAGCGCTGGACGCCGGCAGCGTTACCTGCAATAACTGCTGCGTCGTTTTCTTCCTGCGCGCGGGTCTCTGATGGGCCGTAAGTGTATCTATTCTCATCGTTTCCAGCGGGCTGGCATAGGTATTCGATCGACTTGCACTTGCATTTACCGTGGACCTTTCATTCTTGCCCCCTGAGTCCCTTGGACGTTGGGGATGCTGTGAAGACTGGGCAGGATCGCTTTTGTTCTGCGACAATCTTTTCCTGCAGTCTTTCCACATGTGGCCCCTTTTTTGGCAATAGTTGCACATGACGTCAACGTTGTGAATGGATGTATTCTCGCTGGGCATCGGTAGGCTTACTCTTCCCGATCTGCGGGTGCAGTCTCGAGCCACGTGCCCTGGTTTCCCGCAGGTGAAACAGTTCTCGTTCTGCTGGTATGGTGCACCTTGGGACCTTCTGGGGTGGCTTATTGCTCCACTAACCCCTCCCTTTGGCTGCACCATGTTGGTGATCTCGATGGCGCCTGTAACGGACTCGTGGAGGGTGGCGTAATTACGAGATCTCACCAGAATTTGGACCTGCCCATGCAGTCCATTTTCGAAGTTGGCCTGGGCGCTCTTCCGTGTTATTTTTTCGACGATGCGCATCTCCAACATCGAGGTGGCTTCCTCGCAGAGTTTTTCTATTATATCGACGGTGATACGCTCAGTCCTGGCGGCGTATACCGCGATGTCCTCACCCTGGCCCTGCCGGAGGGAGTTGAACTCTACTTGTAACGCAGGCAACGACTTCCGCTTTCCGTACAGGGCCTCCAGCTCGGTTTTAAGCTGCGCTACCGAGAGGATGACTTTATGCTTCATCTCTCTGGACGCCCTTCCCTCGAGCTTGTTGCTGAGCACCAGTTCCAACAGGATGTCTTGATCCTGGGGCGCTATTCTCTTGAAAACTGTCTCGCACGATCGCAAGAAGGCATCTAGTTCGTCAGCGTTGCTGCCGTCGAAGCGCTTTATATTTTTCAAGGCCAGCCCCAGGTCGAGTGTCCGACTCGGTGTTTCCGACACCCTCCGTTGTTCCCTCTGGAACACGGGATCCGCAGGGGGATAATCCGATTCTTCAAATCGGGTTTGCCTCGACCGTGGACGTGGTATTGGACGTTCTTCCAACCCTGTATTTCCCAGCCTCCGCGATAGTTCGGCGTTTTGCTCTCGTAGGGACCGGATGAGTTCGTACTCGTCCGCACCTACCTCGTTGAGCGTGTCCGCCAAGTTCCGTCTCGCCGACGGTGTTTCGGCCTCCCTGAGTTCGCGATCGAGTTCGCGTTGGCCTCTATCGTGCTCGCGCTGCAGCCTCTCGCACTGGCGTCGCGCTCTTTCCAGTTCGCGTTGGCTTCGGTCGACCGCTTCCAACCGATCGCGTACTCTCGCTGGTACCGACCGGGCTGTCGTACCGGTAGCTGCTGGAAAACCTACACGATCTATGGTTCGCATATTTTCTATTTCTCGCTCAACCATGTCCTCGGTGATGCGTTCAGGCGTTTGCTCGCCAGTGGCCATATTAAGCAAGTCGTCGCTAACGTTGCTGTCATGATCCCCGAATGACGCACCCCTACGTGGGTTTACGCCAAACTGGGCCGTCAGTCTGTCCGCCAGGGCCCCTTGTCTGGACGGAGGGATTCGCCCCGACGGCGAGAGCTCGAATAGCGCCCTGCGCGCTTCGTAAACTATGTCCCCTACTGCCGCAGCTAAACCGGCTGTGGGGTCTACCTATTCGCCGGGCAACGTCGTCTCTAGCGAATTGCCCCTATTTCGTGGTCGGGCTCCTCTAGGATCTGACATATTTGCTAATCTCTCGGCGAACTCTACTTTAAAATATTCCCAAATATCTGTTCTACACTGGCTTCGGCAAAATTATTAATTTTGTTTTTTCAAAATTTCAAAATATATTTTTCCCCGACTGGCTTTGATTTTTATCGGCAATATGTACTAATAACGTAACCGCCACTTACAGTATGATGATCTGGAAGGCGGTCCTTTCCATTGCGATGTCCTCGGGTGCTGTTCCTTCGGTGCTGTAGACCCGTTGTCTCTTAGCTTTCCTCGAAGGTTGGTCCAGTTGTCCTCCCTGATACCGTTGACCCGTATCTCCGTTGGTTCCTGGGTTCGTCCTTGGTGCGTCGCCAATGGTTACGCGACGGCTTCTTCTCGAGCAGCTGCTTTGCGTACTCGGCTGCACACTTTGTGCGGTTTTCCGCGACTTGACGTGACACCGTCAATCGGGACTTTAAACGGTTGACCGATACGTCACCCCGCACCGACGTTCACTTTGCGTCTTCGCGTTAGATTAGTCGGGTTTTCACGAACTACACTGGTGTCCTTGCACGCGTCGTAGTCGTCACTTCAGAGTATTCTCAACTTTGTCCTGTAACGTGGCAAAATCCTCCAGCGCTGCGTCCTTCTCGCACGACGGCTGCCAACACGATCTCGCAGGGCTGTAAGGAATAATCGCCGTACTCTATTTAATTATTTCCGTTTTTTTTATTTTCTTTTATTAATTTGTACGACCGGACGGAGGGGAGCCCCGCGTATGCTGATGGCTGGCTTCTGGATGCGACTTATTACACCGACCGGCTCTTTCCATCTTGATCCATTGGGAAATATCATTGTCCCGCTGGATGTGGATCGATTAACGATACGACGCTATCTGTGGCCGATCAGCACCTACTAGCAACGATCCATCAGTCGTTTGGGGTTCACCGACCGGGCAGAGTTATACATCCCAAGGATCGGTTGTTAATTTTATGCGTTGTCCAGTCGAGGCGCTCCGGTGACACCGATTCTCCCAATTGACCGAGTTCAGACCGATAGGTGGGGATCATAGTTGACGGGCACGCGTGCCGGCAGGACCTCAGGGCTTTTTTCCCGGTTACCGTCGAGCGAACAGGACGTAGCAGCGAGTATCATATCGTCCCGCTCCACCATTGATTTCGTCGAAATCTATCACCACCTATCGTGGGTACCGGGGCATATCTTTTGAAACAACGAGGAGTAAATCGAGGATGGTATCCAGAGGAGAGAATTTCGAGACGGTTTTGGGTTAAGAAGGATTAGCAAGGAACATCGCATCGTCATCGTCCCGGTGAGCTCTCTTCCCTTCTACGGTCTTTCGCCATTATTTGATTATTATTGTTTTTTAATTCTTTGGAAAGTTCGATTCAAACTTAGTCGTACCTGCGATTCTGATATACCACGCACAGAGTACTATTCGTATCGGGACAGGCTGCGTCGAGTAGAGTGTAATATCGTGATCGTTTGGCGGTTAGAGCCGGGAAGAAGTCACTTCGTTCGTTGTCCTTTTTTTTTTGTTACTGTTCTGTAGTCGTTTTGCTGTAAGAACGCGCGCGTGTTGGTACATCATCCCGTGGTCAGATTGTGTGTGAGGGATTTGAATGGCATAGGCCGTGTCGCGGACTTTCAGGCATAATTGACACTTATAGATTTATAATATTTTATTCGTCTTATTTTATTTTATTTATCTTTCTTGTTATATTGGACATTATTTTATTTCTGCGAATACATGCAGTGCGTGCTCGGCCGTCATCCCGTGTTGGTACTTGATCGTGAGGGATTCGTACGGTTCGAGGCGTATCTGGCCATGATAAATAGTTCGTTCGTTGTTACTGTTCTGTAGTCGTGTACTGTAAAGCCGTGCGTGCGTTAGGCCGTTATCCCGTGTTGGTTTGAATGTGTGAGGGATTTGAACGGGATAGACCACGTCGCGGATTTTACCGGGCAATTGATTTTATATGGACTTGGATCACTTTATTTATTTTTCTTATGTCGGACATTGTTTTATTTTATTTTGTGAGCTTATGCAGTGCGGGCTCGGTCGTCGTCCCGTATTTGGAACTTGGTCGCGAGGGATTGGTACGGCTCGAGACGTATCTCGCTGGGACATTTGTAATCCGTTATTTGGAATAGTTGAGGGATCTATTTTGTTATTTTGGCCCACGATACTTTCTCGATTTCGCGGCCTGCAATGTGATAGTTGGGAGGTTCGAATCAGTAAAGGCTTCGCGTACGTGACCTTCCGACGTCCCGTAGTTATAGTTGTTGGATGTATGGGGGATTAGTTCGGTGTAGGCCGTACCGCGAGCCGAATTGCGAGGCGACCTTTCAGGTTTACTTTGCTAGGCCGTGTTTTGGTCGTTTATCGCAACCGTCTAAATATAGGTCGGGTATGGGAGAGAGTGAGAGCCGAGACGAGTGCCGGGATGAAATATGCGGACAGAATGATTAAGTTTATGAATTGTTAAAGAGCTACGTTTACGGGACATTCTGTTTGAATTCATTATCAATGTTTATGGAAAATTCGTAATTGTTTGTTAAGAAATAAAGAAGTTGCCCGAGTGGCCTCTGTAAGTCCCATACCTGCTATCGTTGTGTAAATTATTTATTGGTGTTGTTTTATTAATTTGATTTTGTTTATTGTTCCGGTCAGGGGTATTTATTGACCCTATTTTGGTGATTTATTTTATTCATCGACGTTAATGACTCATTTTATCTGGATCACTGGATTGTATTTTCCTTTTATTCGAGGATAATTCTTGGCTTGACAGTCCGAACCACCCACTCTGCCTCGAACAGCTGTAGCTAGCCTGGGCTGAGTCTGGCCTAACATCTCGTTATTTTTCCTTCCGGCGCGTAAGCGCCTGGCGCCCAACTCGTAAGAGAAAATAAAAGGAAGGAAAAATAGCTTGGGTCAGCTATAGGTAACGTGGTACGTTGAGGAGCAAATTTACGTAACAGTCCAAAACACTTTTGTCCTAATAAATCACGAATCACTTAACTTCGGCAGATCCCACCGCTGCCACCAAATGTTATGCCGGTACCGAGTAATTGGATTATTCGGTAGTCGGTATAATATTAAAAGTTATTATTTTTTGGGATCGTTTGCCGATAAGGAGATGGATCTCGAGTAAAAGATGGAAACGCGAATTTATATGAAAGGAAGTATTTATTATAAGCAACGGTAACTTTCCGTTGCCTATTTATATATCAAAGTAAGAAGTACAATAATGCGTTGTTTCGAGTATTAAACGAGGAACCAACCGTTCTCTTTTCAATCTAATTTAATACTGTCTTTTCGTAAAGCAGTTGCTAACTGTCTTCACGAAAATCCCTTAATTCGCAATTTTAGCGTTAGCCTTTCGCCCGAACGCCAAGCGAGTCGCTCATGCTGCGTCAGCGTTCTTGGGGTCGTTCATACGATCGGGCATTGGACTTCGTTTCTTGTCTTGAACGAATTCCAATGTTTCTTTGCTATGGAATATTCCCGAATCTATTAAATACGGAGTGGAATATTCCGCGGCACAACACGACGATAAATAAAAATATATGTTAACGATAAAAATTACCGTTACAAGATCTTACGCATGAATTAAGCGAATACGGGCCTGGTAGTTAGATAACTTCGTTCGTTTCGGGAGGACCAAAATTTTACGCATACCTTGTTCGTAAACCCGACAGTACGATTATTGAAAAATGTAAAGTAAAGGTATCACGCTAAACTTTGCGAATAGCCGTCACGTAAATTATAACGTATGACGATCTTTAGTGACAGGAGCAAGGATCGTATCTATTATTTTAAAATTCGATGCTAGTCGACGTACGGAATTTCATCATGTAGTAACGCGTAAAGGAACGATATCATGCGAACCTGTTGACACGAAGCGAAAGCGGCACGGGATGTACTCTACTGTACCGTACGGCTATTGTAAAATACGCTAATTAGTATAACGCAAAAAAATATATAGTTTTACGGTTGAATTCTCGATATTTTGAGATAATCTTTTTGTCTAATTTCATGTATCATATTTACTGTGTACAATACATTTAAAAAATATATATCAGGGGTACAAATTGAAAATGCGGGTTTGATAACAGATGGCGTTACTAACGCTATACGCATCAGGCAGTACTGTGACTATGTTCATGTCAAAGCTACGTCTTATAGCTTTAATTTTCAGTATGTGTCAATTTGTCGCAGTGTCAAATTCATAGTTTTTTTGAGCGCTCAATATGTCGAGTTTCGTGCCAACAAAACAGCATTTGCGGGAAGTTTTAATTTACTTCTTTAATTTGAAGAAAAGTGCTGCTGAAGCACATCGATTGGTCTCCGAGGCTTATCCGAGTCATGTTCCATCGGTTTCAACGTGCGAGAGATGGTTTGTGCGGTTTAGAAGTGGTGATTTTGACGTTGAGGACAAAGAGCGGCCGGGCCAAGTGAAAAAGTTTGAGAATGCTGAATTGGAGGCAATACTCAATGAAGACTCGTGTCAAACTCAACAAGAGCTCGCAGATTCATTGGGAGTGACACAACAAGCCATTTCCCATCGTATAAAAGCCCTCGGAATGATCCAAAAGCAAGGACATTGGGTGCCGTATGAGCTGAAGCCGAGAGACGTCGAGCGCCGTTTTTTTGCATGCGAACTGCTGCTCGAACGGCAAAAACGGAAGGGTTTTTTGCATCGCATTGTCACTGGTGATGAAAAGTGGATCCATTACGATAACCCGAAGCGCAAAAAATCATATGGTTACCCCGGCCATGCATCATCATCGACGGCCAAACCAAATATTCACGGCGCCAAGCTCATGCTCTGTATTTGGTGGGACCAGCTGGGTGTGGTGTATTATGAGCTATTGAAATCGAACGAAACCATCACAGGAGCACTATACCGAACTCAATTGATGCGTTTGAGCCGCGCACTCAAAGAAAAACGGCCACAATACGAGCAAAGACACGACAAAGTAATTTTGCAACATGACAACGCTCGGCCACATGTTGCAGCGCCGGTCAAAACATACCTACAAACGCTGAAATGGGAAGTCTTACCCCACCCGCCGTATAGCCCAGATATTGCTCCTTCCGATTACCACCTTTTCCGATCGATGACACATGGCCTAGCTGACCAGCGCTTCCATTCTTACGAAGAAGCCCAAAAATGGGTCGATGACTGGATAGCAGCCAAGCCGGCCGAATTTTTTCGCGACGGTATCCGTAAATTGCCAGAAAGATGGGAAAAAGTTGTGGCTAGCGATGGACAATACTTTGAATAATTCATTTGTTACCATTTTTTCAGAATAAACGTTCAAAAATAGAAAAAAATCCCGCATTTTCAATTTGTACTCCTGATATATAAATTTATTTTGGATAAAACCGTTGTCGGCTCATTCTTTTTGTGCTGCGATTCGTAGCAGTAGCTGCTATCTCTCTACCGTTCCCTTTTGTTCTGACTTTCTCGTGCTACATCCGTGGATATAATATTGCTGTTTAGAATATGATGATTCGTAAAATTTGCACGTAGAGATGTATGCATAGTGAAATTAAAATAATGCTTTATTTGTGAGAAATATAAAAACTATCGTTATTTAATTTACATACGGCGTAAACACCAGCTTATACGGCGGGCCCGCGCCTTTCAGCTAGTGCAGGTTCGCCGCGCCTTATCAGCTCGTTAAGGCCGCGAAAATAGCTGATGCCGCGGGGTCGCCGACGCCGCCGCCGTCGCGGTATAAGCTTATTAAAGAGTTAGCTGATTGATTTTGATAGACACCCATCGATATGGATACACGCTGGAAGCATCCATGGACAGCTGTGATAAGCGGTCCTACGGGTTGTGGTAAAACATATTTTGTGAAAAAATTCTTTAAATACATGCGCGAAATGATGGATGTCCCGTTCAAGCGTATACTTTTTTATTACTCAGAGTAGCAGTCTGGGTATTCAGAGTACGGTGATAAAATCGAATTTTGCGACGGTTTACCGCAAGCAGTAGGCTACTCGAATGATACAAGACCTAAACTTGTGGTCATTGACGATCTAATGCGCGAGGCATCCAACAATACTGCGGTCGACCTTTTCACCAAGGGTACCCATCATAAAAATCTTACAAGGAAGGATAGTTTGGTGTCCCCCTCCGATTTTGATGAAACTTACGTATGTTGTAGAGCATCGAAAAATAAAAGATACGTATTTTTTTTTATCGGCGGAAAAACCTTTCTAAGGGGTAAAGTCGCCTTTCAAAGTTAGGCATGTGGAGGGGTGATTATGCAGTTTCACCCAGAAGGCGTCAACCAATTTTAATGAAACAAAAACCAAAATACTCCTCATTGAAGACAATAAAAATTCCACGTGAAGTTGAAGAAAAAAAAATCTCATTTGCAGGGGTGAAACTGCATAATCCCCCCTAACTTTGGAGGGCGATTTCACCCCTTAGAATTGTTTTTTCGCCGATAAAAACAAATACGTGTGTTTTAGTTTTCGATGCTCTACAACATACGTGAGTTTTATCAAAATCAGAGGGGGACACCAAACTATGCTTCCTTGTTAGTGTCATTTTCATCACGCAAAATCTCTTCCATCACGGTCACGGGCAGCGCGATATCGCCTTAAACGCTAATTATATCGTTGTCTTCAAAAATCCGCGAGATCGCGCGCAAATTCAGCACCTAGCCCGTCAGGTATGTCCCGAGAATCCGCAATTTTTGCTGGAGGTATATTTCGATGCAACAGCCGCACCGCACGGCTATCTATTATTCGACTTGAAACAATCGACGCCTGATAATTGTCGATATTGCGCCTGTATATTTCCCGATGACCAATACCATTACGTTTACGTGCCTTAAAAAGCAATAAAAGTTCGCGAGGCGACGCGCGATGTACCAGTAATGCGCTTGTAATAGCGTTGCGCGGACCTCTCGATAAAAAGCAAATAATTATATTGCAAGCGCTGTGTTATCTGAAGCAAGAGCAACGACGTGCAATTTTGCGCAAAGCAGATGTAGCGCTCATACGCTGTATATGCGAGTGTGCTTTAAACGTTTTACAGGGAAACGTGAGTCTGAACAACGTGCAAAAGAATAATCTTCGGAGGCACGCGACAATTCTTCGACGGCTAGCCGCCAAAACGGGAAATTGGAGCGGTAAGAGGAAGATCATCGTCGGGCACTGTGTCGGATTTCTCAAGCTGCTTCTTGTGCCTGTCTTGGCCTACACGAAACATGGAATATGCCAGAAAGATGGTACTTATTCCTCATGATAACATACATCGTCTCCCTGGACTCGCCACTACTGCTGCTACTACTACTACTACTACTACTACTACTACTACTACTACTACTACTACTACTACTGCTACTACTAGTGCAGACCCGTTGCCTTCCGTACAGACTACCGGTACGCCATTATCGCGCCTCGACTCTGAGCTGAGTGAAATTCTAAACTCTCACTCGTACAAGAGCGAGAGAGAGAAGTGGATAGCGTACCAACAGGTTTTACAGCGTTATCTTCACATGATCGAGTACGATAATGCCGTACCGAATATTTCATCAAAACGAAAAGTAGCAATACTCGATAGCCACGAGAATAAATCCGACGACGTTTTAATGAACAAAGTTAAATCTCGACTCAATGACAAACTTATTATCGATAGCGTACCAAAAAAATTTTTATCCAAAGCAATATCGTTGTTTCGCAATTTGCATCGCAGCGCGGTTGGTAAAAAAATGACATGGGGTCGTAACGGTGTTGTTTCCATAGACGGCAGAAGAATTTCAAATTCCAATATCGTTGATCTTGTTAACGATGCTATGCGAGCTAGAAAACGCGACAAACCCATCGGACGATCTCACTCTGCTAAACTCCTGCGAGCGATACAGATGCCACGCGAACTTATCGGCAATCCCGAGTTACTACACGAGCCTACACCTACCTCATCCTCGACACCACAGCGGCGTCTTATTCACGGCTGAAAACGACATCATCGAGGGAGAGGAGGGAGATGAAGAAGAAAACGAACAATTGCAAAACATCGCACAAGCAAAATATCGACCCCCCCTCCACACAGTTAGAAAAGAAAAAGAAAAAGAATCCATTTGACTGGTCATCGCTAAAATTATGAAAATTCTTCAAAAAATCTATTATGACACCACTCATCCTGCATCCTATTCTCAAGCAAAAATCTTGGCCCAGGTGGAACGGAGAGTAGCGCGAAAAAATGTTATTCCATGGCTCGAGACACTGGATTCATATAACATGCATCGTCACGTGTGATGACGATTTCCTCATCGTACGTACAATGTGAATATTATAGACGATGTGTGGGATGTTGATTTAGCTGATCTTCGCTAGATAGCTACATTCAATGATGGGTACGTATATCTGCTTGTTGTTAACGACGTGTTGAGTAAATACGCGTGAGTCGATGCTTTGCGTGACAAAACGAGCACAAACGTGGCCCGCGGTCTCACACGCATACTCGCACGCAGTAACAATCGTCGCCCGCAGCAATTGCAAACTGATCGAGGCAAAGAATTTATCAGTACTCAATTTCGGCAAATTCTCAAGAAAAAGAATATCGATTTTCGCACTGCTCGTAACCGCGACGTAAAAGCCTCGATTGCCGAACGCTTTAATTGCACAATAAAAAGGCGAATGTGGCGTTACTTTCAATACCCGCAAAGTAAGCAAAACATTGATGTTTCACAAAATTTTTTATATGCTTATAATCACACTAGATATAGCGGAACGCGTATTCCTCCGAGCGAGGTGACCCTAGAAAACGTCTCTATAGCCCGAGAAAATTTAGCACGGTGTTATGAGCGTAACGCGAAAAAAACAATTCAAGATTCAACGAATATCAGTGAATCGAGAACCATTCGTCTATATTTCACACGATCTCAATAACGAGACTATCGACGATATTTTTTACGTGGCAAAATTATCGCAAATACGAGTGCTTCCGTCACCTGAGAAGACGAAAGAGAAGAAAAGGACAAAGAGGAAGAATGCTCGGAATCACCGTCCCTGATAAATATGAGCTCCAAGGATAGCTTTTTCTCTGTCGTATTACCGAGCAACAGTCGTATGCAGTATTTTCTGGATAATACGACGACAAAATTTATTACAAAACTACCGCGTCAGATACGTTTTAACGGAGAATGATCCGTTTCTCTTGAGGAAATGGCTTATCCGATGACTCTTTTACATGTTCGTACTGTAGGAAATCTCGTATCTTTTGAAGATGGTGATTATGATTTATCGGGTTTAAATCGTTTAACACGGAGACGCGTAGATGGAGACTAAGTTCCATCTGGTGTATATCGCGCTATAGACGCTCTTTTGGAGAATATATATAAGGTACCTCACGTGGCCAGTCATCTGGGCTTTACTTCGCTTCCGAACGGGCAGCTCGAAGCACCGCGCGCATGCGACGATTTATGATACCACGACTTTCGCGTACCGCCCGCCATCACAAGGCTACTTGGATTCTCGAAAGAGGCCTGTATATCTGTATTGACAGAACCGCATAGTGAATACAGGGGGTTGAGGCCTACATCTCTCGCCGGTGCTATACCAGGCAGCATGTTTCTATATACCGATATCTGCGAGAGCTATATTAGAGAAGTATAGGCCCTTTATAGAGAGACAGGGCGTGGCTTCCTGGCGCTAGGGCGTGTCTAGACTAGCCGCGCCTCCTCCCCACCACTAGCCTCCTCCCCATGCTGCTTTTTCATTGGTTGTTCTTTTGGTGTGAAGGGGGCTTGTCTGCCCCCACTACCCCACCCCCGTTCCTGATTGGCCTCCACAACCCCTACCACCTCCACCATCGCTAGAGCGAAAAATCTCATCTGAGTAAAAAATCGACTGCCGAGACGGGCAGTCGGAATTGGAGATCGACCACCGAGTCGGTCAGGATCAAATAAAAACCTCTTCAACACCACCACCAGTGCATCGTCAGTTCTACACCCTCACCTGCCCGGGAACATCGACCAACAACTCGTTCGCCATCGGTTCGACACCCGGTCCTTTTCAGGACCCGATAAACGTAAGACCGTCGAACGCCCCAGCATCGCCGCGGGGGCATCTCGTCGCCACACCAAGAGGAGCATCACCCGCGCTCCTTTTGTCGCCTGGCCTCATAACGCCGGGGTCGACAAATTAGCCAATTTGACTTGGTGGTCGATCTCCAATTCTGACTGCCCGTCTCGGCAGTCGATACTCAGAACGGGACTTACGGAAGATAAGTAGATTAGGTCTTACGGTAAATAATGATGTGTACCCATCCACCAGTTAAATATGCTCCGTCGTCGATAACCGAGACCCCTCGTAGCTTTTAAAAAAATTTTGTTAATTAAAAAAATTTATTAATTGAAACTACTATTTATAACAACGGTAAGTGAAAATGCTCGTTATTTTTTAGTTTCATAAAAAATTGTTATATTTTAACATTCTCGTATAACAAACTGTAACGGAACGCAATTACGGCGATCCGCTACTAGAACAAAAAAACCTCAATTCAACTAAAAAAGACTAACCAAGCCAACTAAAATAAAGACCATACCAAAACCAGACAAAGGAGACAAGTAGTTACCCGTAGACAAAACAATCTATAACATCACAAAAAAAGACATAATTAACAATAATTAATTATCCTCGGTAAACAGTTATCAATAAAACAAACAGGCAACTGCACACAAGGCAGGAAAGGACACATATGGGCCCAAATCATAGCAAAACCATGACCAAACCACAAAAAAAGACCGGTAAAAAGTTTGAACCTACAGCAGGTAGGAATACAACGTTATCCGACGAAACTCAACCTCGCTGGAACCTCGGTTCAAACCCTGAAAAGACAAAGCACGACTAAATATAAAACTTTAAGACATAAACGGAATACCTACACGACACCCCGCACCTCCCTCACCAAGTGATTAAATTGCGACAAACATCACGTGACCCCCCCCGCGGGTCCATCCACTAACCTACATAAACCGCGACAGGACGGGCCTCTAGGCTCTTGTCAAAATTCAAACGTCAAGACGAAGTGCTGCTCGGCAGCCTACCTAGTAGATAAAATCACTCGTAAAATCCATATGTAAAAGATGCGTGTTCTTTCGATCAAATCGATTCCCCTGCATTGCGCTTAGCCGTCGTTTGACCGAACGAACCGATAAAACAATAATAACTAACCGTTTGGGTCACACCATGATAGAACCAGTGTTCTTTCTCTCAACTGAATCCCCTGCACTGCGCTTGGCCGTCAGTTGAGCGAACGAACTCACCAGGATACTCTGTGAGGAGTAAGGCTCCCCTGCACTGCGCTTGGCCACCACTACTCACAGCGTCAGGGCACACTCCCCTAACGGGTCCCCACGCACGGCGTCGTGGCTATTCGTCTCTTGGAGTGTGAAGAAGCACGAGTGACACAAGGTCAAGGGAGTGGCATCCCGATTAAGTGTACCACGCACTAGATTCGTAGGGTGTACCTGCGTGGGTGGGACCACGTCAGGGCCAGCACCAGCTACCATCTGCCACTTACGGACACCTCGGCTGCTCGCAGTCATTAAGAAACCGAATCGTAAGCCTCTTAATGGCACGATAAGGTGGCTTAATTGATCGCGAATAAAGGCCTCAGTATCCAGGGTCCAGGAAGAGTTAGTTGGTCATAGCTGCGAACCCGGTGTCTTGTGCGAACAGCGAGCTATAGCTAGGGACCCAAACAATAAGAAAGACGAGTAAGATAGGTAGGTAAATTCACACACACTACTCACAGTACCACACTCGCGATCCCACTACAAGCTCACTGCGTAAACATCAGTAAGGCGGAGCCTCAAAAGGCAAGCCACACGGTTACTCTTATCAATCAAAATATCAAATAGTAAACCACCGGCTAAACGTCCAATGATTCAAAACAAAGGCCGACCAGTACGTCTTACGACGGTACCACGGAACGCCCCATATGAGGTCAAGCACTGGCAGTAAGAACTGAGCAGGCCCCACCCCCTGTAAAATCGAATAGATGCAGCAGGAAGCAAATATACCAATGGAGGAAGAGCTCCGCACAGAATATATATTCTGAAAACACACGAATCCGCCTATACAATCACAAGTATCGCGTAAAAGCAAACGCGACAACCCCCAATTAGATAAATTGAGTGTTAAGCTCCGTATAGGCGATATCTCATCACCATCCGAATGATAGAGTCACGACCCGAAACAACAGGAAATTAATCCGCATATGTAGTCATAAGCATCGCGTAAAAGCAAACGCGACAACCCCAAATTAGATAAATTCAGTGTTAAGCTCTGTAGAGGCGATATCTCATCGCCTTACGAATAATAGAGTCACGACCCGAAATAACCGGAAATCAATCCGCATACGTAATTATAAGCATCGCGTAAACGTAAACGCGACAACCAAAAAATTAGAGAAATTGAGTGTTAAGCTCCGTATAGGCGATATCTCATCTCCATACAAATAATAGAGTCACTACCAAAAATAACCGCAAATAAATCCCCCTATGTAGTTAAGAAATCGCATAATGCAAACGCGAAATCCCAAATATATAAATTGAGTGCTAAGCTCCGTATGCACGAGATCCCATCGTCATACGAATACGAGAGTCAAAACCTAAACGTACTGGAATTTATTCCACAACTGGAATTACTGTTGAGAATAGTATAGCGGTAGGACGCGATTTTAGGTTAGAATCCGTACGAACAATATGAGATCGTCCCCCTAAACCATTAATCTCCATTCCAGTCTCCTCCCAAATATATTGCAAATAATTAATGCCTTAAGAACAACAAAAATAGAAAATTACCCTACAAGAATAAAAGACCAATGATGGAAGGGTAACAAACCGCATGTCCACTACGGACCGATGCAACTCAACAAATCCAACCTGAGGTCTCTTAACAAACAATAAAAAGGAAAAAACATAACAGAATCGATCACCCAAACTTAAAAATCAATAAACACAACTCATCCCATCCAGCCCAGAGCACGAACCTACCTCGAGCTACCAATCCTCACCCGATGGCTTAGGATAATCCACGCTCGAAACAAAAAATCAAAAAACGACGCGATTTAACAATAACCGAGTAGAAAACACGCAGCGAAGCGATAAAAACTAAAGTCCATTTCAACAGACTAAAATCGCGAAACGTTTCAAAACATGCATTATTCTTGTTTACCCGTAATATTCAATGATATCCGGTGCAGTTACGGCGAGCTGGTGGCGGACCGTCAATATGTGTTTTCGTACCCGATTTGTTGTAATGTACATAGCACGTCATGTACGAGGAGACCTCACGGTCAACCTTCAGATGCTCCGGTAGTTTGTCATACAGAATTTCTATTTTTCTTCCCCAATGTTTCAACAGCAGCGGTTTCGGTATGTACCCGAGCTCCGCTTTGGTGAAGTCTCGGGGGTTCTTGCAGCAGTCGATCACGAGTATACTGTCAATAGTATTCATTGTGGTTGGAAAGAGAGGCAAAGATACTTTCACCACGACGTTTCCTTTTCAACTAACTTTTTTTCACAGCTGTTCCCATTAGATATATACATCTGGCGTCTCTTTGATGGCCATCATAGTTAAATATGAAAATGTGTATGGTGGGAGTACTTTCAAATAATAATACAGGGTGCGCCATCTCAATCTGGTCGATGGAAGTATTGAATAACTCTGACAGATTTTAACCGACCAGCGTCGTACAACACGTTTCGTATAGGTTATTTCAGTAAAATTTCAACCATGTATCGCTATACGCCGAAAGAACGCGCCGAAATAGTTTCGCTTTACATTGAAAATAATCGTTTAGTTGTGTCAACTCAGCGTGCGTATCGTAAAAAATATCGCGGACGTTCTGCGCCCAAAGGCGACACTATCCGTCATTTAGCTTCAAATTTCATGGAGCACGGGTCTGTAGCGAATCTCCAACATCAAGCTCGACCGCGTCCAGGTCGTTCAAATGAAAATATCGAAGCTGTTCGACAGAGTGTTGCAGAAAATCCAAATGTCTCATACCGCCGCCGGTCTCAGCAATTAAACATCAGTGGAACCACTTTGAGAAGGATTTTAAAGCAAGATCTTCACATGTTTCCGTACAAAGTGCAGTTGACTCAAAGATTATTGGAAACTGACAAGCCGCGGCGCTCAACAATGGACTATTTGCGTCGGAAGTTCCCAGGACGTGTGATATCAAAGAAAGGTGATATTGACTGGCCACCAAGATCGCCGGATTTGACTGCACCGGACTTCTTCTTGTGGGGATTTTTGAAAAGTAAAGTCTATGCTAACAAGCCGAAGACCATAGAGGAGCTAAAAAACAACATTCGAGCCGAAATCGCAGCGATGTCGCCCGAGACGCTGGCAAATACAATGGAAAATGCCGAAAAAAGAGCTCATTTTTGTCTCAGTAATAAAGGCGGACATTTGATCGATGTGGTTTTTGGAAACTAATCAAAATAAATTGTAACGAATCAAATTTAATAAAAAAATACGACTTTGTGAAATCTGTTCAAAATTCTCTAAGTTATTCAATACTTCCATCGACCAGATTGAGATGGCGCACCCTGTATAATAGAAAGACAGGAAATTCAAAGTTTCGAATTTATTCATAGTAATTCACAAGTAGCATCCAAATCGATCTGTACAAGTTTGTATACATGTGTTTTTATCACAACCGTAGGTATATTATTGTCTTTTATTTTCCTTATTTGATGCTTCGTTGTTCGGTTGGCTTTGTTGATTTTTAATAGGTGTTGATTTATCGACAGGTTGTGAATAAATGTGACTAACCGTGTCGAGCTCTTTAAACAGGAGCCACGAACGTATTTTTGCCACGTTATTTAGAGCACATTTTACATCGTCTTTTTTCGAAATACCATGGTGAATACAGTAAACGTTGTTGATGGGCAGATTTTTTAACGATGGACCCTCGTATTCTTTCAGATTGATGATTTTGCTCCCCAGAAGTCGCATAAAGGCTCGGCTTTCTGCAAGCCTCATTTGTTGACCATCGACATACAAGGAGAGGAAATTTATCAAATCATTATTAAAGTAAAACGTATTTAACGTTGTACTGCCATTGAATGCTCGGTTATTCACAAAGCCAAGAATTATTCGTTTAGGTAATTGGCCTAGAATAACGTTATCTAGAGTATCGCCAATGATACCGCTATGCATTGTAAAAGCTTTAACCTCAACCCTTGTTATAGGATACTTGGCGGTTGTCTTTGCAAGCATTTTGGCGTGACCTATCAGCACGCCTGGTGCGATTTTTGCTTGACGGACGAGTAATGTAGCCTCGGTGATATGTAGTTTATGTATCATACCAGCCGTAGGAGTCTCTATGAGACGAAAATCGTCCTTTGAGCGTACAAGCCGTAACTGTACTTCCACACCGTTCAGCAAAAATGTATCATGATTAAAAACATCGCAATCTAAATGTCCAATCATCGCTAAAGTCCGACTATTCTTTATGTACTTTTCACGATTATTCAGATCGATATTAGGGCTATTCGATGCATCTGGTAGAGTGTCAAACGCACCGAGCGTGTCAGCGTACGATAGTGCGGTCGTTAAGTGAGAATTTTTAACAGCCGGTCCATAATTGAGTAACTCAATATATGCTCTGTAGGGGTATGCATTGTTTGGCGGTGCCACGAGTTTTTGGTTAAAATATACGTCCACCTGATTGAAAAGGCTATGCAGAAATTTATTAACAGGTGCAGTACGTTGTATTGTGATTCAGCTGTTGGAATAACCCTAACATTTATAATAATCATTGTATGAGCTAGGTCCTGGTATTCGTCACCGTGGCCAGGTATGACAAATTCCAGGGGTCCGTCACCCGTGAGGGACGACACAGGCTTGTAGTGCATCCATTGTGATGCTTCTATAGCCGTCTGCGTTGGAGGTATGGGAAATAAGTCAAGCTCCGACTTCATACACTCGGAGGAGTGTGAGTGTAAGAACGATATTGTTAAACACCTCCAAAAATATCGTTGGTCTTTGCTCGTTTGCGCCTATTGCTTTCGACACCTTTCTTTTTCTTTGTTATCCTTTTCTTTTTATTCTTTGCGACACTGCGATGTTTCCTTGCTGCAATGCGTCTACGTCTCGTTGACTTTTTCTTCTTCTTCTCCTTCTCTATTCGTAACGATTTTTTCAACATACCAGTATGCCTTTTCCTCGTCCTCGTAGGCACCCGTCCCGATAACGACTGTATCATGCGAGCGGTGCCTACAGCGTTATATCCTGAACCATTCATGAGAGGAGCAATTTTTTCATTAGCTTTTCGTTGTAAATTATCTCCAGATTCGGCTGCACGTCGACGCAATGACTCCTTGAATGGCATTTTGCGACCGCTCACATCCTCGATGACGTGTAAACCCGTGCGAATGGCTTCTTTCCCTATAGCTTTAGCACCTCTCATCAGCAGTGGTAAAATACTCCGAAATAGACCACCGAGAAAACTACCGATACCGTGACCACGCTGATGCGGGGAACCCGCAAACACGTTACCTATATACCCGTTTCCGCCCCCTACTTGATTCTCATAATACGTCGTATAATAAGCACACATATTGTCTAATTGAGTCGTTTGAAATGAAGTGTGAGCGTTAACGTTCCATACTTGCATGCAATAGGATTACCCAGATGATCTCTTATATCCACCTCGATCGTTCTGAAGCAATTGTTGAGTAAACCTATGTAATTTAACGATGAGAAACATTTTACTTGCGTTGTACCATACGTGTAGTTTTTTGTATTTACAATCCTGAGTAGCGCTGTCTGTGTATCACCTACTGTACACGGTACACAAATATCGGTGTAGACAAAAAGCTGATCGGGCAGAGCCCTATTTGTACAGTCGGGTACTCGTCCTATGCGTGGAACGCCTCGCGTAAGCTGCAGGTAAAGACCCCCTGAGGTTTCTCGGCCAAACAGCAGTTCTTCGTGTTTCTCGAAGCCCAATATACGTGCTATTTTACTACTCATTCGTAATACCCCTGGGTAGCCTAGAGGTTCAGGACACGACTCTACTACCTCAGCCTCGAGGGCAACGTACCCTTTGGCCCTTTCAACATTTACAATTTTTATGCCTGCTTCTCGCAGCCCCGGTAAATCATTGATATTTTCCACAATTTCCCCGTGATTTTTTATACAAACCTCGAGGTATTCGGTTTGTAGTAACTTCTTTATTCTCACAAGCCACCCAACCGATTATCGTATATGCTTCTTGTAAATGCGCCATTGTACAGGGTATATGAATTTCCGATAAGCCCAGAACCCAACGACCCTTTAACGATATTTCACGTGGCAATTGAGTTATAAAATGTGTTGTTGTATTTTCGGGAAAATACTTCATACTGCTGTTGCTCGGTAGAACAAGAAAAAAATTATCCTCGTCATGCATCGTTTGGACAAAATTTCGTTTATTCGAGACCGTGAACGTTTGACGCTGGTATCCACGAGTTAAATTTTGCCGGATATCCCACCCAACTCACGAAAATTTGTTTTTTCGCACCGTGTCCTTTTGTCCGTAAAACTTGATCAATCTTGAATTCTTTATTCTTCTCCATACGCTTCTCATGAACACTCGTCAATTCTTCGGGGTAAAAGAAACTATCGATAGTTTCGTCTTCCAGACCGCACAACGCATACACATACAAGCCCTGCCTTTGTAAAAGTTTTTTGATACGAAAAATGTCTTCACTCCAATTTTTCTCGTAACCTTTTTCGAAGGTGCCATTAGTTCTACTGATTCGAACGTAATCACCGGGTTTGTATTTGTTGTGAAACGTCTATTTTCACGTCGCTTTATGGCACTAATTATCATATTGCGCACCGCTGTATCGGCATTATATAGTGATACGGCAGCCTGCTGCATTTTAATGCTCGACTGTACAGCATGATTGTACGCATAAACCATTTGTTGTAGTATATCGATGTAACGATGAGTATTACGATGTGTGAAGTAACGCCCCATCCGTTCCTTGAGAGTGCGATTAAAACGCTCGACAATCGAGGATTTTACAACAGGATTACGAGCAATGCGAAATTGTATGTGTTCATCTTTGAGAAATTTTTGAAGTTGACCACCGAGAAATTCTTTTCCACGGTCGGTTTGAGGTGAAACAGGCCATCGTTACGCTCAAGAATACGTTTGAATACCTTTGTTACTTCGCGGACAGTTTTGTCCTGCAAGGGTTGGACCCAAGCGTATTTGCTGACAACGTCAATTACCATAAGCAGGTAGGAGACGTTGTCATTATAGCTACTCAATGAACGTAGATCCACGAGATCGGCCTCCCAGACATCGTCAATATTTGTAACATTGTAATACAGTCGTGGAAAGACACGGTGCACGGGTTTATGAATGGTATAACTATCCTGCTGAGTCAGCTAGTCATACACGGTGTCTGCTTTACCTTGCTACTGATTAAACGTCGCGCACCAGCGTATCCAGCTGGATGCGAAGGATCATAGTACACTTTTTCGAAAGTCATCTTTCACCGCTCGTTGTACAGCTTGTTCTAAATCTTATCCACTTTTCAAATACTTTTATTACTTTTGTTTTCCGACGTTTTGAAAAAGTATTCCCAGGGTGTATATCGCCGCCGTCGTTGTCGTCGTACACATCGTTGGAATTATCGCCGACCGCATCCACATTCATAGAATGCGAGTCGTTATGTTGCAATATCGGAGTATTTTTTTGGTCGTTTAGTACCTCTAGATATGTCTAAATCCCACAATCTACTGTTGCCTATAAATTCAGGCGGAACACTCTTTGCCTTTATTATTTTATTATATGCGGTCATATGTTTCTTACGAGTGATAAATCTTAAGCGACAATGATTTGACCAAATTTTTGATGGAAGATTTTCGGCAGTTCGCAACCCGGTTAGAGTCAGCGCCACCTAAGATCCCTGTGTTATCGATCTCAGAAAGATCTCTAACCATCGAATCATTAATTATTTTTGTCAACTCTGATTGCCTCACTCATTCATTAAATAATTAATGAGGCAACCAGACCTGACGATTTTTACTTTTTAAAGAAATCGTGAAAAAATATTGCCACAGCCCGGGTTCGAACCGGGAACTCCAGAATTCTAGCCTGGTACGTTACCAATTACGCCACCGCGGCTCTAGCAACATCAATTCACGATCTCTATTTTTAATGTCAATTAATACGCCTTTATTATTTTATTATATGCGGTCATATGTTTCTTACGAGTGATAAATCTTAAGCGACAATGATTTGACCAAATTTTTGATGGAAGATTTCATCAATCTTCCATCAAAAATTTGGTCAAATCATTGTCGCTTAAGATTTATCACTCTTCCATCAAATCAGATTTCATCAATCTTCCATCAAAAATTTGGTCAAATCATTGTCGCTTAAGATTTATCACTCGTAAGAAACATATGACCGCATATAATAAAATAATAAAGGCGTATTAATTGACATTAAAAATAGAGATCGTGAATTGATGTTGCTAGAGCCGCGGTGGCGTAATTGGTAACGTACCAGGCTAGAATTCTGGAGTTCCCGGTTCGAACCCGGGCTGTGGCAATATTTTTTCACGATTTCTTTAAAAAGTAAAAATCGTCAGGTCTGGTTGCCTCATTAATTATTTAATGAATGAGTGAGGCAATCAGAGTTGACAAAAATAATTAATGATTCGATGGTTAGAGATCTTTCTGAGATCGATAACACAGGGATCTTAGGTGGCGCTGACTCTAACCGGGTTGCGAACTGCCGAAAATCTTCCATCAAAAATTTGGTCAAATCATTGTCGCTTAAGATTTATCACTCGTAGGAACACTCTTTGTTCGTAGACTAAGGATAAACTCGTGTCTGCCTGTTGCTTCAAAGTTTTTTCTACCTCGTACTGCATCGTTTATAAGGTCAACAATATTAGATTTTGGAATGAGGATCCTGTCTATTGTTACACATCCATTTTTGTCCCATCTTATGCTTTTTGATTCATCACTCGTGGGTTTGCGCAGAAACTTTAATAGCGCAGTTGCTCGGCGTTTATACATATTTGGAAACCTATTAACGATGTCAGCATCGCTCGTGGCTTCTGCATTATCTACCTCAGACGATGTTTCAGGTAGTGCTGGAAGTGCTGGTGAAAACGATGCATTTTTTGTACCAATGAGATATAGATAACGCTGCAGCACTTGTAAATACTCTTTCCATTTACTAGCGTTGTCTTTACCATACTTGTTTGATTAAAAAATTTTGTATAGCTCAGTGTTTAGTCTTGAAACAGGATCACCCTGGGTTTGCACTGTTTTCTCGTTTGCCGCTGGTGCATGATTATTCCCAGAACCGACCATAGGTATTTCGTCGTAACGACCGTTTGCATCACTATTTCCATCGTTTACCTCGGACATTGGCACTAAAAACATTTTTTTGCATGCTCCATTACGAGGATGATTAATAATTTTTATCCTAAACACAGTATTGTTTTCTCAATAGTTACTACCACTGAAAAATTTACTAAATAAAGTTGTGATTATGGGAGCCCGTAAAAGTGGTAAAAAAGCACCACCCCCTTTTTGAATTATGAAGCGTTTCTTCGCTCTCCAATTATATTTCCGCTGCTTACGAGCGACTGTACAAACACCACTACCACCACCACCACCACCATCACCACGTTGGTTTGTCATACATCCTGAGACAAGCTGTCGAAGTTGTAAGGTGTCAAAATATTCAAGCGCTACGTCCTCCTCGGACGACGGCTGCCAACACGATCTCGCAGGGCTGTAAGGAATAATCGCCGTACTCTATTTAATTCTTTCCGTTTTTTTTGTATTTCTTTTTCTTAAATTGTACGACCGAGGGATGGAGAGAAAGAGAAAGAAAGAGAAACTGCACACACAACTTGACGGCTTCGGGATCCGATCACCCCTTCGTAGGAAAAAGGATACAGATATTTTCCAGTTCTCGCTGCCGGGAGATACCGCCGTCCGGCTCGACGTTCATCGGCAACCGATACGCTGCTATCTATCATCTACTCGCAGCAGTCCAGCTGTCTTATGGGGTTCATCGGCCGAACGGAGCTACTCTGAGTATTATCTATTGCTAATTTATGCGTCGTCCAGCTGAGACGCTAGTCGCGGTCATCGAGCGACACCCATTCCCTCAATTGACCGAGTTCGGCTCACTAAGAGGGAATCATAGTTCACGGGCACGCGTGCCGGCCGGACCTCAGGGCTTTTTCTCGGTTACCGTCAAGTGAACAGGACGTAGTAGCGAATATTATATCGTCCAACTCTACTATTGGTTTCGTCGAAATCGGTCACCACCTATCGTGGGTACCAGGGTATATCCTCCGAAACGACGAGGAGTAAATTGAGGAGAGAATTTTGCGGCCCTACTTTGAGTTTTCCCGGATCCACAAGGAACATCGCTGCAGCATCGTCCCGGTGAGCTCTCTTACTCTCTACGATCTTTCGTAATTTCTATTGCCGATCTATATAAATGATAAATTAGAGCCTGGTCGTACCTGCGATTCTGATAGACCACGCACAGAGTACTATTCGTATCGGGACTGACTGCGTCGAGTAGAGCGTAACATCGAGGTCGTTTGGCGATTAGAGCCGGGAAGAAGTCACCTCGTTCGTTGTTCTTTTTTTGGTTACTGTTCTGTAGTCATTTTGCTGTAAGGCCGCACGCGTGTTGATACATCATCCCGTGGTCGGATTGTATTTGAGGGATTTGAATGTCATAGGCCGTGTCGCGGACTTTCAGGAATAATTAACACTTATAGATTTATATTATTGTGTTTGTCTTATTTTATTTTATTTATCTCTCTTATTATATTGGACATTATTTCATTTCTGCGAATGCATGCAGTGCGTGCTCGGCCGTTGTCCCGTGTTTGTACTTGATCGCGAGGGATTAGTACGGTTTGAAGCGTATCTTGCTATGATAAATAGTTCGTTTGTTGTTTTCGTTGTTACTGTTCTGTAGTCGTGTGCTGTAAAGCCGTGCGTGCGTTAGGCCGTTATCCCGTGTTTGCTTGAATGTGTGAGGGATTTGAACGGGATAGACCGCGTCGCGGATTTTACTGGACAATTGATTTTATATTAACTTGGATTACTTTATTTATTTTTCTTATGTTGGACACTACTTAATTTTATTTTGTGAGCTTATGCAGTGCGTGCTCTATCGTCGTCCCGTATTTGGAACTTGATCGCGAAGGATTGGTATGGCTCGAAACGTATCTCGCTTTGATTTTTGTGATCCTTTATCTGGAATAATTTAGGGATTGATATCACGGCTATTTTTAAGTGGGTTATTTAATAAAGGTCTGCCTATTTTATTGGATATAACCGTGGTTTATTTATCGTTATTTTGGTTCACGATACTTTCCGGATTTTGCTGCCTGCAATGTGATAGTTGGGAGATTCAAATCATTAAAGGCTTCGCGTACGTGACCTTCCGACGTCTCGTAGTTATAGTTGTTGGATGTATGTGGGATTAGTTCGGTGTAGGCCGTATCGCGAGCCGAATTGCGAGGTGACCTGTCAAGTTTACTTTGCCTGGCCGTGTTTTGGTCGTTTCCCGCAACCGGCTGAATATAGATCGTGTATGAGACAGAGTGAGAGTCGATACGAATGCCGGGATAAAATATACTGCCAGAATAATTAAGTTTATGAATTGTTAAAGAGTTAATTTTACGGGATATTTTATTTATATTTTTCTTGGTCATTATTTTTGTTGGAGGACTAGTAGTCCTCGTAATTAAATAAACGATCTGCCGAGTGGCTTTTGTAAATCCCGTACCTGCTATGTTGTTGGTGTTATTTATTTATTTTACCTCCTGATGTCATGTTATTAAGGTTCGGTTCTTGACTTTATTTTATTGTTTATTTAAAGTCATTGTTATGATACTGAATATGAGTACATTATATCCGGCTCGAAGGACCAAAAAATGTTATGATAATGAGTGTGAGACTGAGTTTGAGTTTGAAATTATTTTTAATCTGTCGACAGGTAGCAAGTCGATACATTCACACGTAGCATGTCGAGTGACAGATGCGAATAGTAAGATTAAGGATCCTGGTGACAAGTATAAATAATTAAAAGCACTCAGTAATGAACAATAATAAATTCAATGTTTATTTAAATTATATAACAGTGATTGCATAAAAAATACCTGGTGATTATAACAAATATATGCTGTGATTTGTCTGGCCTGCGTGTTGATGTACTGTTGGTGAGTAGGTTCTCAGGCCTCTGAGTTGACTTGTTGATTCCGTATGGTTGATCCTGGTGATACAGTCTGGTTGTAGAGCTCGAGTAAAGCCACACGGCAGGCTGGTGAGTGTCCGGACGCCGATGATCGGTGCGAGGCAGAATGGCGTCTCTGCTGCCAACGAGCGAACCACGCCGTTGACGGTTATGTGAGTGCTGCACTAGTCCTGTTGAGTTGCTGTGATTCGCACTGACACTGAATTTACACACGGGTGATTTGATCAAGAATGTACTAGACTATAATAATGAATGCGCACAAAAGTGATTGGAACGAATGAATATCTCTGTGAGTTTACGCGGGAACGTGTACTGCGAGCGACTCGAGTGAGAACAAAGACCACATCCGTCGACCACGAGGCAGAGTATCAAGAAGACGGACGTGCGTCACAGCTTGCTTGTGATTCGCTGTCAGCGATGGAAGGCGAGCCTTGTGAGTGGTCTTGCCGATGGGGCCACGCTAACAACGTTGGCCGCTTGAGTGAGCTTCGATCGAGGATGTGAGCAGATGGACAATATGCATGAGTGCGCGGTCGATAAATCGATATAACATACCTGCGAGCTATACCATATGACGCGAGGCGTCAGATGATTGTGAGTGTAGCGTGTGCATGAGTTGAGTGTGTGCTTGGTAGGCGTGAAAACTGAACAGTCATCTATTGACTTTATTTTATAGTTGACTTATTTTATTTATTATTATTTATCTGTTTTATTTCCTGACGTCTATTATTTGTTATTGATTTTATTTGTTTAGATTGATTTAATTTTATTAACGAATCTTATCGGCTAATTTTATGTATGGATTTTATGGACTTTTGACTACCTTGACAGTCCGAACCACCCACTCTGCCTTGAACAGCTGTAACTAGCCTGGGTTGAGTCTGGCCGAATATCTCGTTATTTTTCCGTCCGGCGCGTAAGCGCCTGGCGCCCATCTCGAAATAGTAAATTAAACGAAAAAAAAAATAGCTTGGGCCAGCTATAGGTAACGTGGTGCGTTGAGGCACAAATTTACGTTACAAAGTATATTTTTATATTTTTTTAAACGATTTTTAACACTTGACTTGACACAAATAACTCCTTGTAAAATATTTAACGCGCATTCACAGATGCAATTGATTAGAGGTTTATCAGCATTACGCAGTATTGATGTTCGCTGTTTTTTATTTGAATGACAAATAGCGTTAAGTAGGGCTATACAACATTCATCGAATGGAATGTAATGTGTATTTTTCTTCTTCTTTTTCTTCGCGCTGGTGCTATCTCTCATTATTACAGTTTCACAGTAGATGTACTCGTTGAATGCCCGAGTATTTGTGCGTGATGCGTACACGACTCTTATCCATTACCGACTGATGTGCTGTCTACTTGTGCTTCCAATTAAATACGTTAACGAGTGTTTTTCGGCATGTAGACCAGCATTCATGGATCATCGGGAAATATCATTGTACAACATCGACAATAATCGGGTGTCGATTGTTTAAGATCCAGGAGTAGATAACCGTGTGGCTGTGCGGTAGCATCGTGATGTGACTCGGTTAAAAATCGTGGATTCTCGGGGTATACTTGTCTCGCTAGATTTGTAATTTGTGCTCGATCACGTGGATTTTCAAATATCACCATATAATTGGCGTTGAATGATATATCACGTTGTCCATGTCTCCGATGGAAAATATTTTGTGTGATAAAAATCACACTAATATTTTTATGATGGCTACTTTTTGTGAAACCGTCGACAATTGTATTATTTGAGGATTCGCATATTAAATCATCGATGATAACCAATTTTTTCAAGTTATTGACGCTTGAATAATCCTCCTGTTGCGGTAGACCCTCGTTAAATTCAATTTTTGGGATTTTGGATTTTTTTATTACTTCCGGTCTTAGTCATTAACGATGACGACAACGATCGTTGTTGTTCACATGTGTTATTCAGAGCAGTGATATCAGAATCGAGAGTATCTCCATAATAAAATATAATTCGGTCAAATTCAACGTTACTCATTGAATTAAGAAACTTTAGAAATTTTCTCACGAAAACTGTTTTCTCACATCCAGTGGGGCCACAAATCAGCGACGTCCATGGATGTTTCCAGCGTACATCCATTATTTTTACTTATGAAGCGTGACAAATCCACGATGCTATTGATGATGATGACGGTGAAAATCGTAGAGCAACGAGATGCAAAGTCGCATACACCAAGTGCACAATAAGCGTGTTACCCAGCCGGGCGGCGGTTGCAGCGGCGGCGGCGGCGCGTACCTACACGTCGTTATTAGCTTATCAGACGTGCGCCAGGGCGCGGTTCAGCTTATACAGATACACGCTCGCCTGCTCATAAGCTTATGAGCGAGCGTGTGTCGCCGCGGCACATCCGCACAATTGAGCTTTTAAAGCGCATGTGTATTCAGAAGATTGTGATTTTTTTGTTTTTCACTATTTGATATACATTTTAAATAAATTTTTCAAAGCAACTATTAATGCTGATGCTGCTGAGTAAAAAACACGTTTAAACAGCATACATGTTTTTTATTGTAGAGAGTATTATACATAAAAATATTAATAATTTCAATTTGTACTGAGACGGGACATGGGGGGAGGGTTATCGACGACGAGCCACGTGTGTATTTAAGAAAAGTAATGCAATAATTATCTTAACATCTACAACTAGTCAAAATAATTATTATTATCATCATAATCATGTGTTATGGTGTGAATTATGAAAAATTAATTCTTGCGTAACCGACGGCAATCGTTCTCCGATCATTCTTCAAACGGTTTTGGAGCTACCAGAGAAATGTCTGTGATTAATTTTTTCACCTCGTGTATTATGAACGGAACACAAAATATCTGCAACTCCAGAAACAATATATCGAAATGTTCAAGGAATGAGGGATCCACTCGATGACGTACAGCTTCACATAGATTAGAGCTATTCTGTGTTAAAAGAGTTTTAATACGCACTAGGTCCACATTCTCGGCTAGTTCTTTAGCGGGAATATGTATAACTAATTCAGCACATAGAACATCGATACAGTTTTTCACATAAATGACGTAGCGCTAGAGCCGCCTGAAGCGCTCATCGATACTGTAACGGTATTTTTACGTTATCATTAAATTTTATTCTTCTGAGGGGAAGAATTCGGGCTCGAACACGACGATAATTAATTTTAGACTTCTATAGGAGGTATAAGTAAGGTTTATTCAATAAGTTGCATAGAATTTTGTGTTGTGAGGCTTTTTGGCGCCTTTAACCTTACAATTTATCAGTGGTGTTTAATTGCTTTGATGGTTCCGCGCTCTTCTTTACCCGCGAGGTTATCAGATTCTCGACTTCTGCGCTGAGCGGTGGATATCTCAACTAGGCGGTATCGAGCTCAGCCGTCTTGATCTTTTTCCCGCCTGGCTGCTGACGTGCTGTCTGCTGGGCTTGCGTCGTTGTTGCTGGCGCGTCAGTCAGCCGGTATGGACGCCGGGTCTGTGTCCGCGTACGCGTCGTTTTATTTAATAATCAAAAAACTTTGTTTTTGGTGTTGCTCCGTGCTCGGTCTCTTTGGTGGTGATATCTGTACCGCTCCCGTGTGTTTCGGACGTGTCTTTCTTAAGTAATCGTGCTCTTGGTTCGCGAGTGATTTCTCTCTTGTATTGAATAATGACAGTTGCAGTGTCACTATTCCTGAGGATTATTAATCCTTTATCCTAGAGTCGACGGATTCTTCCAGAAATCTTCGGTGCTGGATCCGGACGTCCCAATTATTCTTCGCTCATGGTGAGTTGATCTTTTAATTTATCTTTCTCTTCTCTTTTATGTCTGTTGGGTAGTGTCGTTTTCATGCGACGCGCTTTACAGAACTCTTGAAATTGTTTCACTCCTAATTGTTTTTCTAATTGTCCTAAAATTCTAAATTAAGTTCCTATGGGTCGGCCTTATTAATGCCCTCCTAATGCTATTCATTAATTAATTTTCCTAGCTTTCTTTCAAATTTTGACTCGAAAGCACTCTTGCTTCTTAATGCGGTGGCTGCTTTCCAAATTTTTCCTCTACCGGATCCTGCTTCTATATTGCAATCTCGCTAATAATTGTCTGTTATTCTTGATTTCTTTTTTTCTTTTTTATTTTATTACCCCCTTTTCACCTGACTGCGAGTTCTGATTTCTAAACTTCTCGGTGCTACAAGTCCAGTCTTTCCAACTTATCGATACGCTGCGTTAACAATTCTTCTTATGAACTATTCCGACTTATTTCTAATTATTCTACTCAAACTTTCTTATATTAATTGCTTAATCCTCCTAAACTAAACCCTAATTATTTATTCTAATGCCACCAACTTTCTCTTCTTAATCCGGCTTTTTAGAATCTTTCTTGTTCTATTCAACCGGTCCGATACTGTCCGCTTTTAATCTTTATATGATTCTTTTCACTCACTTGTGTTGTGTTTTTCTATTTATTAATGTTCTTAATAAATTCGTCGACTAACTCACCACCTTGTCTGTTAACTTCTCAGATTTAATATGAATCTTTTGGATTTATATAAAAAAAAAAGACTTTGATATCAAAAACTACTCGTTAAATCTAGCGTTGACATCACCGTTTTTCCTCCGCATCGTTGGAAAATTTCCTCGATAGGTGGGGCATTGTTGTAGTCATTTATCAGGTAATTATTTAATTCTCGGGCATCAAGACATAAACGTACCGAATCATCATCCTTTGTTACTGGCATCAATGGATTGATATAAATGCTTTCCGATTTCTGTATCACCCCGACTTTAAGCATTCTCTCGATTCCCTTCTGCACCTTTTCTCGTTGCATTAATGAAACCGGATAAGTACGATGAAAATATGGTTTCGGATCTTTTAGTAGTAGTCGATGTTCGTACTTCGTCATCCGTCCTGGAATTTTATCGAAAATCTCTCGTCTGCTTTCGACGATCCTTTTAAACTCCTCTCTTATTTCCGGTCTTAAACCTGTACACTCGGTCATTTTCTCATTAAATTCTTCTTCGGTCAGGCTGATACTCGTCTCTCCCTCAGTAGTATCTTTTATCGCTACTGTAGCACACATTTCATTTGGCTTAATTTTATGAAATTCCTCCGGATTCACATGTTGCCACAATCCCTCATTTAACTTCGCAATAATCTTATCTTCTACCGCTAAAATTTGCTGTTTGGCATCTATCGAAATTTTTAAAATCAACATCCCGTCGATTCCGATCAGCACCGGTCTTACTAACTTTGGCACCACTAGCACTTGCAAAACCCCTTTTGAGCCGTACGTCTCCGCATCTATCATTATCTGTTTCTTCACACGTTCTGTCTCTCCACCAAACGCTCCGACGACCTGTGTCGACGTAACCGGTAGCATCGGGCAGTTCTTAAAAATTTCTTCATTTTGTCGGAAAAACTCTTCCGATATACACGATACTTCACTTCCGCTGTCTATTAAACTTATTTCCGTCATACCTGCTACTGTCACTGGTATCTCAGGGCATCTCGGATGTCTTTCATCGTACCACTTCGTCGGGATCTCCTCAGCCTCTTCATACAAATATTCTCGAGGATTTTCCATTGACATTGAACAGACTACCTTGTCTCCTCCCCTTTTTTCCACCTTCCCTGGTGTTGGCCTTCCGATATCAGGTACTCCTTGAACTCTGGCAACGTTTTCTGGCCACATACTCTTCGTCGTATTAAGTGCGCCTTTACCGTCTTCTTGAACTCTGTTTTCCCACGATTCAGCCTGCCCTCGCCATCCGGTGCTCTCCTCTTCATTCCTTCTTATTGACTGTCCACTGCTTCCGTATTTTTCCTCTTTTCTCCGCTGATCCCTCAACTTCTTCTTCTCTCTTTTCCTCGCGTTCATCCGTTGTCTCGTGCTTTTCTTTTCCTCCTGTTTTACCGTTGCGCTCCGCTCCTCTTCGTTATTATTTATTCTTTGTTCTTCCTCGGGCGCAACGACTAGGCGTTTCCCGAGCCCGTGTTTCTCACTCCTGAGCATCCTGGTTTTGGCTCTCTTGGTATAGTGTGTTCAACAAACGGTCCTTGTATAGCCCGACTTATATTATTTACAGGGTTACTTGGTACCTGCTCCTGCTTTGGTGGAGTTACTTCTCCTTGACGGCTGTTTTCTGTTCCAGGAAAATATTTTGGTCGGTTCTCCGGCCATGGTGGTCTTTGTTGCCCTGACCTGTTTTCTCGAGGAAAATTTGTCGGTGGCCATGGTCCGTTGTTTTGCCATGGTGGTTTCTCTCCCCTGTCAACCTGACGTCCTGGTGATGGTGGAAATCGGTTTCCGCCATTATTTGCAAAGTTATCCCGATTTTCATATCTAATGTAAGGACGCGCCGTCTGCTCACGCACAGCTCCTCTATTTAGATATCTTTGTGGCTCCTGTGATGCATATCCCCCTGTACGACCTGTGCCTCTCTTGTAATTCAGAGGACCTGCCACGTCCGTGCTTTCCAACAGTTCCAGAAATTCGTCGATCTCACGTATTTGCCGAACTCTCATGGCACTTCGCACTTCCTCGTCAAAATGTTTCGCGAGTCTACGGATTATATCCTCGTCACTTAGTTTTTCACTTAAATCTCGGGCATTTCCGATCACACGAGTGGCATACTCGGCTCGTGTCAGCGTTTGGCCTTCTAGATAAAACGATCCGAATTCTAAATTCTTCTTCACTTTATCTTGCATGTCGCGAGCCCAGTATCTTGAGCGGAATTTTTCTTCAAATGTCTGTAAATCATGCACTGCTCCTTCCACCACCAGCCACCAATCGTTAGCAACACCTTTTAATGCCGTTCCGATGGTGTGACGTATTTCCGTATCTTCAATCCCTCCAGTGATACAAAATTCACGGAATTCCTTTAAAAATCTCATAGGCCTTTCTTTTCCGTCGCCATTATATGTGGGAGGCTTCTGTGCCGTTGTGTACAATCGGGTGACATTCATACCGCCTCCAATGGTTTGACCAAAATTTATAGATGCGCTCGTTCTTTGTGTAGTTTCTTCTAATCTCTCAATTCTTTTTGTGTTCTCGTCGGTAATCTCTTGTCTCGCACGGATTTCAGCCATCATTTCCTGTGTTCTCCTTCCCAGCTTTTCCACAGTCACCTTCTGACCGGCAACTTGTTGTTGAATGTAATTATTCGTCACATTCTGGTCCCTTTGTATCCTTTCTTGTACTTCTTTAATCTTCCGATTCGTCCGTCCTTCCACTGCCGTAATCTATCCTTCCAACGCATCCTTAGTTGTTTCTCTTAGTATTGATATCCTGCTCAAACACTCATCCTTTATTTCCTGCTGCGTTTTTATTATCTCGGCGAATTTTCCGTCGCTCTTCTCCTCCATCTTCTGCAAAAACTGCATTAAATTCCCCACCCCAATTTGGTCCGGTGCGATCGTCGCAGTCCTGTTTGTTATTTTCGGTGTGCTACCGTCCTCACCGTTTATCTCCTTATTTGTGAACTCGTTTGATGCGTCTCCGCTTTCCTCGATATGCTCGATCTCGGAAAGTCGGTTTATATTTCTCCGATCTCTCTGTCGCCGGCCGTCCAACAGATGGTCAGCGGTTGTGGACTCCCAAAGATATATCTGGCTCGTCTCATCACCGTCTTCCTGCCGTCGATGGTCCTCCATACTCTCCATCATCCTTATTTCCTCGAGTTCAGTCGCGATATTCCGTTCGGCCCCTGTAGCCATGCTTCAATTCTTACACCAAATTCTTTGCCTTATGCGCGCCCTACTTTACCTCTGCAGTCCTTTTTATCTGTGTTCGAGTCCCTGTTCGGGCGCCAAATGTAACGGTATTTTTTCGTTATCATTAAATTTTATTCTTCTGAGGGGAAGAATTCGGGCTCGAACACGACGATAATTAATTTTAGACTTCTATAGGAGGTATAAGTAAGGTTTATTCAATAAGTTGCATAGAATTTTGTGTTGTGAGGCTTTTTGGCGCCTTTAACCTTACAATTTATCAGTGGTGTTTAATTGCTTTGATGGTTCCACGCTCTTCTTTACCCGCGAGGTTATCAGATTCTCGACTTCTGCGCTGAGCGGTGGATATCTCAACTAGGCGGTATCGAGCTCAGCCGTCTTGATCTTTTTCCCGCCTGGCTGCTGACGTGCTGTCTGCTGGGCTTGCGTCGTTGCTGCTGGCGCGTCGGTCAGCCGGTATGGACGCCGGGTCTGTGTCCGCGTACGCGTCGTTTTATTTAATAATCAAAAAACTTTGTTTTTGGTGTTGCTCCGTGCTCGGTCTCTTTGGTGGTGATATCTGTGCCGCTCCCGTGTGTTTCGGACGTGTCTTTCTTAAGTAATCGTGCTCTTGGTTCGCGAGTGATTTCTCTCTTGTGTTGAATAATGACAGTTGCAGTGTCACTATTCCTGAGGATTATTAATCCTTTATCCTAGAGTCGACGGATTCTTCCAGAAATCTTCGGTGCTGGATCCGGACGTCCCAATTATTCTTCGCTCATGGTGAGTTGATCTTTTTATTTATCTTTCTCTTCTCTTTTATGTCTGTTGGGTAGTGTCGTTTTCATGCGACGCGCTTTACAGAACTCTTGAAATTGTTTCACTCCTAATTGTTTTTCTAATTGTCCTAAAATTCTAAATTAAGTTCCTATGGGTCGGCCTTATTAATGCCCTCCTAATGCTATTCATTAATTAATTTTCCTAGCTTTCTTTCAAATTTTGACTCGAAAGCACTCTTGCTTCTTAATGCGGTGGTTGCTTTCCAAATTTTTCCTCTACCGGATCCTGCTTCTATGTTGCAATCTCGCTAATAATTGTCTGTTATTCTTGATTTCTTTTTTTCTTTTTTATTTTATTACCCCCTTTTCACCTGACTGCGAGTTCTGATTTCTAAACTTCTCGGTGCTACAAGTCCAGTCTTTCCAACTTATCGATACGCTGCGTTAACAATTCTTCTTATGAACTATTCCGACTTATTCCTAATTATTCTACTTAAACTTTCTTATATTAATTGCTTAATCCTCCTAAACTAAACCCTAATTATTTATTCTAATGCCACCAACTTTCTCTTCTTAATCCGGCTGTTTAGAATCTTTCTTGTTCTATTCAACCGGTCCGATACTGTCCGCTCTTAATCTTTATATGATTCTTTTCACTCACTTGTGTTGTGTTTTTCTATTTATTAATGTTCTTAATAAATTCGTCGACTAACTCACCACCTTGTCTGTTAACTTCTTAGATTTAATATGAATCTTTTGGATTTATATAAAAAAAAAAGACTTTGATATCGGTGCACAAGCGAGTTCTGGCTTGGTTGGTGGTTTGAACTGATAAGAGAGCCCTCCTTGGTTTGCAGCTTGCTCTTATACCTTTCTCGTCTTTCCCACTCTTTTATTTTAACTCTTCTCTTCTATTGTCTCATGTAATTTCTTTTGTTTCAGCTCGCCCCGCCATCCTGCCCCTACATCCCCTTTTTTTTTTTTTTTTTTTAAATAATTGTTTATTGCTTGATTATGATACAATATGTTTACGATGGCGCAAAATACAAAATAAGAAAGCCATACATGTGTATTTCCGTGTAAGTAGGTGTGAGTATCATGTGCATGGGTTATCGCCTCTTCGATACTGTCATTATGTTGTTTGTTTACTTTTTAAGGGTGTCTATGTTTGTGTTATAATATTAATAATTAAAATTTATCTAACACTGTTCGTGTGTTAAGTGTAGGCATGGGGAAAAATTTTTTTTTCCTTGGGAGGAAAAAGAAAAACCCCTACTAAAGGAGGAGGGGGGAGGAGGAGTAGACCAAGGAGGAACCACTCCTCCACCCACCCTCCCTTTGTATCGATTGACCAAAAAAGAAGGGATAAAGAATAAATAATATAATGTATAAATAAATAAATAAATAAATAAATAAATGAATAAATACTAGGTTTACGATAAGTACAATGATTATAATAATAAATTATGAATAAACTTAAATATAAATAGGACTTACAACCTAGTGTGTCGCGCGCAATGGAAAATAGAGCTATTAATATTGAACCTACAACTATCGCAATGGAATATCGTACAATGTGGTCGTGAGGAACCCAGAGGGTGTTTATCAGTGTAATGGGTGTTGATTAGGTGCGTGCTACCGGCGCTACTAGAGCGTTAGCGGCGGTTGACTGCCATGGTGAGCCGAGCCTGTAGTTGCGTGAGATGAGTGTCGGTGGGCGTAAGCCACCAGTATTTGTCAAAGTTGAGCCTAGCAGCATTGTTGAAATCGCATTTCGGAATGATTAAACTGAATTTAAAGATAGGATTGTTGCGATCCTCTGTGTGGGGTCGAATCCTATTCGTTTATCAGCTCTGTTACGGCGCCAGTGGTACAGTATCGGTATGTTGTTATCATTTTGGATAAATCCTTTTTTATCGCAATGCATGAATGCTTGTGGTGTGACGTATCCCTTTGATAATTCATTCTGGATGTGATTTGAGTTAAATATGGATAGTGATCGGATGATTTGGTTAGTATGAGAATGTAGTTTATGGAAATAATCGCGTGTTAGTTTTATGATAAATGAGTCGATGCGAGTGGTGTTAGCGGTGGCATAAATGGTCTTGTTATTTATGAAATGTTGATAATCAGTGGATGATGAACGATGAAGTTTTAGACATGTTCGGAAGCAGCTACGCTCGAACGCGCGGAGCAGTTCCATGACCGTATGGTTTGTGTTCCACCATATTGGCGCCGCATAGGTGAGGATCGGCCTAACCAGTAGTAGGTACAGTATGATTTTAGTTCTGCCGGTGAGGTTAATGTTGTGGAATATGCGACTATTGGCGAAAAAGGTCGCGCGGGCCTTGGCCAGCTGGGTCAGGATATGGACATAACCCCTCAGGAGTGCGTCCACTTGAACGCCCAGATATCTAACAGTGTTTTTGTGTGGTATAGGTGTAAGTGTATCTGTGCCTGGTATGAGTGTGTGTAGGGTGAAGTTTTTGTATACAGTACGGTTCTTTTTAGATAAGAAAGATTGGGGCTTCCGGAAGAGGATTGTCTCACATTTTGACGGATTTAACCTTAGATTCCAGGTGGTGGAGTATTTATTAATTTTGTTAACAGTATTCGAAAGTTCAGTGTGTATACTAGTGATTAGAGTGCCGTGTGTGTATATGATCAGATCATCTGCAAAAGCTATTGCTGAGGTATTACTGTTGATGGAGTTAAGGTTGAAGAGCGAGAGTAGGTCGCTTGTGAAAATGTTAAATAAAATAGGTGAGTTTACCGTTCCTTGTTGTAGCCCTTCTGTACATCGGAATGGCAATGATGATGTGGTGCGGGTATCCCAGATAATAAATTGTTTGTCGGAAATCATATCCCAGATCAAGTGTATCAACCATTCGGGAAAGTTTTTTTTCTGTAGTTTATAAAGGAGCCCATCTAACCAGATGGAATCGAAAGCCTTTTCCAGGTCTAATAGTGCTGCCCCCACTAGGCGGCAGCTACCTACTAGCCTGGTAATGTCTGAAAGAAGTTTGTGGATGGCGTGTGTGGTTGAGTGCGTATGTTTGAAGCCGAATTGCGTGTTAGGTATGATATTGTGTGAAGTGCAGAATGTATTGATGGAGGAGTTGATGATTGATTCGTATAGTTTTGAGAGGCTGGGGGTGAGGCTGATGGGTCGATAGCTTGAGGGGTCGGAAGGATCTTTATTTTTTTTTAATAACGGTAGTATTTTTGATAATTTCCATGCTTTTGGAAAGTATTTTAGATTGATAGAATTATTGAAAATGATCGTTAAGGCTAAGATGGCTGTGGGGGTTAGATGTTTTAAAATGAGTGGTGGGATATTGTCTACACCACATGAGGTTTTATTAGGGAGTTTGGTGAGCAGTAAGGTTAGTTTGTGAATATTGCAGAATGGAAATGGGTGGAGTGTAAGATTGTTAGTGGGGTTGGTGGATGGGTTGTTATCGCTGAATCGGGTGATGAGGTTAGGTGATAGACGTGATGAATTGAATGTTGTTTTGATAGGGGTTATGGTGCGTTGTACTATTTCAGCAACCCTGGTGTGTGTATTAAGGTGTCTGGGTGAGTTGATTCTTTCGTAGTGGGCTCCTATTATATTGAGAATATCATTTGGTTTGGTAAATGTGTATTTTTGGTTGATAATGGGTATGTTGTTAAGTGAACAGTTGCTGCGTTGTAATATGGTGTGGTTATTCTGGTGTAGTTGTATATTATTTATAGTGTAAGGTTGTGTGTTTCTCAGGAGTCTATTTATTTTAGGGAAGAAGGATAGTGTGTCCCGGTGATCAATGCACTTGATCTGGTTGGTCCAGTATTTCTCGGTAGCTATTTGCAGTTTGTGTTTGATCTGTGTGGTGAGTATTTTCAATAGTGATTTGGTATGTATCACTATGTATGTGGTGTGTGGTGTACCTAAAGTGTGTAGAGTGTGGAGAATAGAGACCAGTTTTCGTTTACGGTTTAGGAGATTTAGGATATTGTTATTGATACATTTTAGGATGTGATTTGTGGATTTGTAAGGAGGGACTGATGCCGCAATAGATGACTGTATCGCCCTGGTAAGGGTGGCCAAGTGGTCGTCAACTTCAGAGGCGCTAAGGTTGCGGTTTGATTCTGGGGGTGTGGGGTATGATCTTTTTAGAGCAGTTTGGAATTTTTTCCATTTAGTGCCCCTGAAGTTGAGACGACCCTCCGTGGATTGCACTCCTTGGGTTAGTAGGCCACCCCGATCCTGAGCAAATGTTAGCTCGATTGCGGCATGGTCGCTGTCATAAGGAAGTGTGTGTGAGGTGAGGTTAGGATTGTTTGTGGTTGATAGTCAGGTGTCAGCTAAGAATAAGTCTAAGTAAGAGTTACTGGGCTTAAAAGTGGGCGCATCCGGGGGGTAGATGAGTAGGTTATACTTTATCTCGTTGGTATTGGCCCAGCGTGCCAGGTGCGATCCGCGTTGGTTATTAATGGAGTCACCCCAAGCTATGCGGCGCGCATTGATGTCGCCAGCAATTATGTAGTAGGTATTGTTTTTATAAAGCTGGAGGGAGTTAAAAAGGGTGTCCAGTTCGGTTATAAAGAGGGTTCTATTGTCGTGTCGAGCGTAGATACTTATTATGTATAGCCGTTTGTTGTTGGACGTGATGAGTTTGATGATTGTGTATTCGACTATTTCGTTATGGATGGATGAGGGTGAGTGGATGGTTTCAAAATGAATGTTTTTTTAAATTAAGATGGCAGTACCACCCCCTTGCGTGGAATTGGGGCGATCTGTTCTGATAATGTGATGAGTATTAAAGCGTGGTTGGTATCGTTGTGATAATTTAGTTTCTGTTAACAGTATGATGTCGTGATTATGATTTGAAATGAAGTCTATAAGGTCGAGGCGACGATGATTAGTGATAATGGAGTTGACATTGATGGTCGCAATATGTAATTTATTAATTGTAGATGGGGAATTAGCCATAGAGAGAATTGTATATGAAGTCAATTCTATTTGTATTATGTGTGATTTGTGCGGAGAGTGTATTATATTGAGTAGTTAAGAGGTTCGTTATATCATTTTTAAACTCGGTCAGCCAAGCTGGGGCCTGTGAGGGGTATAGTTCCAGCGGTGGTTGAGATCTTGTGGTATTTTGCGCTGTAGAGTTTGATGGTTCCATGGTAAGTTGATGGGCTGGTGTGGTCGGTGGGTTATTGTGTGCATGTTGTTGCGTGGCGATATTACTGAGCGCTTGGGCGTATGAAGTACCTGGGGTGATAGTCTTGGAGAGTTTGGCGATATTTTGATGGAGTGCTATGTTTCTTTTTTGCAGATTCTCTTTTTTTAAGTTGATGGCCAATTTAATATAGGGGCAGCCCTTGTAGGATGCCGGGTGACCAGAGTTATTGCAGTTAGCACATTTTAATTGGGCCTTATCAATATTTTGGGTAATGGAGCAACTGCCAGGTTCATGCGATTGGGCACATTTAACACATCTATAAGGTAAGTTGCAGTTTGCACTAGTATGCCCTACTCTCTGACATTTGCGGCATTGGTATATGTTTTTCTTCCTTAGTTGTTCCCATCTAATTTTTTGATAGGCTAACGTTTTAATGTTAAATAGCTCTTTAGAGGGGCTGTCAGGGGAAATGTGTACAATGAAGTGGTATCGGTTGAGGTTGGTTTTATCAAAAAGGAATTTGTTTAATTTGATGATTTTTAAATTAGCGATGTTAAGGTTATTAATTTCTTCGAGGATGTCAGTCTCGGTAAACGTGCCTTTAATGCCTTTAATAATGTAGCTCTTTTGTTTCATATTTTTGGGGGTGAAGGTATAAAATTCGATTTTATTTGTTTTGGCTTGGGCACAGAAGTTCTCGTAGTCGTTAATATTATTAAGATAAACGATGTGATGATTACTGTCAGCTTCATTGATTGTTACTTTATTCTTAGGGATGTTGAGTTCAGTGAGTATATTGATGAGATTTGAGAAATCAGTATTTGATGTGTAGATCGGTGGTGGTCTGACCGGTTTATATACTATGGATGATTGTATTGGTGCTATTGATGGTTGTTCTTCGTCGCTTATATCTGATATGCTCTCGAATTGGTTTGATGTATTTATTTGGGGCTGTTTGGGTGGGTTTTTGCGTCTTGTTTTTATGGTATGCTTGGGGAGTACCCAATCGTGGGTGCTGGGGTCAATCGGTGGCGTGAGTGGAGCAGTGTCTTGGTGGCTAGCATTGATTTTTCGTTTTTTAGCTGTCGAGAGATTGGGTGCTATATTCGACTTTTTGGGGGCAGATGATTCTTTGATAAGTTTTTTGTAGAGTATGTCTAGATTGTTAGACGTGAATTTGAAATTTTGCGGTATTGAAATATTATTATTGTGTGTTATAGGTGATGAGTCGTCCCGTATTGGGGATATTAATGAGGGTCCGGCAGCCGACTGATTAGCCATGTTAGACTGCTCGGGAGCCCCCGCTGTGAAGTTGTTGCTGTCATTTGACGTGGCTAAGTAAATAAGGATGACTTACCGCTATAGATATCAATAGTAGACGTCCTTGGGGTATAAGGAGACGTTGTAAGTTTGAACAGTGAATAGCGGTTGACTACCTGTCGTTAATGCACTAGGTGATGCGTTCTACGCATTAGAGATGTAGCCCCTACATCCCCTCACTGCCCGAGCGAGGCCAGCCGGTCGCTGACCCGCTGTTATGCCGGTACCGGGTAATTAGATTATTCGGTATTCGGTATAATATTAAAAAGTTATTATTTTTCGGGATCGTTTGCCGATAAGGAGATGGATCTCGAGTTATCGATGAAAACACGAATTTATGTAAAAGGAAGTATTTATTATAGGCAACGGTGACTTTCCGTTGTCTATTTAGAAGTAAAGTAAGAAAGTACAATAATGCGTTGTTTCGAGAATTTCACGAGGAACCAACCGTTCTCAGCTAAGTCGAAATTAATTCTGTCCTTTCGTAAAGCAGTTGCTAACTGTCTTCACGAAAATCCCTTAGTTGGCAGCTTTAGCTTTAGCCTATCGTAGATCGCCTCGCGAGTCGCTTCATGCTGCGTCGGCGTCTACTTCGCATCCCGTCTTCTTCGACAGCTATCTTTCAGAATTCCATCTCTAACTGTGTCCGCTAAGGAATATTCCTGAGAATACGTTAGAGGAATATTCCGCGACACAACATCCCTCCCCCCTTAAAAGGAAAAATTTTCAAAAAAATTTTTTCTTCAGTTGGTTTCCCGTACCTTACAATTTTAATACAATTTTACGATTTGATATATAATATATAATATGTGTGTAAAATGTTTCATTTTTGTTTGCTAGCTTCTTTCAAGTCGAGCAAGTCGTTCTCGATTGGGGGGACGATTGCATAACCTGGCCAGCTCGGTTCGAAGTCGTTCCTCTGGCTGTTGTCGTCCGAGAGGCTCGAGGTTGATAGTTACCTCGGCGGTTGCCGGGGTTATTGCTTCTCTAGTGCTCGGTGGTGTTCTGTTTCTTTTGTACCTGTAACATTTAAGCAGAACGTAGTCAACCAAGGCGATCGGCGCTATGGCGCCCAAGGAGTAGAAACTCAGGTTGTGGATGTGTTGCATCCCGTCTCCGGCAGTATGGAGGTTGTCCATGATTTGGTCGGCTCGAGCTCCGAGCTTCCGAAGCTCTTCGGGGTCTCGCAGCACGCTCTGTAGTGGGATGGTCCTCTCGGTCTGCGGCGGGGGTGCCCGAGCTTCGATCTCCGTTAATGTCAAGTTAAACGACGGGAGGTAGTTTTCCTGTATGATCTGCGATGTTCGCCCGATGGTTTTGATGCTGAAATCTCGGGCGGTTACTATACATACGCCTACCAAAGCCAGTATTCCCGAATTATTCAATATTTTGTGCTGAGTGGGATTTTTCCCACAATTTATCCCTATGGGGACCGGGGTTGGCGCGACGTATAACCATCGTCCTTGCTGTTGCATTGGAACGATTAAGGGATGTGTGATTTCGACAACCCTTTTCGCGCAAATTTTCCCATTACCGGTGTCCATTTTCGCATAGATTAGGACTTCGCAGGGCGCGTCGCGTGTGACCGGCATAGTAGGGTGGGTTGGTGGGCAAATGTACGATTTGCCCAGTACCTTGCAAATTTTTATGTCATCGTATGTCATCCTTAGGTACTTGCGATTCTCTATATCTATTACCAAGTGGGACTCGGTCGCTTCTATGTAGTAGTGCCTGCCATTGTCCGCTCGCGTGGGTATGGGGTATACTTTTTGAATACTATATCGTTGCTGCCCGATCAGCGGTATGTCCAGCACGAGTACCACTGCGTTGCCTTCGCTGTAAGCCCTGGTATCGGCCAGTCGCATAAGTGTTGACACTTGGTCAGGTGCTATTGCGACCGGGAAACTACTGCCCGACGGTAGGTGTGGTAGTGCCTCTACGAGGTGCCTAGCGAGTGTGCGTGGCGGCAGGGACGTTGCTCGGGCCTTACCGCTAGCTATATCGTCCACCAGCCACACTAGCTCCTGTACGTCGCCGAGTAATGCTTCGACCGCAATACTTATCGCGTTGAGCGTCTCGTCCAAGTGTTGGCGTCTCTCTATGTAGTATACTTCGCTGTTAAGCGTGCGGTTGATATGCTGCATCAGGGACAGCAGGGTCTGTTCGTTAGCCTGTATGTGTTGCGCGCTTTCGTTAAATAAGCAGAGCGTGGTTTTTATGACTTGTATTTCATTTTTTAACCCTTCCTTCAGGGTCTGGTGGGACGCCTCCAGGCGCGTTATCTCTTCGTGTAGTTCCTTTGCGTCGGTGGCATCCATGTTTCCTGTGATGGCTTTGATTATGCTTCCAAGGCCATCTATCAATCCTCGGCGCTCTCTGACGGGGCGCGTCCCGAGGAGGTCGAATACGGTCAGTATTCCTGTCTCTATTCTTTTCTTCATTCTCGGAACCGAGTCGCTTATGACGGGGCATATATCGTTGGCGCGAGTTTCGCTCTCGCACAGCTCCGTCAGACGTTGTAGGCTTTTGCTTATCTCCCCCTCTCGGTGCAGTAGTGCAGCGAGGTCCAGCCTGATTATCAGTCGCCACGTCGATTGAATTATTGTAAGGCTCCCTGTGTTCTCGTAGTAGATGCCCGGAGTGCTGGCAAAAGTGCTGACGAGGTAGTCGGCTGTACGCGGTGTGGCTGTGGTTTGTCCATACCTTGCCGCTATTAATCTGCAATCAGACGAGGGGAGGAAAGCGTGAGTTCTCCCTCTTTCGTTGCAGTCTCGCGAGTTTCGCCCGAGGGCCCTTTGGCTCATTCTTGTTCGAACTACCCGACCAGCATTATGTCTAACGTACTTTTCCGAATTTCCAGGGCCTCGCCCTACGGGGCCGTCCTCTGTAGGGGGGGGGGGGGGCGACGTAACTCCCGCGGTAATGGAGCTAATCGTAAGTATCCTCCTTACCTTGCTTGGATTTTTTTTTTTTTTTTTTTTTTTTTTTTTTGTTTCTATAAAATTCTTATTTATGTTATTTTTAATTTTCAGAGCTCCCTGATCGTTGTACCCAGAGGGCCCAGTCGTCGCTGGCTCTCTGACAAGTTTCAAGAGCGCGCGGCTACGCGCCGTCGCCGCGAAAACAACCGCCGGGCGGTTTATTGTCTTTGGGGCCTGCGGCCGTGGCTCGGCGACGAGGAGCCATATTTTGATTTCGTCGGGCTGCGCCGGCTCTTCGCAGAGGAGCCGCTTCATACTTGCCCTGATTGCGGAACCATCTTTGTTTCATAATCTTTCGGAAATTTATGTTTTTGTGTTACTTTCACATTTATTCTCATTTATAATTCAAAAGTTTAATTATATTCTCTTTATCTAAAAGTTTCCAACTTCATTGAATCTCCTTACCTTGCGCTCCGTGGAGCTCCTAACCCTCTTTTATTTAGTTTTTATTTAGTTTTTTAATGATCAATAAATAGTTTCAGGCGGTTGGCGTGGACCGCCTGAATTTTCCGTCCCTTCTGGACGACGTAATTGACGGGAGGCCTCGCTTCCACTATCTCGTGGGGTCCCGTCCATTTCGGGGTCAGCTTGGCCGTCCGCCCCCTGCGCACCGTCTCGTCACGGAGGAGTACGCGTTCGCCAACGCGGTACTCCTGCTCCTGTGCGCCTTGGTCGTATATAGTCTTCGACCGTCGTTTCGCGCCTTCCAGGTTCTCTCGTGCTACAGTCCATGCGGCGCGTAATCGTTCGCGTAACTCTTGGACGTAGTCGTCGTATGCATAGGTGCGGCGGGGCTCCTGCTTCACGGCGGTCGGTAACTCCGCTTCGCGTCCATACACCAATACATGGGGTGACAATCCGGTCCCTGTATGTGGAGTGGTGTTGTACGTGAACATCGCGTATGGCAGCCACTCGTCCCAATTACCTTGGTCCTCGTTTATGAAATTTTTCAGGTATTCAGCGAGGGTGCGATGCGATCTTTCTAGCGCGCCGTTTGACTCTGGGTGGTATGCAGTCGTTTGTATTTTCTTGATTCGGAGCAGTCGACACATCTCTCTGAAGGTCGAGCTGAGGAAATTCGTGCCTTGATCTGATAATATTATTTCCGGTGTCCCGTGCCGGCAAATCAATTCTTCTACGAGCGCTTTCGCTACTGTCGGAGCCTCTTGGTTCGGTAGTGGAATTGCTGCGCTGTATTTGGTAAGTGCGTCTTGGATCGTAAGTATATATTTTTTCCCGTTGACGCTTTCCGGTAACGGTCCTACGATGTCGACCGCAACTTTTTCGAACGACCTCGATGGGGTGTCAGTTACCACCATCGGTACTCGTTCCCTTTTCCCGATTTTATTTTTCTGGCAGGATTCGCAGGATGTTATGTATTTTTCTAAGTCCCTTCTTATGCCGGGCCAGTCGTACTTGGTCCGGATCCGATGCAGTGTACGCCTGATACCCTGATGCCCTCCTAAGGGGGTGTCGTGGTATTCTTTTATGATTTTCAGGCGGTCTTCGAAGGAGGGAGCGGCTACGCCACTGCGGCAGTCGCTGCGCTCTTTCATAACGCTGTCTTTTTCTGTGCTGCTGGAAGTTCGCGGGCTACGGGCCCCTCCGTGCCGCGCTTCCTCAGCAGGCCTTTGCGGTGCTCTGTCCGCAGTTTCTTCGCTCGGTGTGCCCACCGGTGGCTCCGCCGTTGGGTCGCTCTCTCTCTCGAGCGGCCTTGCAACGTTTGCCTTTCGCGGCCTTCCGCGCTTCGCGGGTCCGCCATGCTGTGCTGGGCCCGCTCCATCCTTGTTAGCGGTGCTCGCAGTCTCACCAGTGGCTTGCGTGGCTTGCTTGCGTGGTCTGCCCCTTCCCCGACCGCACGGCTTTTCGGCGGGGCTGTGGGGTTCAGTAGAGCGTTCTGCAGGCACGCTGCGAATCTCTCTGTCCTCTTCTGGCGCATTGGCCAGAGCGGCCTCTCTCTCTGCCGCGTTGCTAGGCTGGCCCAGGGTATTCTCGGCTCTCCGCTTTGTGCGGCTGTCCGTACCCGGGCGCTTGCTGTCCTCGTCTCGCTCACGGGCGAGCTTGACCTCTCGCTCCAGCGAGCTACCATGGCTATACGGGGTATCTTCGGCTGTCCGCTTTGTGCGGTCTTTCGTTGTGCCTACTTGCCCCGTCATGCTGTCCTCTTCCGACTCACAGACTTCGTTCCTAGCTCTCGCTTGGGTCCTCGTAGTAGCGAATATACGACTTAACGCATCGGCGTTTGTATTACGCTTTCCGGCCTTATATTCAACGTTAAATTCGTGTTCGGCCAATTTAATTTTCCAACGCATTAATCTCGAACCTGGGTCCTTTACTCCGAACAGCCAGGTGAGCGGTTGGTGGTCCGTCACTACCGTGAAACGTGTACCATAAATATATGGTCGAAATTGAGCGAGAGCCCAAACTATGGCGAGTAGCTCTTTTTCCGTGGTTGTATAATTGAGCTCGGCCTTTGACATGGTGCGGCTCGCGTAACATATGGGCAAATCGTCCCCGATCTTGCCTTGCGATAAGATTGCGCCGAGCGCCCTGTCTGAGGCATCTGTCGTTACAACAAACGGCTTCGTGAAGTCTGGATACTGCAGTATCGGTGCTGTGGTAAGGGCTGTCTTCAGTTCTTCGAAGGCAGCGTCTCTTACTGCGGTCCACTCGAATTCGACCCCTTTCTGGGTTAATTCTGTGAGTGGCTTCGCGGTTCTCGAGAAGTCCTTGATGAATTTTCGATAGTAGCCAGCTAGTCCGAGGAAAGATTGTACTCCTTTTATATTTCTCGGTACTGGGAATTCCCTTACTGCTTCCAGTTTCTGCGGATCAGCACGTACGCCCTCTTTGGATATGATGTGGCCGAGGTACTGCGTTTCCTTGCGCAGGAACTGGCACTTGCTCGGTTGCACTGCTAATCTGGCTTCTCTTAGCCGCTGCAGTACCTCTCGTAACCTGTCATTGTGCTCCTTGAAGGTTTTGCCGTGAATTACTATGTCGTCTAAGTACACATAGCATTTGACGCCCTGTAGTCCTGCCAGCGCGGAGTTCATCAACCTCTGGAAGGTCGGTGGGGCGTTTTTGAGTCCGAAAGGCATTCGGTTATACTCGAAATGGCCCTGTGGTGTGGAAAATGCGGTCTTTTCCTTGTCTTGCTTTGCCATCGGGATTTGATGAAATCCAGAGGCGAGATCCAAGGTCGTATAGTATCGGGCCCTTCCCAGCTGGTCCAATATCTCGGTGATATTAGGCAGTGGGTACGAGTCTCCGATGGTGGCTTCGTTCAGCTTCCGAAAGTCCACTACTACGCGCATTTTTCTCTCTCCGGCTGCGTCAGGTTTCTTCGCTACAACCAGCAGCGGGGCGTTCCATTGACTCCGGCTAGGTTGGACAATGCCTTCCTCAAGCATTTCGCGGGTCTGCCTCTCCACTTCTCTCTTGTGGGTCTCGGGCAGCCTGTATGGGTGCACCTTAATGGGCTGCACCCCCTCCTTAAGGGGTATCACATGTTCTACCATAGGCGTGCATGGCAGCCTGTCCCCCGGGAGGTGGAACACATCTTCGTATTCTTTCGTGATCTCATCGAGCGCTTCGCGCTCTTCCTTATTGAGATTTCGTGCGTCTAGCTCTTGAGCTAGTCGCGCGAGGCGGTCGGCCCCTCGCTCCGCGCTGACGGTGCATACTTCGGGCGTCGCGGCCTCGGGACCGTGACCCACTGCCGTTATCTCTAGAGGCTCGAGTTCCACCACCGGGCGTTGTACCTCAACAGCCTTCTCTGTGGTGTTTATTAGACTTACTGCACAGCTGCTACCGTGCGGCGGCGTGATGCAGGCTCCCATTATTACTCCTTTTCCGAGTTCCATTTTAGAGAGCAGTCCGATAAATTTGCTCTTGGTCGCGGCGTAAGCGACGGTCTCGCTGCGTGGCGGCAGGGTCATCTTCACCGAACCATTTAAAAGCGGCATGCAATGTCCGTATAGTTTAATCATTTCGCCGTGCAAGATATCTGCTTTATGATGTTTAATGAAGTCCATACCAAGCAGTCCGTTGACCTTCAACGGCACGGTGCTCGGAACGATGTAAAACCAATGCTCTACATTTAGAGCCGGCGTCTCGAGCGTGATGTTCGCCATTCCTAGAGGAGTAAATTTTTCTCCCGCCACCCCTTGTAATTCCACTTTGCAGTCTTTCACCATAGTCTCGGGTTTGAGACAGTCTTCTTTAATGATGCTGCATTGGGCTCCGGTGTCTGCCTTGAGGGTGAGTACCCCAGACACGGCCAGCGATGCAATAATATCGAAATCACTGGCGGTGGCACTCGACGCCGGCAACGTTACTTGTAGCAGTTGTAGCTTGCTTGCGGGCTTTTCCTGGGCTGTTAGTGTGTTCAGCCTCATCGTTGCCAGCGGGCGGGTGTCCGTGTTATTCCGACCGGTACCCGTCGTTACTGTCGTTTTTTTTTCCTTATCTTCCGAGTCCTTTTGACGTTGGGGCTGCTGTGTCGTCCGAGCGGGTTCGCTCTGGTTTAGCGATAACCTCTTTCTACAGTCCCTCCACACGTGGCCCTTCTTCTGGCAGTAGTTGCACACGATGTCGACGTTGTGTATGGACTTATTTTCACTGGGCATTGGCAGGCTCACTCTTCCCGATCTCCGGGTGCAGTCTCGTGCCAAGTGTCCGGCGTTCCCGCAGGTGAAACAATTTTCGTTCTGCCGGGATGGTGCGCCCTGGGACCTTCTGGGGTGGCTCGACGCTCCCCCTAGCCCTCCCTTAGGCTGCACCATGTTGGTTATCTCTATGGCCCCGGCCACGGAGTCATGCAACGTTTGGTAATTTCGAGCACGTACCAGCACTTGCACCTGGCCGTGCAGGCCGTTTTCGAAGTTGGCCTGTGCGCTTCGTCGTGTGACGCTCTCGACGGTGATCTTTTGATCTTCTGTTTGCAACGGCTCGCAGAGTATTTCGGCGATGTCTACCGTGATCCGCTCCGTCCGTGCCGCGTAGGCGGCGATGTCCTCGTTCTGTCCCTGCCGGAGGGAGCTGAACTCCATTTGCAGCGCGGCCAGGGACTTCCGTTGTCCGTACAACGCTTCCAACTCGCTCCTGAGTTGCGCCATGGTGCTGATGGTTTTGTGCTGCAGTTGTCTTGCTGCTGCACCCTCTAGCTTACTCATAACGATCAACTCGAGGAGAGTGTCATGCTCCTCCTCTGCTACCCTGCGGAATATCGTCTCGCAGGACTTTAAGAAGAGAGGCAATGCCTTTGAATCTTTGCCGTCGAATGTTTTTACCATTTTTATTCCGAGACTGAGGCTGAGCATGTTTGAGGGCCTCTGCGTCTCCTCGAACCGCGTGCGTCTCGGGGGCAGCGCGGGGGGCGGAATGTCCTCCATCCCCGCTCCTCCTAGCCGTCGCTGGAGCTCGGCAATTTGCTCTCGTAAGGAGTGGATCAGTTCGTATTCGTCTGCACCTACCTCGTTGAGCGTGCTTGCCAAGTTTCGTCTTGCTGACGGTGTTTCAACCCCCTGAAGTTCGCGATCGAGTTCGCGTCGACTTTGCTCGTGCTCGCGCTGCAGCCTTTCGCACTGCCGTCGAGCTCTTACCAAATCACGATGGCTCCGGTCGATCGCCTCTAAACGATCTTGTACTCTCAAAGTCACTGATCGTGCCGTCGTACCGGTAGCTGACGGGAAACCTACGCGATCTATCGTTTGCAAGCTTCCGAGTTCCCGATCATCTATGTCCTCCTCAAGGCGTTCAGGCGTTCGTTCGCCAGTAGCCATATTGAACACGTCGTCGCTACCTATACTACTGTTATCGCGAAATGCCGTGCCCCTGAGAGGGTTTACGCCGAACTCGGCGTCCAGTCGGCCTGCGACGGCCTCTTGCCTATCGGTGGGGATTCGTCCCGACGGCGCGAGCTCTGTTAACGCCCTGCGCGCTTCGTATACTATTTCCCCTACGGCGGCAGCTAATCCAGCTGTGGAGTCTGCCCCTTCGCCGGGAATCGCAGTTCCTAATGAATTGACTCTACGTTTCGGTTTCGCTCCCCTAAATATCGGCATGTTGCTAGTTTCGCGGTGGACAAACTCTAAAATATGCTCACAAAATTTCTAGAGATATTTTCTCCAAATTTTCCAAAATTTTTTTCCTGACTGGCTTCAGTTTATTGGCTATGTATGAGTATAAAGTAACCGCCACTTACAGAAAGATGATCTGGTAGACGGTCCTTTCCATTGCGATGTCCTCGGGTGCTGTTCCTTCGGTGCTGTAGACCCGCTGTCTCTTAGCTTTCCTCGAAGGTTGGTCCAGTTGTCCTCCCTGGTACCGTTGACCCGTATCTCCGTTGGTTCCTGGGTTCGTCCTTGGTGCGTCGCCAACGATTGCGCGACGGCTTCTTTTCGAGTAGCTGCTATGCGTACTCGGTTGCACACTTTGTGCGGTTTTCCGCGACCTGACGTGACACCGTCAATCGGGACTTTAAACGGTTGACCAATACGTCACCCCGCACCGACGTTCACTTCACGCTTCGCGTTAGATTAGTCGGGTTTTCACGAACTACACTGGTGTCCTTGCACGCGTCGTAGTCGTCACTTCAGAGTATTCTCAACTTTGTCCAAAACACTTTTGTCCTAATAAATCGCGAATCACTTAACTTCGGCAGATCCCACCGCTGCCACCAAATGTTATGCCGGTACCGGGTAATTAGATTATTCGGTATTCGGTATAATATTAAAAAGTTATTATTTTTCGGGATCGTTTGCCGATAAGGAGATGGATCTCGAGTTATCGATGAAAACACGAATTTATGTAAAAGGAAGTATTTATTATAGGCAACGGTGACTTTCCGTTGTCTATTTAGAAGTAAAGTAAGAAAGTACAATAATGCGTTGTTTCGAGAATTTCACGAGGAACCAACCGTTCTCAGCTAAGTCGAAATTAATTCTGTCCTTTCGTAAAGCAGTTGCTAACTGTCTTCACGAAAATCCCTTAGTTGGCAGCTTTAGCTTTAGCCTATCGTAGATCGCCTCGCGAGTCGCTTCATGCTGCGTCGGCGTCTACTTCGCATCCCGTCTTGTATGACAGCTATCTTTCAGAATTCCATCTCTAACTGTGTCCGCTAAGGAATATTCCTGAGAATACGTTAGAGGAATATTCCGCGACACAACACCGCTATTTTTCGGCAGCGAAGGAATGTGACAGGCTTCATCCTGTTTCGCGGTGTCTACTGGATTCTGCTGAGACTTTTATCATTTCTCACGTATCTTCTGACATTTCTGATTCTTTTATGAATAAACGATTATTTTTGTATGAATTTGTGTTTTTTAATTTTATTTTGTTTCCTTTTATCCTTTTCAGGTATTATCAATGATTTTGTTTATTGGTATTTTATTCTGTTTTTCTTTTATGTCTTGTAGGATTGTGACTACGTCACAATACACGGTGTTACGATGCATAGTCCGTCAAAAGATTTCTTTTACATAACTATACTCGGTGAATAGATGTTTTTCTTCTTCTTCTGTGGTGGTGGTTCTACCTGTGTATTTTCATCGTTAGGGTTGACGTCCTCGGCGACCACATCGTTCTTGGCTTGGTCGAAAACAATGGATTTTGAGCCAAACGACGACGCAAAGTGAATCTCGCAGTCATCGATGTTGAGTGTTTTACGGATGCGTTGATCAGCTTTCCAGCCATAATTCGTACAGGCCCCGAAATATGATGCTATCTCGGTCAAAGCATCTTGTAGTTGACTCCACTTTGTAGATTTAAAGGCAATGCTACCCGACAAGTTATTATGCTGCAGCTTAACGACCGGTGTAACGTCACGGTTTGCGCGTACTTGAAGACCCACGGTTATCCTCTTTGTTTTCGAGTAGTTCAAATTGTATGTTGTAGCAAGCAACAACGGTGCTTCAAAACGTTTCATGGTTGATATAAATACAACAGAGCGACACGGAAAAATGAATAAATGATCAGGGAATCTAGCGACGATAACTGTATTTCGTAGCTTGTCACGGATCGGACTGCCACCCGATCCTCTCTACAAATATTTTTATAGACAGTTGTAAATCGTCTGATATGTTGGAATGGTGGAGGCAATCGTTTACCCCCACCAACGTAACCTTAGTAGAGCATATAGAGAAGTTATACTTCTGTACTACAAATTATTGTAGTGTAAAAAATTGTTTATTTCATTACAAATAGATATTCCATATCGTAAAATTTTAAACATTATAGCAACCCCTCTGGCCTGATGTACAGGGTGTCCGCCGGGAAGGTATACTACTTTGTTTGTTTATAATTTTTGATTAAATGAAAGAGAATGGATCTTATATTGATAAATGTTTTATTTAATGTCGATAATTATGTATGGAATACAATATCAGATAAATGTCCGCCTCTGTTAGCCTCACAAATGCGAGCCCTTTTGAGCACATTTTTCATTACATTCTCACACATTTCACGCGGTATTTCATTAATTTCATCACGAATATTTTGTTTGAGTTGCTCAAGCGTTTCTGGTTTGTTTGCATAAGCCTTACTTTTCAGATATCCCCACAAAAAGAAGTCCGGAGCAGTCAAATCAGGCGACCGTGGAGGCCAATCAACATCACCATTTTTTGAAATAACTTGTTGTGGAAAGAGGTCTCACAGTAATTCCATTGTAATCCTGGCTGTATGCGATGTGGCACCGTCTTGTTGATACCACATGTTAATCAAACCCAAAGCATGCAGTTGTGGCGTTAAAAAGTTTTCAATCATATCACGATATGGCTCCCCATTCACAGTTACCGTTACGCCGTTTTGATTTTCAAAGAAGTAAGGTCCAATGATTCCTCCTGACCAAATTGCACACCAGACTGTCACTTTTAATGGATGTAAAGGTGACTGATGAATAATTTGAGGGTTTTCCATTGCCCAGAACCGACTATTCTGTTTATTCACATATCCATTTGTTTCTCCCAAAAATTTCACGTAACTTTCTCATCGTCACAGTAATCGATGATTGATTTTGATAAAATGTTTTAACGATTAAAACACGTTGGTTTATCGAATATTTTTCCATAATAAATTTGCCACGTGTCTACTTCACGACTGCCAAATATGAACTGTCAAGACTAACGTTTACCAAAATGGCGGCAAAACAAAGTAGTATACCTTCCCGGCGGACACCCTGTAGTTACGTTTCAGTGATGGTCGAAAGAATTTTGCATTTTAATGAGTCTACGGTAGATGGAAAACACTTGAACGTTATACGTATAAGAATAAATATACGAATTTTCATATTGTGCGTCTACCTGTACGAGAGAGTATCTATGACGCGAGGGTCAGCGCAGTCAGTACGGCCGGCTGTAAATAGGTATAAACAGGCGCCGCATTGTATTGACCATATACAAATTCAATAGCTAGCGTCTGTACATTGGAACATAATTTATTATGTCGCTCGAGGGTTTTCAGTTTTCTACCAAAGTCTGATTATTATCATTGTCGTAGCAGTGTAAGGGTTAATTGACAATGGCACAGAAACGTTTGCCGGATATACCATTTTTGAATAAGTAAATATGAATATAATAATTATATGTAAAGAGAGTAGCGAGAACGAAAAATGTCTCGTAATACATTTTTGAAAATGAATTTATTATAAGAATGCATACTGAATATAATTATATAAAATAAGCTAGTTCACGTTCACAAGCATATATGTAAATGTTGTGTATTTTTTTTGTCAATACACAACACCTGATGGAAAAACTGTCGTGGAATTTGAGTTTATTGTCTTGTATACACGGTATACACGGTATACCGGTACAAATGTAACGGTAATTTTTTCACGTTCACATAAATTTTTATTTATCGTGGGGTATTTGAAGAAAATAGTTTCATAAAAAACGGCACTTCCGAGTTACGTTAATTTGAGTCTTATACTAATTTCGTAATTCTAGCGATTATTTCTATGATTATATTTTTATAATCGTGTGCACCTATTCTTGGTGCCCTCGAGAGTTTATTATTCTCTTCGCACCGCAGTATTTCTGTACGGTTGACACACCGACATACTCATACCATCCGTCACTCGCATAGCACTTGCTCCTTTTACCGAGTGTATGAACTCGGTTCACAATTCTTTTTCTTTTACTCTTGCTTCACTTTTACACACTTTATCATTTATATTTTTCTATCCGGGATTTGCTTATTCATATTTATCAATCCTTTCTTATCCTAATTATTTAATTCTACTTACTCTTATTTAATTCTAATTTTCCTATCTTCTACATTTCCTGATTCGATCCTCTCGGTTTCAACAATTTAGGGAATTCCCTCGATTATATTTATGATTATTTCTACTTATTCGAGCATGAATTCTTGGTATTTCGGGGCTCGAGCTACGGTTACGGGACGACGCCTCGGTCTTGTCGCCTCACACATACACACACACACCGCACTACTTGGATAGAGTGTAGAAACTCTATGTACAATTCTTTGCTCTTTCTCTCCCGTCTTACTCGCACTCTGTCTCCTTTCCACTTATGCGATTTTTCGTTTCTCGATTCTCTCGTAGGTTTAAAGACCCAATTTATTTATTTTATTTCCGGAATCTGTTCGCCTGATATGATGCACTTATCTTCTACACTCGAATTTATCCACTTAATCCTATTCTCTTGAAAACTCTTAGAAACTACTTGCTTAATTGTATTAATTATTCCTACGCATCTACTCTATTTAACTCGTCGTCTAGTTAAATTGTGATAAATCGATAATTTTTTACACTATATTGTTAATGATTTGGGCACTTTCTCGTCTCTGAGCACTACCCACTGATTTTATTTTCTGGAGTGAACACAGACGCTACGATAGGTATGATTTGAAATAACTTTTGAATTTTGATTTTTAATTAGAATTTTCTCTTCTCAATTCTCGTAACTCCACTGTTTAAACGACTTCGCTAAGAGAGCGTCGCTCTCCCCGCGCTAGCCTTTTATAGGCCTCCCCTTGCCTCAGTCCCCTCTGCCAATAATTTTAAAATCTAAAGCATTTCCTGACTGTTGCGGTACGCCGTTGCCGCGCTTACCGCCTTCCCCTCGCCTCCCAGCAAGGCCGGCCGTCGCTGACCTGCTGTTTTCGTTATCGAGGGAATTTCGGAGCGGCGACAGCTCTAGTTTTTGCATTAGGGGCGATGGCCTATTGCCCGCAAAACTCGGTACGCCTGTACCGAGTCTGTCGCACAGGTGTTTACGGGACCTCTTAAATATTATTCGTGCTCTTCTAGCCGTTTGGAATTACAATATCGCTCTAACGCATGTAACTATGTTACAGTAAAGAGAGTAGCGAGAACGAAAAATGTCTCGTAATACATTTTTGAAAATGAATTTATTATAAGAATGCATACTGAATATAATTATATAAAATAAGCTAGTTCACGTTCACAAGCATATATGTAAATGTTGTGTATTTTTTTTTGTCAATACACAACACCTGATGGAAAAACTGTCATGGAATTTGAGTTTATTATCTTGTATACACGTGTTACAGATGTATATATAAATGGAGACTGTCTATTTTGTCAATGCAGTCTAGTATAAAAACGGCAGACGTTTCGTATTACCGTATTGTAAATAGATACCAAAAGTGCATATATAAATGTAAATTAAGAATGTCTGTTTTAGACAATGCAGTTTTCTTAGCAAAAACGGAAGGAGTGTAGCGCTTCATGTTTACACTCTAGCCAAAGTGATAGTACGAATTAAATCATCTTTAAGAAATAGTAGGTGCCTACGCTGGTTGACCCTGAAGCAGAGTTATCGTTGTAAGAATGTCTGTTTAGACAATGCAGCTTATTAGAGAAAACGGTAGGCGTGCATGGGTTCATGTTTACAGCCTTTCCAAAGAGGTAGTACGAAATAAATTATCTTTAAGAAATAGTGCACGCCTGTGTGTAGCCCCAAACCCCTGTGAAGGCACTCTGTCACTGTACAGGGACTCAAGGTTGCTATCTTTCAAAATTTTTCCTCGATTTCTGCGTTTATGGTGAAGTCAAAATATATAGAGGGTAGTGGAGGTATTCGAGTTAAAGTGTAAAATTGCGTATAACCGTAGTTCTCGTATTATTAAACGTTTAACTCTCATCCTGACAGTGTAGCATCGTTATTTCGCGTTTTAAAAAAAATGTATTTACGTACAAGGAAGGATAGTTTGGTGTCCCTCTCCGATTTCGATGAAACTCACGTATGTTGTAGAGCATCGAAAACTAAAAGACACGTATTTTTTTTTATCGGTGGAAAAACATTTCTAAGGAGTGAAATCGCCCCACAAAGTTAGGCATGTCGAGGGGTGATTATGCAGTTTCACCCAGAAGGCGTCAACCAATTTTAATGAAACAAAAATCAAAATACTCCTCATTGAAGACAATAAAAATTCCACGTGAAGTTAAAGCAAAAAATTCATTTGCAGAGGTGAAACTGCATAATCACCCCTAACTTTGAAGGGCGATTTCACCCCTTAGAAATGTTTTTCCGCCGATAAAAAAAAACGTGTTTTTTAGTTTTCGATGCTCTAAAACATACGTGAGTTTCATCAAAAATCGGAGGGGGACACCAAACTATCCTTCCTTGGTAGACGTGTTCGCCTGTCCGTAGTGCGCGCAACGGCCTACGTATTCATACGTCGGGAACCGCGATTGGTGCGGCGCTTTACAGAGCATTGGTTCGTGAATATCGCGAACTTTAGGTTCCAGCGTTTCCTCGCGGAGTTTAGTGAAGTGTTGCTGCGTGGTAATGCAGAATCAATTACCGCGGCTTACGTGAGTAGCCCGCTACGGCGAGCACCCGGTTCCGTGCAACAATATGTGGTCGAATATCTTGCAAGTCACGGCGGACTCTCAAACAGGCCGCTAAACGATTTGATTATGGCCGTCAAAAATCGCCATGAGTACAATTTGAAAAATTTTTTATTTGGCGTTCAAATACAATATATAAAATTTATCGTCTTAAAAGAAAAAGTTTTGTTATGCATTCTTTTTAAAACTATTTTTTTTCTATTTTTTAATTTTTAAAATCTCATAAAAATAATTTTCTATTTTGAAAAAAATTTATTAATTCTTTAAAAAATTTAATAAAATACATTGTCGATGCCAATTCGTCAAGAACCAAGTTTTATTTTAATTGGTGGACGAAAAGTGGCTTAATTTTTAATCCACTTTCACTTTGCTGCGCAAAAATTAATACACTTTCATCAATCAAAGTAAAACTTGGTTCATAAACTCGTCGCTGTCGGCAATGTATTTTATTCAATTTTTGAAAAATAGTAAAAATATTTTTACAAAATTAACAAATTTTAATAAAAAATACAAAAGAGTGAAAAACAAAACGTTTTTCTTTAAAGACAATAAGTTTTATTTTTACTCGCTCATTTATTTTAAGATACTCATACATGTAAAACCACCTTTCAGTGTTCAGCTATAGAGTATTGCTATGAAAAATTTGGGGTTTTTATCGTCTTTTGTTATTCGCTCTTTTGTATTTTACTTTTTTTTCTAGAAAAATATTTTTTTATTATTTAAAAATTGTTTTATTGTTTTACTTTGGTCGCTTGACTGAAAGTGATTTAATTTCGTACCTTTTTAAAACCCGTGAAAATAATTTTTATCAAAAATTTTTTGTATTATTTTTTAAAAAATTTAATAAAATACATTGTCGACACCAGTGAGGGTATGAACCAAGTTTTACTTTAATTAGGTTGACGAAAAGTGAATTAATTTTTAATCCACTTTCACTCTATCTCGCAAAAATGAATACACTTTCCGTCAAGCAATCAAAGTTAAAATTGCTTCGTAGACTCGTTAGAGGTGGCAATGTATTTTATTCAATTTTTGAACAAATAATGAAAATATTTTAGCGAAATTAAAAAATAAAAAACGAAAGAGTGAAAAACAAAATGTTTTTCTTTAAAGACACTACATTTTTATTTTTCCTTACAGCTATGCGCTCACTACTTGCGTCAAGTAGCAGCAAGAACAACGGTGGACCTTCCAGCGTCGACTCATGCTTGGCGTCACCGTCGTCGTGCACGAGATCACCTAGTCCTGACGATGACGACGACACCTCAACGTCGGGTGTATCGACAGAAGACGGTGACGACGGCAATATGTTTTTCACCACTGGTGATGATGATAACCACGACCAGGAACCCGATCATTCAAGAGACGCCGACGATGAGGCTATGGAGGAGGATGAGGAGGAGGAAGACGACAGCGACAGCTCCACCGACGACGATGATGTCCTCAGCAGCCCGGCTAGCCCTCATCATGAACAGCCGGGGATAGAGGAAGAAGAAGAACCAGTGATGGTTGCGCAGAGGCCTCTAAATATAGACGAGGCATCTACGGAGTCCGCGATGACTCGTATTATGGTGAGTAAAAATAACTAAAAAATATTGAGTATTAGATTATTCTATGAAGGGGAATTAATAAAATTCATTTTCTAATAAATGATGAGCCACAAGTTGTCGCGCCTGTTGTCGTGCACGAGGTCGCGAATATCCCCGATAGTCCTACGTCACCACCGCCTCACGAGCAGGGTATTGACCTGCACGAAGATGCGGTGGTTATTCGCACCCACGTGATACCTTACTATCACGCGGATGGTACGGTCGGGGATGATTCCGACTTCTGCGACGAGGACGATGATCCTGTTGCCGTACGGCTGTACGAGGCATGGCTTGGGCCCCCTGATAAGTGAGCGTAAAAAATCCTTAAACCTGGATATTTCATAGCTCACTGGCCTCTGCTGCTGTCACCAATACCGTACCAGAACCAATACCGTCACTGGTCGTCATCAGCATCGTCATCGGGCGAGGTATGTCTCGAAATTCAAATAGGTAGGGGTTTAGCTGATGCCGGGGGTAATAGCGTTAATCGCGTAGTAGCAGGCGTAGATAATACTAGAAGAAATAGCTCAGATACGGATATCCGAGACGCCGCGGTTATCATCGATGATACGGACGATATTTTACCGCCGGAAAATCGTTTTGTTGTCGCGGGTGCGGAGCGATATAAATATTTCCGTCGTTTTGGGGTTTCAGCGCGACAGATGAATCTGGGCTTTGAAGTGTGCCGTGAATCAGAGCTCGAGGGTTCTCGTGGTCTCTCACACGTTGCAATTCACCGTTACGTATGTAGCTGTGCCTACTGGTCAGGGACTCCATGTGTCAATGGTGACGAGTCGATCCGTGGTTTGTATAATACAAAACGGGGATAATTTGTGTTTTCCGCGCTCGATCGTTGTAGCTCTTGCAAACAACGTACATAAACGCGAACGTAGAAAAGACTCGGAAATAGCTTGGCCTCGACATGGGGCGTCGCTCGACCAACGTGAAAAAGCACGATCTCTTTTTCAGCTGGCTGGTGTGCAAATACCTCTAGAAGGCTGTGGTATTCCAGAAATAACAAATTTTCAAAGATACCTCATGCTTTTGAGGATTGCTATCGTGGTATACGACTGGGAGTCACTCGGTACAGGTGTACCCCCGCTTTTTGATGGACAAACGTCTTTCGTAATGCAGGGGCCATCTGAGGTTGTCAATATAGCGTATAGTGCTATTTTAAAACACTATTCGCCAATCACCAACCTAATGAGCGCAGCAAGTGGTAAGAATTAGTGTATACCGTGCAATAAATCTTACCGTCGTGAATTCGAGCATCGTTGCACGAGTAAGTGTCCATGATGCTTCAGTGTGCCGCCCTGAATCAAAGAGTTAGTCAGAACGGCTGATAAAGAGCTCGTGCCTGGAACGGCTGATAAAGAGCTCGTGCCTGGTTCGGTGGCGGGTACTAGTCAAACTGCCCCCCGCTGTGAACAACGAGAAGTCATGCGACAATTGTGGATGAATGTTCTACAACTCCTTGTGTTTCGCCAACCATTTAAAACCGTTGATAAACCGCTATAATGTGCAACAGCTACAAAAATCTATTTGCGAGACTTACCGTGTTTGTAAATCTTGTGATAAAGTTATGAGTAATAATGACAAGATTCACGAATGCGGTGTTCCTTTTTGTCGCTTGTGTCGTAGTACGCATGGCTGCAATGATCGTTGTTATATGCAAATTGTTAAACCATGGAAAGAATTGGAACCGGTCGCGGGACACCCTGAAACGCTATTTATATTTTACGATTTTGAAACTTTCCAGGATAAGCCGTATATTACTACAAATACGGAAGACGACTCGTTCGAACACGTAGTCACTCATTGTGTAGCGTAACAGCTGTGTGAGCTTTATTTCTCAGTGAGAAAGCATCTACCCTTGAGCCGTTGCTCGTGGTGTGGTGTGCCAGAGTTTTAATTCAAAAATAATCCCGTAGATGAATTTGTAGATTTGGCCGTGCGACCTTCTATGAAATTTCGTAAAATAGTGTGTATTGCACACAACGCCAGGGCATTTGACAGCCAATTTATATTGCGAAGTATCGTAGAACGTTTCACGGATATCCCCACTCCCAGTATAATCTTGACCGGTAATTCAATAGTTTCAATGCGGGTGGGCCGCACGACTTTCATAAACAGCATAAATTATTTTCATATGCGACTCAGTGCACTAGCCAAGGCCTTTGGGTTTAGCGAGCAACTAACCAAGGGTTATTTGCCGCACCTCTTCAACACTGAAGATGCACAGGATATAACGGTGTTCTCCCCGCAGCTCCGTATTACTCGCCCGACACAACGAGTAAACTAGACCGCGCAGAATTTTACGAATGGTACACTGAGCAAGTCGATAAGGCCGTAACATTTGATTTTTAAAAAGAAATTTTTAAGTATTGCAGGATGGATGTTGACATACTCCATCGAACTTGCTTTGAATTTCGTAAAATATTTTTATCGGTAGGTAATATATGCCCATTCACCGAGGCGACTACGATAGCATCGGCTTGCTCGGTCGTGTACCGTCGTAATTTTCTAAGACCCGATACAATTGGTCTTATACCTGCCGGTGGTTATATGCGTGCGGGAAATTTCTCGCAGCAGGCCGTCGACTGGCTATTATGGGTCCAGAATGAGCTCAGTCATGCGCTTATTCACGCGGCTCGCACCCGTGAATATAAACTACCCGACGGGCCACGTGTCGACGGCTATCTAGAGGGAAACAATCGTCGTATTGTTTACTTCGCAAAGTCGACCCACGTGTGAACGAATTTTTAAAAATCATCCACGGCGCACCACAGAGGGATTGAACCCTCGTGCAGCGTTTTATGGTGGTCGCACAGGTAATATCGTCACCTCCTACGATGTCGCACCGGGGGAGAAGATATCGTACATCGATATCTGCTTGCTGTATCCTTATATATGTAAGATAGGTCGCTGTCTTATATCCTGTGGGGCACCCGAAAATATATATCGGTACCGAGTGCGAAGATTTGTTGGGGGGTTCACTCGATGCTCTCGGTGTAACGGTCAACGGTTTGGTCGAGTGTACCGTATTGCCTCCGTACCACCTCTTTCACCCCGTGCTATCTGTTCGATTTCACGAGAGACTGCTATTTGCTGTGTGCCGTAAGTGTACAGAGTCTATGGCTCAATACTCGTGCATTCATGAGAACCGTGACGACAGGGCTTTGACCGGTACCTGGGTGACGGATCAGGTGCGGAAGGCAATAGATATGGGCTATAAAATCTCTAAAATTTCGATGATTTGGGCGTACAAAATAACAATGTACAATCCCATTACAGGCGAGGGTGGGCTGTTTGCCTCTTATGTAAATACATTTTTTAAGATTAAACAGGAGGCGAGCGGTTGGCCCGAGCATTGTATCGACGAAGCGTCTTGCGAGGAATATATAAATTATTACGAGCGCGTGGAGTGTACCCGGCTGAACGCTAACAACATTACGCGTGATCAGGGCTTACGCTCAGTTGCTAAGCTTTGCTTAAATTCGTTCTGGGGTAAGTTCGGGCAGCGGGATAACCTGACGCGCACGGAAATAATTAAAACTCGCGGGAAGCTATTGTTGTATTTGTACGACAATGAGAAAGAAATTCAACGCCTGCTACCGGTTAACGATGATTTGGTATATTTGAACTGGGTATCTCGCGAGGAGGCTATTACCCCTAGCCCCTTAACTAGTGTGTTTATAGCTGCATTTACAACGGCCTTGGCCCGTCTGAAACTTTATAGCTACCTCGAGCTATTGGACAGACGGGCTTTGTATTACGACACGGGCTCTGTTATTTACGTGAGTACTGGTGATGGTGCTTGGGAGCCCTCGGTAGGTAATCTCCTCAGTGATATGACCAACGAATTGATATCGGTGGCTCCGAATGCTTATATCAACTCGTTCGTCTCCGGAGGCCCGAAATTTTATGGTTATACGGTTACGATTACCGAGGGTCCCTGAAATGGTGGTGGACACTGTTTGTAAAGCAAAGGGGATAAGTTTGAATTATAAAAAC